>CM053573.1:112388389-112495226 GCA_028646485.1 Cryptoprocta ferox
GACCCAAAGATCAGTTTTATCTGTTCTTGAAATTCATTTCAATGAAATCATAAGGTATGTACTGTTTCCTCCGTATCATTTAATTCAACATTAAGTTGTGGAGATTCATCTATTGTTACTTATGTCACCAATTTATTCTTTCATTGCTGAATAGTATTCCATTATATGGAATACTTCAGTGCTTTCGTCCACCTTCCTGTTGATGGACATTTGAGTTGTTATCAGTTATTGGCTACTATGAATTAAGAAGATGTGAAAGCCTTTCTGAGAGCATGTGTTTTTATTTCTCTTAAGCAAATACTCGGGAAAACACACCATATTATGGGATGGGTACATTAACTGTTTAACTTTAAATAAAAAACAAACAAACAAACAAACAAAAAACACAAGAGCACCTGGCTGTCTCAGGAGGTTAAGCATCCCATACTTGAGTTCAGCTCAGGTCATGATTTCACCATTTGTGAGACTGAGCCCTGCGTGGGGCTCTGCACTGACAACACGGAACCTGCTGGAGATTCTTTCCATCTCCCTCTGCCTCTCCCCTGCTCACTCGCGCTCTCTCTCTCTCTCTCTCAAAATAAAAACCAAAAAACCTGTCGGCTAGTTTTTCAAAGGAGTTGTGACTTAATACTCTTATCAGCAATGTTTGAGAATACTAGTTGGTGCACATGCCCATTAACATTTTCACTTCTCAGTCTCTTTTTTCTTTTCCCGTCTCTTTCAGACATTCAAATGAATGTAAAATGCTGTCACACTGAGGTTTTATATTTGCATTCTCCCTTTCAGTAATGATGCTGAGAAATCTTGAGGGCTATTGGCCATTCATATTTTTACTGTGAACTCACTAGTCAATTTTTTTTTTTTTTTGCCTTTTGATTGGGCTGTGTGTATTTTTCTTATTGATTTACGAGTGTTATTTGTATATTTTAAAGACAATTTTTTTTTCAAATACACATATGCAAATATTTTCTCAATCTATAGCTTGCCCTTTCATTTTCTTACCGGTGACTTGTAAAGAGTAGAAACTTTAACAAATCCAGTACAGCTGAAACTACTACTATAGCATTGTGACTCAACTATACTTAAGTTTAAAAAAGTACATTTTAAAAGGATTTCTAATGTAAAACAAAGAACAGTTCAATTAATAAAGCTAAAACTAGTGGTTATTTTAAACGTACATACTAATTTGATGAAGTACATAGTCCAAACCTCAAATATATGCTATTGATAAAAGGTAACAAAGAGATTCATGCCAAAACTGTACTCAGAGCCATATTTATTATTGCCAATTTATATGTTTGAAAAATAAAAATCAATGCAAATAAAAAATCCAGTTTAATATTTTTTCCTCTAACACTTTTTTTCTTTTGAGCATAGTACTTATTATGCCCTTGTGAGGAAATCTTGCCTACCCAAAGTCACAAATACATTCTATTTTTTCTTCTAGAAGCTTTATTGTGTTAGCCTGTAATCCAGCTCAGATTTTTATGTATGCTGTCAAATAGGAGTCCAAGTTCATTTTTACTCATATGGATATTCAGTCATCCCAGTATCATTTGGATTCATTTTTAACTTTTCAGGAGTTTGACACAGTGATTAAGAGTGCATGTTCTAGGCTCAAGTAACTTATATTTACTTAAATCCAGTTTCCACCACTATTTACCAATAGGACCTTATGACTATATTGCGTGTCTATGTATCTGTTAGCTCATCCTTAAAGTATGGATAATAATAGCACATATTTCTGAGTTTTAACTTTTTTTACATTTAATTTTGGAGATTAAATGCTATAAAATATATAAAGTTCCTCACGTAAAACTTGGTATGTAACTTTCTAGAAACACTAATTTATAAAAAAAATAATTATTCAGAAATAATATAAAAGTTTTATATCTGATATAAAATTTATTTCTTAAATATAAAAATTTTCCTTAATATTTTAATTTTTTTAATTAATTATTTTGAGAGAGAGTACAAGTGGGATACGGGCAGGAAGAGAGGGAGAGAGAGAATCCCAAGCAGGGTCCATGCTCTCAGCACAGCGCCTGGTGTGGGGCTCAATCTCACAACCGTGACATCATAACCTGAGCCAAGATCAAGAGCCTGACACCTAACCAACTGAGTGACCCAGGTGCCCCTTAAATATGTTTAAGGTTAATATGGACTAGTCTAAAAGTCATTTCTAAATAACTATCACAAAATTTTGACTATACTGATAAATCTTTTTATAGTCTTGCTGATAAGAACTAAAACTGATCCAATTGTGGCTTTTCCATAAATTTATTTTTTTCCTCTCCAGAAATTTTTAGAATTTTTGCTGTGTATTTTGTGGTCTGAAATTTTGCTGCAGAGTTGGTGTTCTTTGATTGATCATTCCTGAGATCACATCATTGTAATTTGTATAACCACAGATCCTACCAAGATAGATAGGCACACTGATTATTTATTTAAGCAGGTCCACACTGTAAGGTAAAATTTTTTTTTAAAGGTAAAACCACTTTAATATGAAATCAATGTGGAAATGGTTTGACCTGTTATAGTTTATATAGTTTTAGAAAATCTGAAATACAGAAAGAAGTGCCCAACTGCTGGATCTCGGGAAATGCTTGTGATATCTTAAATAATAATGCATTTATATGCAGAGACCTAAATAGATGAGAAAATACTATTAACTTTGTAAATGATAAATTATATATTTTATATCACTGTGTAATTTATAGTTCTTTTTTTAAATCTCATTCAATCTGCACAACAGTCCTACAAGGTACTATCTTAGCAAGGGTTCTGGACAGTTGATTCCTGGAGCTGTTGGAGCAAAAGCCATTTTGCACTAAAACTTTCTTTCTTTGGTCACCAGCTGTTCTGGAAATTAACTGAAGCTCGTACACGTTAATAAAAAAACGATAGTGGCAACTTGATTACAGTACAGCAGATTAAGTTAGGAGCCAATGTTATGGTTGACATGCAAGGGTGTAATTGACTTTCAGCAGTATATTTTAGAAGATTTGATTAGCTACTTTCTTTGGCGAGTCCAGCCCCAGGACTCCTGGCTAGTTGCAAAGAAGTTAGGACTTAATCCAACTGATATCCTAAAACCAAAGGCCTTGTATTCAACTCTCAGGACCAGCCTTGTCCCAGGATTTAACACCCTCTCTGTTTGAGAATCTCTTCTCCCCTTTTCTTTGTCTGAAGAAATTATACAGTTCATGCAGGGGCTAAATGGCTCCTCCCAATTTCTGCCGCCAGAGTATGAGATCCTGCTTAGATTTGCAAGAAACAATTACTGGCTGTGGCTCAGGACCCTCCTGTTTCCTCCAAACCTATCTGTTGAGGACAGGAGGCAGTAATGATATTTGTTGATATTTCCTTTCACATTTACCTTATCAGTTTCTGTTCTCTACGTAAAGGCTAAGTCCTATTGGAGGAGAAAATCTTCCTCTCGTACCCCATAAAACTAGAGTCCTTTATCAGTCCTTTGTCAGCCTGATTCAAGGAGAATTTATAGATAGTTTTTCTAAGTAAAGTTTCATATAAAAGCAGCTTTTTCTTGGGGTGCCCGGGTAGCTCAGTCGGTTAAGCATCTGACTTCGGCTCAGGTCATGATCTCTCAGTTCACGAGTTCGAGCCCCTAGTCCGGCTCTGTGCTGACTCCTCAGAGCCTGGAGCCTGCTTCTGATTCTGTGTCTCCCTCTCTCTCTGCCCCTCCCCTGCTCATGATCTGTCTCTCTCTGTTTTTCAAAAATAAATAAATGTTAAAAAAATTTAAAAAAAAAAATTAAAAGCAGCTTTTTCTTCTTTTACACGCACACCCATACACATGCACACCTTTGTTATGTAAGATTATGCTAGCATCTCAGGAAAGGGAATTCTGAAATGGATTTCATAATATAGGTCAAGTAACATAATTGTCTAGAAACATTTTTTTCCTCTGCTTTATGGGAAATGTTTCTCTACTATCATCACAAGACTGTCATTTACAAAGCATATTGGTTCCAAATTCTCTTCCTTTTCTGTAAATTCAGTATAATACATATGGAATCAAACTCTCCATGAAAACAACCAGTTAACAGAATTCACATGAAGTTCATATTTTTGGGCACCTTCATGATCTTGCTGATTTCTCAAAATGATGTGAATACATTACAAATGCATAAGTGGACATTTTTCCCACACAGTTATAATTTCGAATTCAATAATAATGGTCGTCTGTGTTTGACCATTCTACTAAATGAGTTTCTACACCAATGAATGAATTTCTAAGGATGCCCTTTCTTCACATCTTAAAAATGAAATATTTTTTAACTTTAAATATGAATATTTAAGTGCAATTCTAAGTTTGATAGTACATATATTTTGCATTGTAAGATACTGATTTCCCAAAAGATTGAAACTAAGTTGCATATACGTGGATTTAGAATAATAACAACAATTAGCATTGATTGAATGTATACTGTATGCAGACAGTGTTCTACTCATGTATTTCAAATCTACATCTTTGAATTAGGGTCTGTATCATCCATTCTTTGAATAGGGAAGAGTTAAGTAATATAAGTAACTTAAGTACCTTACCCAACATGACACAACTGTTAAGGACATGCACATATATTTGCATAATTAGGCTTTAATATAGGAAAAAATACATTTTAATAAACTCATATCTCAAACCACAGTCTTGAAAATAATCTAACTATACCCTTAAAAATAACCTGTAAAATAGTCTTGATTTAACCCATTTTCAGAGATTACATAAAATGTAGTGACAATAGCAACATAATAATCAGGGGACTTTCAGGCATTTTGACTTTCTTCAGAGACATAAGCCCGTAATTGTTATATATTTCTCTTAAACTGAATACTATAGGCTGTAAATTCAAGTGGGAGTCTAATTTAAATTCTACATAAATCCACTGAGAAAAAGAAACATACTGATTAATGGTGTTTTAAACAAATCTAAGTCTGGTATTGTCAGAGATCCCAAAAGCCATAAGTGCTATAAAAAAAAAAATTTGTGGGATTTGCTTCAGCTGCTCCCCCCGAATTTTATTTGGGGTAAAATCAAATTTGCTCTAGCTCTCAATTACACTGAGTATTAGAAACAAGACTTTCTTTATATCCATTGAGTCCTTTAAGCAGCAGCCCTGGGGTTTTCTTGAAGCGGGATCTAAAAAGTAACTTGTTCAGGGATCAGTTGATGTTTGACTCTCAGTGGACATTCAGCTCCAGAGAAAGCTTCCATTCTCTTGTGAGGCACAGTTGACAGTCTCAAGTACCAGCAGTATCTACTGAGAACTCAAGATATTGGAAATTGGCATCGTAGGGTGGGGCAAGATTCACAACAGCTGTCTGTACTGCACCTGGCATTAGCTCAGTTCTCCTCGATGTGAAATCACACTAGAATTGCTGTGTGGAATCATGCATAACCACTCCGTAAAACAAAATGAGTTTAAGTTGATCAATGTGATGACAATTAAAAGACTGACAAACCACGGTAGACCTCATTTCTGTTCTACCTCAAAACTTAGAGCAAGACATTCTCTCCATATTAGTTTTCCTCTATTTTGATTGACAGCTTCTTTGGATTCTTACCTAGAAGAGCTAAAATAGATCCACATTACAGAGCTGAGGTTGCATTCATGCAGTGATTCTGTAAACATTTTGGAAGCTGATGAAAAGATGATGGATTTAACAGGTCACGGCTTTAGCAAATTTAGAAAATGGGTATTTGAAACAAATTAATTACATGGAAGGAAATGTATGTGTGTGTGTGTTACCTACAAAGGAAAGACTAAGCTAGATGCTGTTCTTTGACTAGAGAGAACTATTCACTTGGAACTAGTTACTTAATGTTGAGCTCACAATTTGATATCATCTCCAAAAGTAGCATGGTTTAGGAAAGCCATTTCCCATCACGTGTCCTCTTCCTGCACGGAGCACTGGGCAGGTCTGTAATAAGAGGCACTCTGGGGGAGGAGAAGCACTGATTCAGCCACGTTCTTCCAGAAGCCTGGGGTTGATATTAAGTCTGTAGTGTAACTTTAAAGGAACCAAGGTCCTTTAGGGTTCCTTACTGGGTCATTATGTTCCCAAGAGTCAGAGCCTTGGTCCTCCTTTTCTTTTACAACCACAAAACAAAACAAAGACTATGGGTCATGTGGGCATTTCTACCTTATCTAGGGCCATTTGATTTATTAACTCATAATTATGCATACCAATATGTTTTATACATTAACTTCTAAGATTACAAATTCATACATGATTTTTTTTCTATGCTTTTGTTAGCTGGGATAATTAGATATTTTTGAGATCACAAAATTTATGTAAAATTGTCATTGTTAAATAAGATATATTTCCACTTTCTCAATTATTTTATTTTTATTTTAGAGTGTGAGAGTGGGGGAGATGGGCAGAGAATGGGAGGTGGGGGGAGGGTGAGAGAGAAAGAATCTAAGCAGGCCCCACACTCAGCACAGAGCCCCCACAAAGGACTCAATCACAGAAGTCTGGGATCATGACCTGAGCCAAAATCAAGAGTCAGATATTCAACCAACTGAGCCACCCAGTTGTCCCTGCTCTCAACATTTTAAAGTAGAAATAACAAGTTAAAAAATTAGTTTGGGTCTTCTCTCACTTCTGCATCTTATCACCTTTTTTAATAATTGTGACATGGTGAAAGAATCCAACTTAGTAATCAAAACAATAAATAAATCCTGAGTTTTGGTCTTGTCTGTGTTTCTATTTCATGTATTAGTTTTAGTAAATCAAGCATGCTCTTTGGGGCTCAGCATACTCATGTGTAAAATGAGGAAAGCTGGACTAAACCTCAAAGGTCCTTTTCAGCACAAATTCTATGAATCTTGTAATTACTTCCATTTTATGGTGCTTTGTGAAGTGCCCTTGTTTAGTGAACAATTCAGGCCTACATCCTTCTGAATCATTTTTCAATAGCCCTGGTGCACCCAAGGGAGGGAAAACAATAACGAATGAACAGATTATTTGCTCATCATAATACATCTTTTGAAAATGTCAAATGCTCTGACAATATGCTTAAATGCCAAGCTTGTATTTTAACCTGTGGCTTTAAATTGACACATTCTTCCTTTTCTTTATCCTTCCAATTGTTTTCTGATGATAAAATCAATACATTGTCATTATAAGTAATAGCTTACAAAACACACATTGAAGGGCCTAAGAAAGAAAAAAGTAATTACCTTTAATCTCACTATCTCAGAGATCCATTATCAAAATTATTCCTCTGGGCCCACCTGTCTGTGTGTGTGTACTATAATTTTACAATATTAGATGAATTGTGTTTTCAGTACTGTTTTGTAACCTACCTTTATTACATATAAATATTATGAACATATTTCCATGTTAATGAAGATAAAATCTATGCCATTATTTTAATTGCTACAAGCTATTCCAATGTTGGAATATGCCACGATTTATTTAACTAAGCAATAGATTGTTGGACAATTTAGCTGTTTCTAATATATGCTATTATAAGAAACTTTGAAATAAACATCCTTTTTCTTTAAACACTTGTCTGATTATTTTTGTGTTTTATACCCTCAAGATTCATACATTTCATTTTTGTTGTTTTTGTAGAGAGTAGATTGACCAAAGTCTTTTTATCTGATTCTGATCCTATATACTTTTCTGACCTAATGATTAAGCTCTTGATTCCCACTTCCTGAGTTACTGTTCCTTAAACCTACAGCTTCAACTACCTACAGCAGCCACCCCACTGCCTTTCTCAGGGGACTTAAGCATGGTTCCCTACCACAATGTCATCCCAGTAGTGTGGTTGTCCAACTGGGCTTCTAATCTCCCCTTTTCCTTTTTAATTACTCCCCTAATACCAGCTAAATCTTCCACTCCTTTGGCCATGTATTTTCCTTTCTTATTCCCAATAATACACAAAGTTTATATATCATCATGTGAACTGTATAGCTTTTTTTGTCCATACCCTTGGGTGTCAAGTAGAACTGGTTTATGCTGTAAATATTTGAATGCTGTACATTTTATTTATAGTTTTATATTATATTTATATAAATCTATTGTAGACAATCCTTTAATCCCTTTATTTCAGACTTAGTCTATATGCACTTAAAGGATTAATTTCATAAGGGACATGAATAAAATCAAAGAAATCTTTTTCATATGATGTTGACTGCTAGGTTTAGGCAACGAGGCATGCACTTTTGTAGTTTTTGAGATGTCTATGTAAGGAAAATACAAACACAAATTCCTTCCCTTCAGTGGATTCTACAGTCTTTCAAGTGCATTTTAGCTTCATTTAGTTTTTAATCAATTCTATATAAAAATAATTATCTTTCCTGCTGATAAAAGCTCATAATTGTGAAAAGACAGAAGCAATAATCTTATCTAATATCGCAATAGATAATTTTTGTGCTAGGGTAGGATTCACTATTCAGGGCATATGTCCGGCCTATGCCCAGACAATGAACACAAAATTAGCAACATGTACCTTAGCCAGAGCTTTAGAGTATAAAAACCAAAGTGGACCTTCAGTGGAGATCCTACATGATAGCCAATCTGGATGATATTCCTGGAAGCTGGATTATCAACCAGTTCAGAAATCCTGGGGAAACTAAAGAGGAAAATAGCGCAAATATCCAAGGATCAAGTAGAATGACTTGACCAAACTGAGCCATCGAGAAAACTGTGTGGAGGAGGACAGAGAGAATAATAGTGAGAGACCCCAGTAAATGTAAATAAGGGTAGATTAAGGGGAGAGGGAAAGACAGTTTTCCAATCCCTAGAAGTTGTGATTAGAGGGAAAGAATAAAGAGAGAAACTGGAAGGATAAAAATAATTATAATAAAAACATTGCAAGGTAAGGCAACCAAGAGAGATTTGAACCATAAATCTTACCTTGTCTTACAGCTAGTATTTACTAGACACAGTACTGTTATTCCCAGGGCAATGGTTAAATTGTGCATAATAGGTTCAACCGGTTGAGCTGAGATGCTTAGACTCTGCTAGTGTAGTCAGTCTGGCTTAGGAGTGCCACACACTTAAACACACCTAGCAACCCACGTCATTCCTTTGTAAAGTATATTTACACTTTTTTTTCAACTTCATGAAAAGTGAAAGTGGGTGCTAAAAACAGGCAGAGAAGAGAAAAAACAGTAACGGAGCAGATGACACGGTGTCTATTCCTGTGAATCACTGGGTTACAAAGGTTAATTCCAGGAACTGAAATATGTTTATAAAAGATGATGAGATTCTGGAAGACTAGAATCTGAGGAAACTATCTCCATAAGGTCTTTGTGTTACACTGCAACTGATGTGATGAAATAGGACATTTTCCTTCCACTGTGCTAATCCTAGCCTCTCCCTTTGACTTGGAGAAGCAGAGGTTAGCAGGAGGTAACATCCCATGGCATAAACAAAGATGCTCTTGGGGATGACCTTGAGCAAATATAGTAGGATTCCTTGTAACAGTTTTGCAGGTGACCAAGCTCGTGTAGAAGAAACAGCCTTATGGAGAAAGATAGACTTGGCAGATATTTCTGTGTGATAATTATATCTGACTCAATGCAATGTGACATATATCTATATATATTCGGGGGGGAATTTCCTGATATATTTAGGGTTTATCCTGAAAGGTAGTTGTCATTGCAATCTAAAGCCATCATAATGTAAGTATAGTACATGGATTTACCTAAGTCCTATTTGTAAACACAGACATAGGTACGTTAGGTGATCTAGGGGTTACATATAGAAATATACCAAATGGAAGTCTGAGGTGCCTCAACTATTATGTGAATTGTTTTTAAGATTGTGAAGAGTTTCACATTTGGTAAATTCTATGATGATCGAGATCAATCTGAAGTTGATTTGAAAGCCTAAATGACTTTATATGAAAAATATGAGGGAGTCCAAGTCAGCCACAACAGCGTGGTTCAGACATCAAACTGGGATTGTATACTGAGCCCATAATTTTTTCATCAATTCCTAGGATAGCCTCAGAAAGGGAGCAAAGTCAATAATAGTCAACCAAAATTTCCCCAAGTCATAAATATCCAGACCTTGGAGTCCTGAAAGAGGCCTGCTATCTCTCTGATGGAATAGAATTATCACTAGCCGGCACCATCTAGAAATAAACAAGTTTTGCTCCCAATCAGCATTCAGAGCATAACTGTGATGACTCCACATTAAATTGGGGACAAAGGAAGGAAAATTGCTATTTTGTTAATATATCAGTTTGTGCCGTATGAGAATCAGGCCCCATGGGCAGAATAGGGAAGCTAAGAATGAGACAAAAGAGGACAAAAACAACTTTGCATAATAATGTAAAGGGCCATCTTCCTAACGGCAATATAATTTCCAAAAGTTTCCACTCTTCTAAATGAAGATAATAATTGATCTTAAACTGATTGGTACTATTTTATCTTTGACACATGCAGTGTTTCCTTGGAAGTGTATGTATCTGAATGTTTGAATGTGTTCTGTCCAAGAGCTATCCACCAGCAGGAAAGAATAGCAAAATATCAAACTTGGATGGGGACAGGGAGAGGAGCTCTAAAACCCAATCTAAATAGAAGATTTCTGTGAAGCATTTTGTCCAATTCCTTCTCTTTTGCTTAAGCTTTTTACCAAACCCCACAGGTGTAATTCCAGACTGCGTAACTCAGAAACTGCAGACAGATTGCCTAGGAGTATTATCCTGGTGGAAAGGTAGGATTTCCCTAATGAGATACACAGTTGCACCATAAGAGAGCAGCCTGACTCTCCTCTCTCCCCCTAGTTCCCCTTCCCTCCCCACTCCTCTTGCTCTCTCTGGTAGAGTGACTACAAAAAAGGACACGAAGTCATTAATTAGAAAATTCTCAAGAGGGAAACCCTATGATAGCTTATGCTTCTTTTATCTTCAGTCCTTCGACTACAGAAAAGTCATCTTAACGGCTAATTTCCAGGTCACTTTCCCCCTCACTGTTACAGTTGCCTTTGGTTATCCCCCAAATTTCCATTAATTACATCATACATTAAAACCCACTGTTAGAAGTTAGTGTAGTGGCAAAAATACTGTTAAAGGGGCAATGCTAAGTCTGTAGTTCTAAGCAGAAACCATAGCAAAGAGAACAAGGTGGGCAGAAGAGTGGTCATGAGGAACCTGGCATCAGGAGTGGGGCAGATTATAGCACATCCCACTCCAGATCAGGAGGGAGATAGACTTCGCTGTTGGCCAAATTCTCTATCAGAAGGCTGTCCTTGTCCTAGGAAGGGAGAGGTATAGGGTGGGAAATCCACTCCCATCATTTGGTGGCATAGAGGCCATCTAATTAACACATATTTGGGTTAGATAAATACAAGTTCTATAAATGAAACTCTTCAGAAATCGTTTATAACAAGTATATACATATTTCAAAAGTATTCCATGCAACTAGATCTTAATGTGGAAAGAAAGTTGCTTGGACTATCCTCCCAAAATCTTTACTCTGAAGAACATATTTTGACACAATTATATAAAAGATGAAATCTTATCATATAGTTTCATATCACTCTGTAGCAGTTTCATGGGGTTTCTCCCTCTGCCCCTCCAACACCCCAAATTGTGAGTACATTAGCTCACAGCCATTGAAAAATTATGATTGGATTTTGCTGCTGTACCACATTTAAATGACTTCCTATAGTCAGACATTAGAAAGGACCCACTCTTCAGGTAACAATGATAGAAATGAGTCACCCCAACTTCTTATTGGGAGTGATAGCCATATTTGTTCAATTTTTCACATCAGTGGTAATTTCATGGTAGAACCATGAATAGCTCATAACATGGAATGACTCCATCATCCCCAAATACCCTCAGTTCATATAGCCAATCACAAAACAGCTTCTGTGAATTCCTTTCTATGTGATTTTGGAACTCTAAATCAGTGGTCCACCTCTAAAGCTCAATGTGCTAAGCAGAGAGTAGTCAACCTTCCCTTTTCCTCAACTAGTAGACTTAAAATTATCATTTATTATCTTCCTTCCTAAAGCAGCAAGGAAATTGTGGATTTTGTAAGAATAAAAAGTAACTGAGCATTTGTGTATCTGAGACTAAGAAGGTCAAATGTTGAGGTTTTGGGGGGTTTGGAGACATATAGATGGCTCCTAACTCATGATAGTTTAACTTACAATCTTTTGACTTCACAATGGTACAAAGGTGATACACATTCAGTAGAAACCATACTTCAAATCTGGAATTTTGATCCTTTCCCAGCAGCAAGCCACAGCAACCAGTCAGCCACACAATCACAAGGGTGATACACTTACAACCACTCTGCACCCATATGACCATTCTGTCTTTTACTTTCAGTACAGTATTCAGCAAATTACATCCTATTCAACACTTAATTATAAGATAGGCTTTGTGTTAGATAATTTTGCCCAACTGTAGGCTAATATAAGTGTTCGGAACATATTCCCTTTGATAAAAAATTAAAGAGTCATTGGAACAAAGGCAAAAATTATCATCTTTAGCCTTCCAGATTTTAATGGTATAAAGCTAGAGTATAAAGATTTTTACTGAGATAAGTAAATTTCACCTTCATCAGTCAATTTCATTTGAATATAATATGACACCACTGCTATTGGCTCACAATGGGAAATCTATAGTAAATTGAAAATTAATTAGTAAATTAATTGAAAGTCCTCTGAACTAAGCTCTTTCATTTCTCTTTTGAATTTTGCCTGGGGATCGCCACAAAATCAGGCTTGTTTTGGCACCAGTTTTTCATTATGCCTTTCATTTTTGAATCTCTAAATAAAATACAATAGATCTCATATTCTGTGTGACAAGAGAATAATTTTTTTTCTCTTCCGCTACCCACCCCACCGCACCTGCTATAGTAACCAAGCACTGCAGTCATGGGTTGGGCAATTCTTCCCCCTAAAAACACGGTTGTTGAAAGAGAATGAGGCTTGTCTCCCTGGCAACATCACCAGCAAAAATTTCTCACATGATTTACCTGTTTAAGAGACAGTTGGGAAGCAGATTTCAGATTTGAAGGTAGTCATCTGATTAAAAAGGCAACTCACTTAAGTCTCATCTGACACCAAAACTAAATCTGAAATCTATCCAGACAGATTACAAATGACATTTGGGTTGGTGGAGGATACAAGGGTACATTAGATGCAAATATTCTGCATCTTATTTAGCCACAGCAGGTACTAGACCTCACAGACTTAAGTATTTGTTTCTAGCTGTTCAAATTTAAAATTAAAGTGTTCTTTTTTCTTCTCTTTGTGTGGCCTACTCCTTTTTCAGGCCAAATGCTCCTTCTTGAAGGCTTTCCCTGATGGACCCCTTCACTCTCTCATCCCCCAACCAAGAACTTGTTCTGTCATTATAATATATTCGCTTCCTTTAGGACATATAGCACAGTTTATAAATATCTATTTATTTGCCATACACTGTCTTCATCACCAGGTTACAATTTCATGCTCTTAAAAAATACATGTGTTGAATGAATACTTACTACAATGATTTATTTAAACATAATAATAAGATAGTAAAAAGACATATTCATTCCTTCATCTTCAACGCTGTGGTTAAAGTAACAAACATATCATCCACCATCTATTTTAATCTAATCACAGGAGAAACTTGGAAACCATTAATACATACACAAAAGTATGCCCCATACATTTACATCATAGTAAAATGACTGTCCACTTCCTACACATATTCTAATGAAGTATGAATATGCAGTTGCTTAGTTGTTTGAGAATATTCAAATCTTCTATAGAATATAAAACAAATGGAATGGATGTAACTTAGACATGTGTTAAGAAAAAGCAACCCATAAGACACAGTAGATAGACACTGCAGAGCATAGAAGTTTTAACTATAGGTATTAAAAAAATAGAAGACCCGAGTGAGTACTAAATATACAAAAGGCATAGGAGATCTCTCCATCCTCATGAGGTCTTAAATCAGCCACCCACTGATGAAACTCATTCTCATCTCACATGTCCAAGACAGACACACAAAACCTCAGGCTTATTGGCAAGTTTCATCTATGGATCAAATATATTTGGCCCTGCATCTCTCTGATTAAGCAGTGTGTTGTGGTGGTCCTAGTCTTACCTGACCACATTCATCCATCTGCTTTTTAGATTTGTCAATTTTCTCTTAAATTCTAAAGGCCCATTTTCCCATCTGTTGTCATACCCTAGGCAGGAGATAGTGGAAAACAAAAGTACAAGGTTTAAAAAAAAAAAAAAAAGAACACCACTGTGATAGCCGGCTCATAATTATTCAGACCCATAGGAAATGAGTAAGCTTCAGAGGTAGAAATGGCAGAAAACTGCATTTTCCAATTCTCTGCACTATAGGCCAGAGAGATGGACCAATAGGATCCAATATTTGAGTTCCTTCTTAAAAACCACATCACAAGTGCTTCTTGGATATGCCCGTCTTCACCTTTCCACTTTCCCTTATTCTTCAATTGGCATTCTATGGGGAAAAGGAGTAACAGAGCACAAACTGTACACGACCTTTGGCTCTTAGTTCAAACTCCCTGACACTGTCAATAGAGAAAGGTCAAGTGTACTCTTTCTTATATACAACAGGGTGAGCAAGCTTAAGGAGGGCAAATATAGGGTTTGGTGACCTTCCTGTTGAATTTCTTTCTTGCCATGTACATTCAAATTAGAGGATAATGGAAAAGAAAAACGGCTTCTGGGGGCTGTCTGGGAGGCCTGGTTTGGGCTGCATGCATTGGCCAGAGGAGCTAGCATGTACATGGCAGGCAGGAGTTAACACCAAAGGTTATTCTTCCTAACAACTGCAAGGATTCATTGTTTTGCTTCATCTCTAACTCCCTTCCCTGGAGGATTGCATTCCTAAATGATATAAAAGAACTCCCTTCAATGGTATTTAAATAGTCTCCCTTTCTCACATCCAACCCAAATCCTATATATCCTAACTTCATACTGTACAGGTATTAATGACCAACTATTTTGTATAATCCCCATATTTATCGACATACTGTTAAAGAATTATTTCATCATCTGTTTGCTGTCTCTCAAGATCTCTGCTTTCTAGAGTATTTTATTGAATCAGCAATTCCTATTACCATTTGTGGTAAGAAAGCAGAAAAGTACTTATGAAACAACCATGTTGCCACAAATGCACATACAAACATGTCATAATTACTTACAGAAGTTTGGAACATCTTGGAAAAGCTGTGCCTAAGGCTAGGAGAGAAACCAAGGCTAATTATATGCTTGCTCATTCTATTTAAAAGTTTTAAATGCCCCAAACTTCAAATATTTGCTTGGATCTTGGAAGACTCCAGAAAGAGCCAAAGTACTTTCTATGTAAATAGCCAAAAACCAGTGGGAGCCTTAAACAGTACTCTGTGCATGGCTTCTCAGGAATGTGGTAACAAAAGAACATAGTCCTGGCACGGAACTTTCCTCTACCTATTCCAAGGCTGTTTAGTAATAATTCCACCAAAAATAAAAATATCATAGCATTTTAGAATTGAAAGAAAACTTTCTGATAATCTCTCCAAACACTTTATTCTACCATTGAATAAATTTAGGAAGAGAAAGGTAAGATGATGCTCATAGCTCTATAGATATTTGAACCACAGAGCCGTAGCTTTTAGATTTCCTTACCTAACACACACACACACACACACACACACACACACCTCCAATTCCAGGGGCTTATAGAAGCTACTGAATGGATGGGCAGAAGAGTTAAAGAGAGGTTTGATGTACTGGTTTGGTTAACACAGTCTCAGTTTTAGCACCAAAAGTCTGGGTTCTAGGAAACCTCTCAATCCCAGGCAAACCAGGATGTTTGGTCACTTTGAGTTAATAATTCCAACTGATATATGGCTTTGGGATTTTGCCTGTAGCTCCTTGGATCTCTTGTACTAGCAGTAAAAGGGATAAAATAAAGCTAAAAGTTTTTTGGTGGAGGTTAAGGAAGGAAGGAAGGTTTGAAAAGAGAATTCCTTAGGTCAGCAGTGCACATGGTAGTAAAGCAATATCAAACGAATGAAAGATTATTAAATGAGTAAGTCCAGGAGTCATGTGGAAAATTACCCTGATAAATGGTAGCTTCTAGGTCCAATGCCAAGAAAGTGATAAGCAGAATAATGACCTATCAAAATGTCTATGTCCTAATCCATGCTCATATGTCATGTGTATGTATATATATATATGGCAAGGTGGAATTAAGGTTGTATATAGAATTATGGTTGTTAAATCACTGGCCTTTGAGAGAAAGTGGTTATACTTGATGATTCAGGTGGACTCAATATAATCACAAGGGTCCTTAAAAGAGGGAGGAGGACACAGAAAGGTCAGAACCAGAGAGAGATCATCATGAGAAACTCAATCTGCCATTAATGGCTTTCAAGACAGAAGGAGGTCATGAGCTAAGAAATAAGGGTTGGCTGTAGAAGTTGGAAAAAGCGAGGATTTTCTCCCAGAGCCTCCAGAAAGGAGCATAATCTTTGTTTTTAGTCCAGTGAGACACATTTTGGACTTAAGACCTTTAGAACTATAAGGTAACAAATTTGTGTTATTCTAAGCCACTAAATTTATGGTAATATGTGTACCCATGATTCTAGTAGTATGCTATAACTTATCTTAACTGTATTAACTCATTTCACCTCTTTCCCCTTCCTTCTTTCTGTGTTTTAAATTTCTTTAATAAACCATGTGATTTGAGCATTTTAAATTGGTCTGTGAACTATTCTATTCTTTTACATCTGGAGCTGCATATTAGTTTCCTTACCATACTATAACAGTGTTCATATACTCATCCTTCTTTCTGCCTCATCAGTCTCCAAACCACGCTGATGGTGTATTCAAAGAATTAAAGTTGAGGGGCGCCTGGGTGGCTCAGCTTGTTAAATGTCCAACTTTGGCTCAGGTCATGATCTCACAATTCGTGGGTTCAAGCCACGGGTCCAGCTCTGTGCTGACAGCTTTGAGCCTGGAGCCTAATTGAGATGCTGTGTCTTCCTCTCTCTCTGCCCCTCTGCTGCCCCTCCTTCCCCTTCTCTCTCTCTTCTCTCTCTCTCTCTCTCTCTCTCTCTCTCTCTCTCTCTCAAAAATAAACAAACATTAAAAAAAGAATTAAAGTTCAAATATGAAAAAAATATCCTGGATTAAAGCAGTCCTGATCCAATGATACACACTGGCAAGACACAGGGACAATCATATCTGGCCATAGCTGGTAAACAATTAACCTGGTGAACAAGCATGGGTTTGTGTTCCTTGGGTAGAAGGCACATGGGACCAAAATGGTGTCACCAATGAGTGGCCAAATCAAGACCTCATGTACATTGAGTGTTCATGTATATTTAGTGTACCCCAAATATTTATTGTCGCTCAGTCCATCTAACCTTTTTAATATATGCTCTACTCTTTATTTATACTTAACACATTTATGACTTTCATACAGCTTATCTGTGTTGTTTTCTAGAGCAGAATTGGGCATTCTCATAAAAAAGAATACATGCACATTACACCCAAGAAGAGAATGAACAAAACTGTGAGGTGTTTCAAGGCTCACCCAATACAATGGCATTTTGAAGATTTGCTTCAGGTCTTGTAAAGGTGCCTATCATTGTCATTCCTCTCTATTCCTCAACGGGCAAGTTTACAGGAATTTTTTGTTGTTATTTTAGAAAAAATTTTTTTTCTACTCCAAATCTAAAAATCCACCTGGTCTCTCCCACTGAAAACAATTACTTAAGGGTAAACCTTGGTCCCTTTAATCATCAGAAGTACCTGATATTCATAAAGGAACGCATCTCCCCAATCACCACGCCTTGTACTTTGAGGGACAGTACAAAGAACAAGGCTCTGAATTTCAGGAGATAGGACACTTGTCAACCATTGTGCTCTATATAGGTCTGTAACAATAGGCTATTCACTTCAACATTCTGAGCCCTGTTATCTTCCTTAGGCAGTCAGACTTGAGAATATCTAGGACCATGTTCGATTATATAAACTAACTATAATCACCCACTCTCCCCTGTATTTGCCTAAATGTTAGTAGTTTGGGTCTCTGACCCGGGTTTACCTGAGAGTCTTAAAAACATTAAAATCAAATTCATAACCAAAAATAAATCTCACAGTCACGTAATTTCACATATGAACAAGACAGAAAATAGTTATTTCAAGATTTTACCTTTCCACCACTGAAATATAGTTAATTTAGCCTTTTTGGTTTTTCAAATAAAAATTTGGATCACAGTACAAGTAGCTAATAAAGATCTTAAAAAGATCTTAAAAGAGAAAATCAACAAACAAATAATACCCAAAGATCAGCTCCACGCAGTAATCTAGAGAAAGATACAAAACGCCTCTTGAGAGTCAGCAACTGACTCTTTTCCTATAAATGGATACACATTATCTCCTTGACAAGGGCAGTTATGCCAAAGCTTTGTTTGTGGTTGTGTTTATTCTTGCTCTTAGGTCTTTCTCTGCATAGCTCCTATGCTGCAGTTAAAAACCAATTCCGGTTCTGTACTGAAGAATCTCTGCTCACTGGGCCCTGTAGAAATTACTAAGCTGGGTCTTTATTCAAAATTACTCTTCTTGAAACTAAAATCACTTCTTTCTTCTTCCTTAAGAGCTAGCATTTTAGGATCCTTCAAGGTTTTTCTTTTTGATTTATTTTCCTACTCTGAACAGATCGATCTCTAAAAAATGAAGGTCAGAATTGGACTAATGTCCCGGCGGGGATTTGGTGAGTAGGAAGCCAATGAGAAGATGCTCGGAATCCTGCAGACCACGTGCCTCTCTGTTTCACAGCAGCAGGTGGCAGCGTGCTCTCAGGCTGTGCAATTCACACACTAGGAGTGGGAGATCGGAAACCATCCCTAGCAGCATCCCACTTGTTTTCTTCGCCCAGCTCAGAGCTCAGACTTTGACCCACTACTCAGAAAGACCAAAAATATTAAGTTCAGTTAAGCCTTAATTTACAAAACTTTTTTTATGAAGAAATACACCCCCTGGCTCCCCTCCTTCCTGTGAAAGGCAGAAGACAAAGAGAAATTCCAAGTGATATATACAAGGGGGGAAAAAATCAGTGCTACCTCCAATTTGCCTCAATTTGGCTACATTTCCCATGTTAAATTGGGTATAATATATCCAACTAGCATTCTCCTTTGTTATTCCTGACACCCTCAGTGATAATTTTAAAACATTGCCAAAAAGAAATTGCGCACGAGTTTTCTTTATATAAAAGAGCTTCTTTATATAAAACATAGTTTGTCTGTTTCTATAGGAACTTTACACTTTGACAAAAAAGGCATCATCAACATTTGCCTCCTCCAAACACTAGCACACGCTAAAAAACCCAACTCTGTTCTTTTAAAAATATTTTCTAATTCATATAATATTTCTCACCCCACCTCTACATTAGCTTTCAGTTTTGAAGTTTTCACCAGTAGAAATGCAGATGACATCAGAAATACACACACATCTGCAGTTATATTGACATATATATCCCTGAAAATAAATCTGTGTCTTGTGTTTTCCTGCCGTCATTGACTGTCACTTGTACCGGGGTAAAGGTTTCTGATGCTTCTGATATTTCTGTTTTAGAATTGCAAAGTTAAAAATGAGCAAACACCACAAATTCACTTTGCCTTTTAAGATTCTTCTGGCATAGGATCAAAGAAAAGAAGAAGAAAAGCCCAAGATAAGGCTTAAAACTATGAGGCTAGCACAAAAGCCCGAGAATTGAAAAGTCTGTTTGTAGTCGAAATAACTCTGACAAGTGCTGCAAGCCATAGAAACGAGGCTTCGGTCTAGTTGGAGTTTCAGGAATGAAAGGGAAGAACAGATGTTCCAGGTACTGAAAATGTATTCAGAATCTAAACTCTCCTCATCTTCCTGAGAAATGACCTTTAAAAAACCACATTGCTGCACACTTTGTTTGAACTAAGTAAACAAATCCTTAAAAAGGGGAGTTAGTCCGAGGAGTGTGTCTATTGGAATTACTTTTGCGATAAAGAGAAAAGAGGAAAATTACTTAGGTTAATATATAAATCTCGTACCGCTTAAAGAGAAGTGTGATTTCAGGTTCTGCAAAGACAAGTATAAAAAGAATTTTTTTTCCACAGAGGCTGCTTCATAAACAAAACATGGGCTTACCCAGAACTGCCCAGGCGCCAGACATCTGTCACTTCACAGATGTCCCCTCAGTAACTTACCCAAACAACGCTGTTCTTCTCCAGCCCACAGGGACAATGGGCTCACACTGATGAATCTGCCACAGTGTCTGGGGAAAGACTTTACAGCCCAGAAGTCAAAATAGTAATTACAATTTACCTGAGAGAGATTTTTTTCCCCTGAATGGCTTTTTTCCACATGCTTTCTAATGTACCTTTGCAAATTTACCATATGAATCTACAAATATGTTGACTATTTTAAGACTTTAAAAGTAAATCAGGGGTAGCAGAGCAGGAGATTTGTCTATTTGTCTCTTAGTACATTTCCAATTGTTGTAACCTCTCCTCTGTTAAGCTTAGGTTCATGGAGTCATACTTTTAACATCCAAACAATAATAAGCTTACATTTTAAATCACAAGATGCTGGGCTAGTTAATCATTTACAAAAGAAACAATGTCCCTCATTACTACAAGTCTTTGAAGCAACCACTAAACTCTAAACAAAACACTAAAACAAATTCAAGGCAAAATATATAGAAAAAGCAATTCACCTTGTAAATGCTTTTCTCAGCTCATCTGTAGGTATATTAGATACTTTTAGCTCTTAAAAAAAGAAAGTAGATTATCAGTTCTCTGAATACTGCTGCTCTTAAGGTTCTGGAAGCAAGAAGATCCAGTTATGAGTATAAAAGCGTATACTTTGATTCTCTATGTACTATGAATATTAATCAGAAATTAGAATTGAGAATATTAAATGTGAGTGTATGTCGGGATGCAAGTATTTAAAGAAAATGTGCTTGTACGAAGACAGTCATGACCAAAAAGATACATATTTTTGTGCGTGTGAATGTGTGAATGTAGACATGTTTTTATACCTGCATGCTATTGTCAATTTGCAAATATAAACAAGGCTGTAAATCTTCTTCCTTTAGGATAAACATTTGGAACCTCCACCTTCAGAAGACCTCAGTTCCAAGCTAGAACGGGAAACCCTGAAGTGTGCTGGTGAAGTGTCATCTCCTGTTTGCTCCCTAATGGCTAAGAGTTCCAACTAATGTATAAAGAACAAATGAGAGACTCTAAAAGGCTGAGTCAGGGAAAAGAAGTGAGGAGCTTTTCTGGCTCTAACCAGTTTCCTGGATTAGACTTTTGAAACCCAAATTTAGGTTCCTTCACTTTCTAATATACCCAAACTAGTCAAGAATTAGTCACAGAACCAAGAGAGGCTCCAGTATCCTTTGCAGGTTAATTATTGCTTTCCTTTTTGCAAAAGGAACTTTACAGTGTGCCTTTGCTTTGCTTAGGGATGATGTAAGGTTTCTACAGATGATGAAGACAAGTATGGAAGCTTAATTCATAGACAAGTAAGCAGATGAACAGGTTGTAAGTAGAGGTCTCAAACTTCTAGTTCATGGAGCTGCTTCGCCTTGGAGTGGCTTGGTCAAATTCTTCATCACAGCTCTTGAAACCAGTTATGAAACTCCCCGCCCCAGGCAGAGTTTATATTCTCATTTCCCCATGCAGATGACTTCCAATTGTTTAATATTCTGGTTCGTCTGCCTTGAAAATTAGTTTGCACAGTATTATAGGTAATTTACCTTTGGACATTCTCTCAGCCACATCTTCCATGTAACATTTTTGGTTATCCTCATCCTTAGACATCTGAGAAAGTTGGAGAGATGACTTGTAGACTTGGAATCACAGACAGACATAGCAAGATATATGCTCAAAAGCAAACTGACCAAGGTAAATTTTTGACTATCACGTTGTATAATTCATACTCCACATAATGAGCAATTATAAAATTTTGTTATAGAAAATGGAGGAGGAAGGAGGTCTTAACAATAAATATTAGCATTGAAAAAACTTCTTTGTCATGGCCAATACCTACACAGTATTTCTAATACCTACACAGTATTTTGATAAAAAAATCTCTATTGGACACAGTAGAGGCATATTTAGATTTATCCATCTATTTGATTTTTTAAGCCTACTAACGTATTATCTAACATGCACACTGTTAGTTCTATGTGTGATTAACAGATAAAAACTAAAACTTGTGAAATGTTATTATGAATAGAATATTTAGAAAAGTAGTTAAAAATAATTCGACTCCACTGTAAACTATTTTTTGAATCATTATAAATCAATTGTTCAAGGCTTTTAAAACTGACATTAAT
Source organism: Cryptoprocta ferox (assembly GCA_028646485.1). Classification (NCBI taxonomy): domain Eukaryota; kingdom Metazoa; phylum Chordata; class Mammalia; order Carnivora; family Eupleridae; genus Cryptoprocta; species Cryptoprocta ferox. Next base: position 112,410,735 of record CM053573.1, read on the forward strand.
ATTACTTATTAATATAGCACAGTTTAGGGTAATATGTGTATGGAATTGGTTTATTTAAAGGACCAAACCATTAATAAGGCAATTAATATGTACAGGTAAATGAAATACTAAGCTTTCCTGGAGTGTTTGGTGTTTACTTATATTCATTTTATATTAGGAACCTAAAATAAATCAGCACTTGCTTATTATGAGATACATTAATTAAGGCATGTGTTTTTTTTTTAAACTTTTCAAATAGTTTCTCTTCTTTCTCTATTACTTATACATAGCCTACTTAGACACCATACAAACTCAACGGCAAAAAATAATTTTAAGATAATGTTTTATTTATAGATTTTCCCCAATTTTGCACATATTTTGCACATCACATACTTTTTTTTAATTGAGTTAATCTATGTAGAATATATTTCTGCACTATTTTCAATCAATAGTCATTCAAGAGGAAAAAACACTCAAATCATGTTTTCTAATAATGTTTCACTGAATTATGGTTGGTTTTTCTTCTAGAGGGAAGTGGTAGAACATCTGGGTATTGCCAGATGCTTCGGTTATAAACAGAGTTAAAGGTTTTCTGCATCTGAGAATTATGTGATTATCTCTTTGGGGAGTCTAATTTTATGGTAATGACACTGCAGTTCATTTGGTGAGTATTCATACTCACCATTAAGATTTGTTCTTTATCATTAAATAAATATTTAAATGTCCAGGCATTAGAAAAACCCCAAAATAGGACAAGCACCAGAGCCCACACTCCTTCTGTCCCCTATATAGGGGTCTCAGGTCAGGCTGCTATAATAAGAATGCCATAGACTGGGTGATATAGACAAAAAATCTTTATTTCTTACAGTACTGGAGTCAGAGAAGTCCAAGATCAAAATTCTAGTGGACTTGGTGTTAGGGAAGGGCTCACTTCCCGGTTTGCAGATGATCACCTTCTTGTGGTGGTGGAGACCAGAGAGACCTGGCACTCTTGCTATTTAGTATCTTAATAAGAAAACTAATTCCATCATGAAAGCTCCACCTTCAAATCAAATTACCTCACAAAGGCTATCTCCATACACCATCATATTAGAGCTTCAAAATATGAATTTGGAGGGACACACAATCAGTCCCTAGCAATAGATTAGGAGGGTATATTTGACTATTTCAGCTATTTTAAAGCCTATTAAAACAAAATATATTAAGGTTTTCTTTTTTTTTTAATGTTTATATTGAGAGACAGACAGACAGAGAGGGAGAAAAAATTCCAAACCAGCTCCATTCTGTCAACATGGAGCCTGATGTGGGGCTCAATCTCACAAACCAGGAAATCATGTCCTGAGCCAAAATCAAGAGTCAGATGCTTAACTGACTGAGCCACCCAGGTGCGTCTGTTAAGGTATGCTTCTAATGTTACAGTTTTTTATATAAGCGGAAAGACTATTTTAGTAAATCACCAGTATAGAAAGGCATTTTATATCAGGTCCCTGTAAGTGTTGGTCAGTCTAACATATCTTATTAATCCGCTTATCCATTAAGTTTCTAGTTTTTTTCAGTCTTTCATGACTATTTGACAATATCTAACTTCATCAAAAAATGATGATTTACTACTAATGTTGATTTCAGATTACATTAGATGTTTATCAGATTTTAATGAAAATATGAAAAAAATAGAGTACAGATTCAACAGAAAACTACTTAAATACTACTTTGTAAAATGATGTTTTAGGTCCTATTTAAAAATTTTTCAATGAAGTACTAGTAATATTTTTTAAGAAATTCATAAATTTTTTAAAGTTGGCAGTGGGGTAATAACTATGTCATAATTCAACTAATTTATGTAAATATGCCCAATTTTTGCAAAATGTCTTAATGTCTTAGTAGTTCACATATAATTTAATGAATATTTGCCCCGCTAATTTTTCAGGGTTTTCTTTTGAAGTGTTCGTCTATTTATATTAACACAAGTGTTTAATTCTTGTCCTCAGAATAAATTACCTTAGATTTTTTTATGCGTGCATATATTTTCATTATGTCCTTTAGTTCCATTTCAAGAAACCCCAAACCCTGATGTGATAAAATTAGTACCACTTCACTGAATTAAGAAAAAGTGGGTCAATTTTAAAGAATTTTTCTCTAGAGAAGAAGAATAAAACATGACCAAATTACAGATAAATGGTTCTCGAAATGATATGAGCATATTTTTATCACCAGTGATTTTTGTCTGTGTGCTTAACACATTTAACATTATCCAATCTGTATTACATCATTGTCCAAAAAAGAAATGTAATTGACAAGCATCCCCACAGAATCAAGGTTCTCTTGTAGCTCCACATTTTGTAAAACAAAGCATACGACCACCGGAAGGGACACTAGATATTCCAAATAACAGAGGTAAATCTCAGCTGGGAATGTGTATTAACAATTTCATGTCTTAACTTTAATTTACCACTTCTATGTAATCCTCATATGTCTTTTTGCTTGGTTGGGATAAGGGCTGTGGAGAGGACGTTTTGGGGGGTCTCATTTCTGCTCAGTATCATTTAGGTCTTAAAAGAACCTTTTTGTTACATCACACATCTCCTCAAGCCCCAGGTTGCTCATCTACAAAATAGTAATAGTATCTACCATGCCCCATGTTTGGAAAGTTACTGTATAGCTACAGTAATAGCTGAGCACTTGTTGTGTTTAATAATTTTAAGAGTTTTAAAAACTCAGGGTTTTCCAAATGTGTGCCTCCAGTGACTTTCAGGTACTTCCCAAGATTGTAATTTCCAAGCAGCCCTCGGGGTAGCCAGACAGGTCCTGGGACAATCAGAAACCTCAGGCTGGACCCAGCATGAACTACCTCATTGCTTCCCTTCATATACTGGGTAACTAGTGAAATGTTTTCTTTATACAATAAAGGGATCTAAAGTAAGGATGAAAAGCACTGATTCATTTAATTCTCACAATAACCTTACAAAGTACATACTATCATTATCCCCATTTTACAGATGTTTATCTTAAAGCTCAAGAATATACAGGATTAAGTGAATGCTAAAGTTTGGAAAGATAATTTGATGAAAATGTGTTTTTAAAAAGGCAAATGAAAGTATTGTTATGCATTGCCTGAAATAATAGTTATATTAATGCCAATATCAAATGAACGCCAGGGTATGTTAAAGCTGTATGGTATGAAGTTACACCTGCCCTTCCCAAGGGGCTAGATATGATGACTTCTTTAATGTCTCCTTAAATCCTCTTCTTTATTGAAATGTGATCAACCATAACCTAGCCAATATGGTGATTCCTCCAATGGAACATAATTATGTCCAAGACCTATAGGTGACTGGCAACAATAGACTTTTTTTTAATGTTTTTTTTTTATGTTTATTTATTTTTGAGAGACAGAGTCAGTTCCAGCAGAGGAGGGTCATAGAGAGAGGGTGAGAATCCGAAGCAGTCTCCAGGCCCTGAGCTAGCTGTTAGCACAGAGCCGATGCGGGGCTCGAACCCACGAACCGTGAGATCATGACCTGAGCCGAAGCCAGCAGCTTAACCAACTGAGCCACCCAGGCACCCCAGCAATAGACTCTTTAAATGAAATACAAATAAGCAATTTTGAAAAATGGAAGAATGATGCTGGCCTATTATTTTTCTAAAATGAGTTTACGTTTTAATTCTTTTCTTTTTCAAGTTGATATGTTACAATTCTAATGTTACTTGAAGAACACAGTGTTGCTTCAAAACCAACCTCAATGACTTGACTTCAAGGCCATAAATAATCTGATCTCCATCTCCGCTCCTGCCTTAATTTATCTCATTCTTGAACTGCCACTATATTTAAAGGTCAAATGGCACCATGAAGATTTTTTTGAATTCCTCTTGGGAAGGATGGAAAGTATAGGTTTCTTTTCCTATTTCAGTTATAAACTCCTGGAGAGCAGGGAGCATGCAAGTAGCTTTATAGACTTCCATCTTACAACCTAAAATATAACAGACCTTCAGTAATTTTAACATACTCAATTATGTGTTTATGCAATGAAAATTTATTACAAAGCTCCTGTGCTAGTGATTAGGGAAAAAATGATGACCAAGTCATATAAAATCATGACACTAGTGGAGGTTGCAATATAGAGAAGCTGAAGACTGTAAGATGAAATTCCAATATAGTGTTTATCAGTTTATCCCAAACACAAAAGGAAAGAGAATTCACATGGAGGGGGTCAAGAGGGGGAGGGGTGGGGAGGCATCAGGATAGTCTTCCCAGAAAAAAATCTGTATTTAAACTGAGTCATGAAATGGGAGGGGAAAAGGTTGAAGACGATGTACAGGAAGAGAAAATGGGAATAACAGGCAAAGAATTGGACCTTAAAGAGACCAAACACCTTTAGATAAAGGAAATCAATTCAATATGGTTGAAGGATGGAGAATGGGGTCAAGGAGAGGGGTGAAATATGAGCAAAAGAAAGCTTTTCAAGCCATGGACAAGAGTTTGAAATCTTACAGTAGCAAGCTCATTGAATTTTAAGCAAGGTAGTAACATAATAAGATACAGAGTTTGGCAAGATTTCTATCTATAGTATGGGAAAGTAACTTAAGGCAGGAAGAATCATGGTTAAGTTTTAACAACAGAACAATTTCACATTGAACTAGGGCTAGTGTACAAGCATGAAAGATCTTTAAGAAGTAGAAACGCAGTGACTGGGTGGCTCAGGCAGTTAAGCCTCTGACTTTGGCTCAAGGTTTGTGAGTTTGAGCTCCACATCAGGCTCTGTGCTGACAGCTCAGAACCTGGAGCCTGCTTCAGATTCTATGTCTGTCTGTCTGTCTCTGTCTCTCTCTGCCCCTCCCCCACTCATGCTCTATCTGTCTCTCTCTCTCTCTCTCTCTCCCTCTCTCTGCCCCTCCCCCACTCATGATCTGTCTCTCTCTCTCTCTTTCTCAAAAATAAAATAAAAACATGAAAGAAAAAAGAAGTAGAATCAACAGCCCTTCGTAACTCATTCGGTCAGAAAGGGAGGGCTTGTCGGATTCTGTTTCAGGCACGGGCACCTGGGTGGTTAGCTACCCTTTTCTCTTAAATACATACTTTTGGAGAAACAAGTTTTCTACAGTGGATGATAAGTTCAATTTGGGATTAATTGATTTGAAAGTACCAATACAAAATGCAATTAGAAATGTCCAATAAGTGAATGGATCCACAGGTCTGAATCTCAGGAAAGAGACTGCAATCAGACATATAGATTTGGGAAATGTCAACATCCATTTTGCCTTTGAAGCCATGGGAGTCATTAAGCTCATTAAGGAAAAGTGATATGAGAAAAGGGCCCAGCATTTAAGAGACAAATAACATTACTGGCACCTGCAAAGAGACTGAAAAGGAGCAGCTAGATCAACAGGCTAAACTCTAGGCAAAAATATTGCCCTAGCAATCCTGAAAAGGGAGTGTTTTAAGAAGGAGTAAGGGATGAGCTGTGTCAAATGTTGTCAATGGGCCAAAGTTATGAAAATAGCACATTTGTCAAAAAGATGCTATAGGCTACTGTGACAAGAAAAAATTCAAAGAAATAAAGATGAGAAAATAGAGTCAGCAAGTATAATATCTTTTATGAAATCTTCCTGGGAAGAAGGAAGATAGAGATGAAATATAGATGAAAGAGAATATGGAACAGAAAGATGATCATTTTTAAGACAGAAGAGACTTGAGGATGTTTGTATATGATAAAGAATAGCCAGGTGGGTGGGGACATTTGAAGCTCCAGAGTGAAGGACCATGATCAATACATCAGTGTTCCTGAGAAAGCAGAGTGAAATGGGATCCATAGATCAGATGGGGGTCCTGGCCTGAAACAAAAGGTGGAGTAACTCTTCAACTATAACGAGACAGAAGGTGGAAAGAATGGACACAGGTATGAGTGAACCTGTGGCTAAGGGAATCCCATCAGATGTTAGGGAGAACAAGGAAAGAAATGAATGCTGGAGGACTTAAACAGAGAGAGAAAAATATAAGGCATAGAAGCCAGAGATTCACAATATATTTTAGAGAGCTGGAAAGGCTGAGAAAGGCAAGAAGCATTAGGCTATGGTTACACAGCTGAATGATTTAAAGTATTATGTCATGGGTGAGATTGGGTAGGCAATGGCAAGTAGCAAGAATCTAGGAGAGTGGATTCACAAAATGACATAGAAGTGCAGGTCAATGGGGTTGAGGGAAAAGCACTGAGAATCTAGGGATGTAGATGGTTCATTTCATAGATAACAGTGCCACCCAGAATTATTGTGAGAATTGAAATGCAGGGAAACATGCCCAGAAACTTAAGAATGAGTGTACAAGCAAAGGTAGATGTGGTCTGTCAACTGGCCAAGGATCAAGGAACTAAAGATGCGAGCCTCATTCGGTTCAGCTGCAGGTGCAGCAGTTCCCTGCTGGATAAAGGAGGGTCTCTCTGAAGCAATGAGCTGTGGCCACTCTGACTATGTTTGTATGTCCCAGCCTAATTGAGCAAAGGATTTTCCTGTTTTCATAGGAAATAGTGCAGCTTCTGGTGGCTAGAAGAATGCTCTGGAAGAAATCAGTCATGGTCTGCTATAATTATATAGTCAGGGTTTGATACACTGGCTCTCAGAGGTGTCCCAGCTTGCAAGTTCCAGGTGGAAAAGGCTGAAGCCCAGAAGGCCGTTGCCTAGTCTTTTGATGAAAAGGTTTCTAGATCAAAGGAAAATAAAATGGAATTTCAGCCATCATTTAAAAAATGTTCCACTTTCACAAATTTACATCAGTCTAAACTAGTTTATGTATACATGTACAATAGATTTAAACTACTTGTGTTTGGACCAGCAGTAAATCAAGAGAGCTAACATTATTCCAAATAATGAGGAGAGGAATCATCAATATGGAAAATGCCCTTTGTAAATTATTCAGTGTCATGTTCAAACACTAATCTCATACCACTTTTTAGCAACGTGGAATAAGTCCATTATTTTCTCCTCTGTCAGAAAAAAAAATTAAAGTAGATTTAGGAGAAATAATTTTTCAGTTTCCTTTTCCAAAGCAAGCTAAATACCATAATTGAATATTGTTAGCTTTTTCAAAGTGTTTGTCAGTTTTCCCCTTTCTATTGGATGTGCTAAAAATGTAGGGCAGAACACCTTCTTTGATGTCTCAAAGAGAGAGTCTGTTGCTAATCTGGAGAGGACACTTAAATTTGTTAAGTGTGAAGTAAAGACATTTTGTGTTCTCTTCACATTTTGTTCCCTTTTTTGCCCCTACTGGTTTTATCACATAAGAATTTGTTAAGTAGAGTGTCATGTGAACATGAGTTTGCACTTACAGATTCTTTGTAAATTCTTAAGGTATAAACATTCTGCTTCTGACTCCAGCTGAACTTACCAAACATTAAGGATATTATCCCCACATCATTATTTTGAAGTTCTATCTCGATGGGCAGGAATATTGGTTTTATAAATGTGCAATTCCTTTTTCAGCCTGGAAAATGGTCTTGTGAATGTTTCGTTCAAAGAAATCAATGTCATGTTTTCTATATTTAAATGGTATGTCTTTATACAAAATTACATGAGAATTTCTTGGTGTTCCAAATTAAAATACTCCCCTCATTTTATAGTCTTCAAATATGTAATCAACGTACATTTTCCATATCATTTGGAGAGAGTTTGGAATAAAGATTTGTCTGGAGCTATAAGAATTAATAAAAATAGAGTTGTTAAAATACTGCCAGTCTCCAGAAGATTTTGCCAATCACAAATATGTAGAAGTGTGATAACTTCATGCTTATCTTTGGGTTATATACTTCTCACTTCAAACTAATTTTAAGGAATGCCTCTTATTTAAAAGTCTTCACAAAGGGTACTGGCTCAAAAACCTTCTCACACTCTTTAGAAGTGATGGAATCCTGGAAGAAATCTACTTGGCCGTAACGTATATCTCAAACTGTGCAACTAAGTCGTAAATCAGAAGCCTAGCTAAGTTACAGGGTGTCCTAGAACTTATCAGAGAAAGTGGGGGTGGTTCAATAGTATCTCATATTTGGTGTTCTCAGTATCCCAATGCCAATCTGTAGACAATGAAATCATCATAGCTATTTCAAACTAAAGCAGGTCTCTACAATTCACTTTTTATAGACCAGAATTTTCCCAGACCAGGAAAAAATGTATTCATCTAGCATAGACAAGATCATTCTCATGGCAAATAACAAAGTAGACCTTTAAAAAATGTTATTCTTGGGGCACCTAGGTGGTTCAGTTGGTTGAGCGTCTGACTTCGGCTCAGGTCATGATCTCATGGTTCATGAGTTTAAGCTCTACGCCAGGCTCTTTCCTGACAGCTCAGAACCTGGAGCCTGCTTTGGATTCTCTGTCTCCCTCTCTCTCTGCCCTTTTCCCCCTTGCAGTCTCTCTCTTTCTCAAAATAAATAAACATTTAAGAAAATTTCCTTATTTCTTTCCCTGTCTCTTCCTTCTTTCTTCCTATTTTTTCTTTTTCTCTCTGTTTCTCTCATACACATTCACTCATTAGTCAGTGTTCTCACTGGCTAATCACTTTGCTTCTTCTTCCCTCTCCAAAGAAACCTGTCAGTTATGTCTGACATCAGTTATATATAGTTCAATATTAAAATTGAGTTCATAGGTAAGCTTTAGCAAAGAGTTGGCAGTTTAGGCACAACTTCCAGATTCCAATTGTGGTCAGAAATTTATGGAGTTAATACATTTTCACCTTTTTGTGAATACTAAAATGTAATTATCATAGAACAAAAGCATTCAACAGTAAACATTAATACTAACTTTCCTTATATTGCTTCTCTGATGTTAACAAATGGTATCTTAGATTGTCAAGTTAACAGTTATTTAGGTAAGTAGGAGGAAACTTAGTGGATAGTTTTGTCTACAGCTTTTATCTTTGAGAAAAAGCAGGAAGGTGGGAATCAATAGCAGTAATTCATAAGTTTTGTCATGGGAAGTTTATGCTCAATAAATGATATCATTAGAATCATCATTAATAATGATATTAACATTCCCAAGGAAAACAGAAGCTCCAGAAAATAAGATGTGCCACAGTGAACAAGCATCTAATTCCTGGTATGATGGCTTGCTTAATATTTAATTATTTTTTGTTCCATGAGGCAAGACAATGGTAATGTTTTCTTTTAATATAATTTACATGCACATGTGATTCACACAAATGCACTGTTATGATTCTGTTACTGTTTTCTAGTATTACTATTTGCTATTTTCCAGTATATTCCAATCCTAATCTGCAATTGTGAATAGCAGCGGTAATGTAAATATTAAAATTACTCTTCTATTTTTAATGCTGGCTTTTAAAATTGACTTAAGTTTTTAACCTTATAATACATTATAAAATATTAAAACAGCATTTTATAATCTCTCAATAATTTAAGAGTAACAATATCCAAAATAAAAAAGAATAAAATATGTTTCAATACTACCCAATTCTTATAACATATGGAGTGCTTTTCCACTGAAATTCAAAGAATGTGAAACAGGACAAAAACATTATAATGTCTTAATCACCCCCAGTTTTACATCAGTCAAGCAATGGACTTCCATCAATTTCTCCAAGATTATTGCTTTATACCAAGGATAAAGCATTTACCAAAGTCCTTTTTCCCAGGCTCATTTATTTATTCACATTTACAATTCCGTGAACAATTTGTTTTATGTTATGATGTTTTCTGCCTATAAGAAAATTTATGAGAAGTTATATTATCTCAACTTACAATCATGTATTTCTGTCCTGGTATGAATCTGTTTGCATGTAAACTAGCATTTTCACAAGAGAACTGCTTGGTTCATGTCTTAGGCCTCTGACGAATCTACTCATGCCTATAGACATGTAACACGAGTAGTCTTTGATTTTCCTCTGACCCTCTTAAGTACACTGAATACAAATTTTGAGCTGGCAGCTGCCACTGGCAGAAGTAAATGAGAAAAGGGGAAGGAAGACCTGTTCAGCTATTTCCTCACACATGATCCCTGCTCTGTCCCCATCCTGGTATTGGTTTCTTCATCTTAGCAAGAAGAGGAGGGAGGAAAGAGCAGGAGAAACCTGTCCTGCTGTCTCAGAGGACAGTTAGAATTGCTGATTCTCCTTCTCTGCCCAGCCAAACACAAGAAGGTGAGCAGTGGTAAAAACAGAGGATATGGAAGGTCAAGAAAGGTGAATTTGCCCAGGCATTGCACCATGCTGAGTCCCCCAGCCCCACCCCTCTGTTTTTCACTCCTCTCAAATTCCCAGGACTGAGTTCTGCCTGGCATTCTCATACCATCTGAGATCATCTGCCCACGCCGGAGCTCTTTGCTCTGGTCCAGAAAACATCATCTCAGGAAAGACTGAGCTCTTGGAAGCCTTCCCTTCTCCAACAGTAAGAGCCAAAGAAAGGACCCCACCATCCTGCTTACAGGAATGAAGACAGACAGGTATAGTCCTACCTCTGCACATCAGAACTCCAAAACCCTTCCCTTTCATTGAAACACAGCTGATATGTGCTTAGAACTTAAGATTTATCAGCACGTTTCTTTACAGATATTTGAACATGTTTGTTCTTAAGTTATATAGAGAATTGTAACGGAATTCGATTACCTGTGAAAAGTTAATTCTAAAGGGAAAAAATGTATCTCGTGTTCCAAACAACTAAAGTGTAAATAAATTTTAGGATAATGCCCATTTTCAAGATATGAACTGTCTCTATATACTAATATAAGATGTATTGTGACCCTTTCTTTAGGATTTAGGATGTATGACATAATACAAAAGCTTTTGGTTTCTTTTTTATTTTTTTAAAGACTTTAGTCAAGGTTTCCCATGGGATTCAAGATACACATATTAGCTATTGAATTCACCATAAAATATATTGACAGACATTTTTAAGCAATCCAACTGCCCCACAAAAACTCAAACAGTATAAATATGCATAAAATGAAAAATCTTTCTCCTACTTCAAAACTGCCTATTTCCAGAAGTAACCACTGCTAATAGTTGTTTTTTTTTTTTGTTTTGTTTTTTTTTTTTTTTTTTTTAGCAGTGGACTCCTTTAATAATTTTCAGGACAAACTCTTCTACTAGTTTGAGAAAAGCCCAAATACAGTTGCCACCAGTAGTTACCAAAAGCTCTTCCAGAAAATACAAGCTTTTCAATTTAGTTTTCTTCTTATCTCTTAATCAGTCCAACCCTGGGCAAAATACTGCCTACTGTAGAGTTTTCCGTAAGAATACAAGGCTTGCTTATGTCAGTTAAGGTTTGGCATTTCTCTCTAAATCTCTGGTTCAGGCCTGTCCATGACCCAAATTATTGTCGGGCTTGTCAGCAGTCAAATAGCATTGTGCTGATATAGCAAAGCTTCTGATAATCTCTCCATAGTTGTCTTATGGGTGTACTTTGAGAAAAAAGTCATCGGCACAGAGTAGTAACTGAAGGACATTTGAATGTTTTCAAAACAGTGGAATTGAAAGAGTTCCTATTAGGGAACAAGCAAATTAACACAGACGGGATCCTCAATATGCCTTTGTATGACAGCTTGCATGAGACTAAGCTTAGTACAGTCCATTTTCATTCTATATAATGGGGATTTGGTAAAATAAAGTTAGTAAATGATCAGATAATCATAGTACAAGCTTGAGGTCCAAGTTAGTTTCTAGCTAGCTAGAGTGTGGCCCAAGAGTCTGTTGACAGGTCAGATGCAATAAAAACCCTTTACCCTCTATGGCTTCTTTCTCAGTTATTGCCTATTTTTTCAAGGCTTCCAAGGCTTCTATACTTTGCTAATATTTTCCTGTCCTTCACAAGTGAAATCTTATATATCCATTCATTTTAAAAATAGGACCTGCATATCTACTATGTGCTAGATGCTGGTCTAGGTACTTGGGTACACCTATACCCCAATTAATGAAGATCTCAGCCCTCATAGAATCCACATCATGGTAGAAGACAGATTTTTATGTTAAACATAATAAATAAGAAACTTCCTTGTTATGTTTAAAGCTGATACGTCTATGGAAAATATTTAGAAAGCAGAACAGGGTAAAGCGCTTTCAGAGAGGCAATAGAGGGGACCATTTAAAAAAGGGTCGTGTGGGTAGGTCTCAGTGAGAAAGCAACATGTAAATAAAATTTTCAGAGAGGCAGGGACTCAGCCATGAGGCTATCTGGATAAAGAGCAGAGAAGGAACAGATGATGCTGGTATCGTAAGGTGCATTTGAAGTATGGTGAGAAGGCCGTGCTAAGCAAGAAAAAATATAGGAGGTGACATGAGAGGGAAGTGTAGAGATGAAGTGTAGGAGATACAGTCATAGATTACATGGGGCAGTGCAGGCTCTGGCACAGTTTCAGGCCTTTAAAATGAGAGAAATGGGGAGACACTAGAGGTTTGGAGCATAGGAGCCCCATAAACTGTGGTAATTTTAAAAGAATGATTCCTAGTTTTGTGCTAAGAAGAGACTTTACAGGGATAACAGTGGAGGAACAGGGCCCAGTTAGAATGGTGTTCCAGTAATTCAGGGAGGAGATACCTCTGGCTTGAATCAAGAAGTTAATGGCAGAACTGATAGGTAGTGATCTCATTAAGATGTTAGGTATGGAATGTGTTACTCTTCCCAAAGGCATCTGAATTTTACAATACGTCACCTTCCTAAAACAAATTATTTGGTTAAAAAAAGGGGAAAGAAGACAAGAAGATAAGAAGATATCTACTAATGGTTTAATTTTAGGTATAGCTGAAGAATATACTGCAAGGGGAGTTCTCCATGGACCTCCCACATTATTCTGCCAGCATAATCTGATTTAAGAATAAGACACATTTGTGTCAGATAATTATTCTAGAAATTGTGAGGACAAGAAATAGTGAGCAGGGATTTATAGAATAGCCTCTGTTCATTCAGTCATTCAAGCATGAAGTATTTAAGTCAGGCACCATTCTAGGTAATTGAGACACAACAGTGAACAAAGCAAACAAATGTCCAAGCCTCTGCCATGATTATATATATTCTAGACAAGAAAAAAGAGTAACACATAAACCATGTAGCATATCCTGTAATGAAAAATACCATCAGAATAAAAGTGGAGCTGGAAGAGGAATCAGAGTGTGCAGCCCATGAGAGATGCTTCAGTTTTATTTCGAATAGTCAGGGTAGGCCTTATTGATAAAGAGAAGAATCCAAGGTGGTGAGGATCGATCACATGCTGATCCTTAAAACCGATAATGGAACTCCTACAGGTTCCTGAGTAATTTTATAATTGACCATTTAATATACCTCATTTCAGAAGGAGTCTGAGTAAGAGTTTAATGATTCAACTATAACATAATACTATATTGTTTACAGTCTTTTAAATCATTTTCCTTGTAAATTTCACATCTACACTATATTTGAAATCTTTTAGATAATTCACTATCAAAAAAAAAAGAGCTAATGTGGCACAGTTGCTGCTGTAGTTGACTATAATTATTAGGTTTTGTTTCTTTTACAGCACTACATATATTTGGGAAATAACTGAGAAAGAATATAAATGAATATATACGTTACTTTCTCCCTGCTTTGTATCAGGCTTATTGTGAAGTAAATTGACAATACAATTAAATCATTTTAAAACAAAGGAATTTTTCCAATGATAATAAAAGGAATGATTCTATTTTTCAAAATGTGACTTAGTACTCCGGTGTCAAGAGTTAAACCCAAATCTGACTGGAATCTTTCAGACAATTTTGTGATGAACTTCACCTTTCCAGCTGACTTTATGTAGCATCATGTTCATTATCCAGAGTAACAGTCATCTTTAATATGTCACAGACGTCAACAGCTATGACATTCATTCCCAAAGTTCAGCAAAATATATTAACAAGGCTTAGGCTTTATGAAGAAAGGTTGTCTAGGTGATTATGAGAGATTTCCTTTTCATTTTTATCAATCTAGGAATCAAACTCCAAGGCCACAAAATGCTTAAATATCACCTAAATATTATCACTGACCTGCGACCTAGAATCTTCCTCCAGGTAAAACTTTAGAGCAGAGATTTTAAAACGATACTTCTCAAAACAGAAGTTTATGAGGAAAAGTGGTGTCTATGGACAAGTTAAATTAGGGACACTAGTTTGAAACACCGTAGCCAGGTTCCTCTGCATGATTTCTGAGATTTTAACAAAATGTAGCCTCGAGAGATTGATATAATTAGCCATACTCTTCAACAAGCTATTTTTCATAGAATCATTACTTTTATAGAAAACCCTATTTACAGGGAACACTGCCTGGCATCTGTACGTAGAGAATCTGAGTAGAAAGAGTTAGGGACGCTTAAACCCCACACCATGTGGTAGCCATTTCAGTCATTATATTCTTATCACCTCTATGTATTTGTCAGAACTCTTCTGTTTGCAAATACGGAAACCCAATTTACACCGGTTTAAGTCTCCTAAAAAAGTTTCCCCTCAAATGGAAGTGAAAATACTAAAGCTAAAATTGGCTCCGGGTATAGCTAAATCTACAGACAGGTTCACTCATGCCTCCAGGCCCAGTCTCTGGCTCTCCTCATCCCATTGTCCTGGTTCACTTCCCCACTGAGCAGATTTTCTTCAAAAGGTTACCGCTTGGCAAATCGGCACTTACCTCCCCTGAGCTTCTTGGATTAGACCTCACCTCTCACCTGTACATGATTCAGTGAAAGTTTCTCAAAGACTCTTTGGCTTTGCTTGGGTGAGATGCCTATTCTCATACCAGTCTCAATGGTTGGGAGGATGGGCTTCACTGATCAGAATCTGAGTCACATGCCCAACCCGGAATTGGCACAGGAGAAAAATCAAGCTCGCGCCCTTCCCTGTGGTCTGAAATTGGGAGGACCGTCCCTAAAACACATGACGCACCGGTACCTGTGGAAGTGAAGATAAAGGATTGGCCGGGACAAAGATGGCCATAATTTTAAATTTTAATATGAGCTGAGAGTTCAAAACTAACTCTACCTTTCCTAAGAAGAAAGTACATGTTTTTAAAATATTGGATACTCCCTCGTTTAGGATATAACTTTATTTTAAAATATTGGATACTCCCTCGTTTAGGATATAACTTTATTAGGATATAACTATACAATCCAGGTATTTACTGGATTGTACTTATATGCATAACGGTTTCCTAAATTCCTTCCACTCTTGACCCCCTGTTTATATCCCTTCGTGCCCAAGATTACTGTGGGGAATAAGTTTTGGAATTTCCTGGGCTTTCAGGGATGGGTTAACAAGGCATAAAGAAGTACGAAGCCATAGGGTGCTCAGACCC
Source organism: Cryptoprocta ferox (assembly GCA_028646485.1). NCBI lineage: Eukaryota > Metazoa > Chordata > Mammalia > Carnivora > Eupleridae > Cryptoprocta > Cryptoprocta ferox. The sequence goes on from CM053573.1 coordinate 112,425,995, forward strand.
AAGTTTGTGTCAACGAGATTAGGTAAATAAGCATAAAGAGGGTGGGACCAAGGCCCCAATTCAAAAGTATAGAGGTAAGCAAGATTAGGGATTCAGGGCAGAAACACCCCCAACTTAGTACAATCGCAGAAAGCTGCTTTCACAGGAAATAAGGACCAAATTAGGTACACAGGTACTAGAGGCGCTGCTGCCGGTTGAAGCTGCCCTGAGGGGAGCTGTTTAGCAAAAGTACCTTCTTAACCCTGAGATTACTTACTCTGTTTTATCCCCTAGGCTAGCTAAAATAAACTCAGACGCCGCCACATGTCTGCCTTTAACAACCATCTGCCCATCTGCCTGGTGCCAGGATTTTGGTTTATATTGACCCAACCCCCTAACACATTATACCTTCAAAACCCCCTTTCCCTCAGGCCCATGAGTTAATGTTCACAGATTCATTGTCTCTTTGTGCACGCCCATCACGTTTGTAAGCCTTCTGACCTTAATAAATACAGAGCGAGGACCCTTATTCAGGGCTCTTGTCTTTTCCCAGACATTAGCCATCTCTCGTATTTTAATCCTGAGTCTACTTTCTTGCTAGACAAGAAAGAACTTTAGAGTCTACGCCAGATTACCACATGGAATTCTATGGCTTTGCTTGCCGCTGCCTCCCTCATCACTGGAGATCTCCCCCAAAGACAGGGATCTCGCCCTAGTCATGTCTGAACACAGGGCCTAGCACTGTGCCACAGACATTCTGGGCATCCCATGCCTGTTGAACTAAATAGAATTCTTGAGGCAGGGAATATGTCCTGCTTACTTTCTTTCCTAGGCTGACAAACAAATGCTTAAAAAACTAGAAGACAGTAATTTAGAAAGTCTCAGCACTATGATAAATAAATTTCATTTCATATGTTCATCAGAAAGCATAAGTTGGATATCATCTCAATGAAAGAATACTGTTGAGTGAGAATTTTATGATTGTTAGATTTCTACAAGAAACTGACTATAAATATTCTACATGAAATTGTAATCTTAATTCTGCACTGCTTAAATAAAATATGTTAAAGGAATAAAAAAATTCTAATATTAGTCTAAATTTTAAAAACTGCAAAGCAGAATGTAAATTGGTGCAACCACTCTGGAAAACAGTATGGAGGTTCCTCAACAAATTAAGAATAGAAATATATATGCTCCAGTAATTCCATTACTAGCTATTTACCCAAAGAAAATATAAACACTAATTATAAAAGATATATGCAGCCCTATGTTTATTGCAGTATTATTTACAATAACCAAGATATGGAAGCAACCTAAGTGTCCATCAATAGATGAATGGATAAAGATGTGGTAGATATATATAATGGAGTATTACTCAGACAAAAAAAGGAATGAAATCTTGCCACCAGCAACAACATGGACCTGGAGGGTATTATGTTAAGTGAAATAAGTAAGAAAAAGATGAGTATCATGACTTCAGTTATTTCTGAAATCTGAAAAACAAAACAAAATGAACAAAAACAGACTACGAGTACAGAGAAAAAACTGGTGGTTTTCAGAGGGGAGGGACGAGGGATAAGACAAATAGATGAAGGATATTAGGAGGTGCAAAATTCCAGTTATAAAATAAATGAATCACAGGGATGAAAAACACAGTATAGGAAACAGTCAATGATATTAAAGTAGGTTTTTTAATGTTTTAATGTTTGTTTATTTTTGAGAGAGAGAGAGAGAGAGAGCGCGCGCAAGAGTGCACACTCAAGCTGGGGAGGGACAGAGAGAGAGGTAGACAGAGAATCGGAAGCAGACTCCAGGTTCTGAGCTGTCAGCACAGAGCCTGATACAGGGTTTAAACCCATGAACGATGAGATCATGCCTGAGCTGAAGTTGGACGCTTAGCCAACTGAGCCACCCAGGGACCCCAGTGATATTATAATAGTTCTGTATGGTGATAGAAAGTAACTGCACTTACTGTGGTAAGCATTTCATAATGTATATAATTGTTGAATCACTATGTTGTACATCTGAAAATAATATGTGATTGTGTATTAACTACATTTCAATTTAAAACAATCAGAGAAAAATTATAATGCAAATATACTATTCAAAATTATCAAATGACTTAGAAAAACAAATGCCCATGGCTCAGGTGATTGTGACAGAGGCTGCTAGTTGTCTCCCCAAAGTCTTCCTTTATTCTTTTCTTCCCTAATAGAAACCCCAAATTCTAGTTGGGCACATGGTAACATCAAAAAAAATTATACTTTCTGGATCATCATTCAACTAGGTATATCCAGATAACTAAAACTGGAAAACGGTGTATACACATATATTGTGCATATTTTCTTGGAAATTTTTTTTTAATTTTATTGGTTTTGAGAAGGGGGGAGGGGCAGAGAGATAGGGAGAGAGAGAATCCCAAGCAGGCTCCACAATAAGAGCTCACGAAGCATGAGAGCATGGCCTGAGCTAAAATCAAGAGTTGGATGTTTAACCAACAGGGCCAGCCAGGTGCTTCTTGGAAATGTCTTTAAAGGATACAGACCTGACCCATCCTTTTTCTACTCTCCTTCCCATTTTCTGGAATAATTTTTATAGCTATAGTCAGAGTGACCATGTTGTACCATGCAGTCTTTAGCTACACACGGCAAAAGAGCAAGATAGAAGGAGTCCAGCTCCCTAATATCATGGGCCATAATATCCACAACAGCCCTGAACCCTCACCTTTGGACTTTTATGTTTGAGGAAAATAAACTTCTCTGCTTAAGCCACTTTTTTCTTAGCTTTCTTGTCATTTTTAGCCAAGCATCATAATTTTATTCCATTAACAAGGATAAAATAGAATCTCCCTCTATGCCAGCCTACAAATCCATTGGTTAGCCTGTCCCCTTTTATTGGTCAGTTTTCTCAGCCTTTGAATATTACAAGCTGTAAGTCAACAATAGCACTTCACCCAGAGCCAAAGTATCTCCCAAGGGAACTTGGGAGATCAACCTTTAGGGCTCAAACCATACAACCTGGATTAATTGATTTCTCCTTCCCCTTACTGAAATGACTTAAATAGTTCTGTCACATCCTTATCAACCCCCTACCTTATCTGACAAGTGTCCTTTCTTCAAGGCCCCATTCAAGTCTAGGCCCCTTTTCTCCTTAGCCCAGCCCTAGATGACCCAGCCATGCCTAATTCTCTCTACCACTCATTTGGCACATGCCATTTTTATAGAAAGAAGTGGGACTGCCTCCTTCTCCTTTCTACCTCCAACCATTTTAGAACCAGAAACTTTAACTATTTATAGTCTCCAGAATAGGTTAGAAAGTAAATAAAGATGGAAATAAGGACTTTTCTATTATAAAACAGAACATTTTGAAAGCCCTTCTCCATGCAATGACAGAGTTGAAGTTGATTTCAACCACAAGATCATGGTAGCCTCTCTAACAGTGTTACAAGCATTTTATTTTAAAATCTTGGACCATCAGGTTATGATCAGACTCACTCACTGCTACTGCAGGAAGAACTCTCCACACTTAGAATCTAGAATCCAGCATCATGTCTATATTATGGACATTTCCCAATTTATTAATACTACATTATAAGATAATATATAACCAGAAGAATTAAATTTAGAAGGTACTTGAACTTTCTGAATCACAGGCAACAAGAATGACATTGGACATTATTTCAAACTATTTGTATTTATTCTCCAAAATGTTCTGTTGAAACAGATGAAGAAATGAAAACTCAAGGCACTTCCCCATGATCTCCCAGGCTGATAACAGCAAAGGAGCCCAAAGTAGGTATAAGTGTCCTGGTTACTGGCCAGAACGGCCCGAGCAAGAAGCCAAAGCGCTCATGATTGCAGAGCCCTAGTCACTTACTTATGTTCTCCCACCATGGGCTGTCTCAGCCTCCTCAGGAGATAGGGGCTATAACCTCAGCAGCTCCACTGCCCATGTTTACCTGACCTGAAATTCTTAGAATCTGGCTTCCCCAGCACCTACCTGAAGGGCCAGGCAAGACAACTCAACAGTGGGGAAGAGAGAGCATCCCAAAATAAGAAGTTTGACCATAAGAAACAGTAGGTAGCAACTCCCATCCTGTTTGTTACAGATGCTCCAATGATTACGGAATCAGCTACATCTTCTTGTGGAGGTGTAGTTGACTCAGAGGCACATTACTTTGTATTTGCTTTTCTTCGTTCCTAGCCTCACTTTCTCTTTTACTGTTGTGCCCCAAATAATGAATTAGCACCTAAATTTACCTTGGGTCCTGATAGCTAAGAAACCTGGGCCTATCAGTTCTTGGTCCAGTTAGGCTACTCAAATAGCAGGCATGTCTTCTGCAATCCAAACAACAGAAAGAAGGAAGAGAGAAAGAAATTCAGCCCCTCCTTCTTCAGATAATTTCCCAGAAATTACAAACAATATTTCTATCTGATCTCATTGGCTAAATTTAGACAAAGCCATATCCAGCTCCAAAGAAGGCCACAGTGTTCCATAAGACGTGTCCAGTGAAAAATGGGAGAACTGCAGCAAAGGAGAAAAAAAAAGAAATGTTTTGGGGGCAATCAGACATGTTTTATATGCCTACCACAGCCTGGGGCTGGAATGGTCCTACTCCTGTGACTCATTCATTTTCCTGTCTGCAAACCTCCTACATACCCTTCCCCATATTTATTTTCAGTTAATGGCCATAGTTTCTTTTTCAATGAAAAATAAATGAACCAATCAGAAGAAAAATTCCACAAGTTCCAATTGCCACATCTACCCACCTACTTGCTACGATGTCCATAGTCTCTATCTACGCACTTGCTCCTAGCCAAGGCCAAGGCTTTACTTGTAAATTAAATGCAATTCCTTTTCACTTTACTCCATCACATCACCTATTCTCATCCTCTGTTTGCTGCAACATCAGTTTGTGGGTTTTTTTTTTTTTTTCTGTTTCTCGCTTGTGGTTCATTCTCCTAAATATACAAACTTATTCTAATGTCTCCTCTCAAACCTCCCCCCTTTACCCTCTTCCTCTGTCAGATAGTGTCCATAGCTCTCCTATTCCTACACCATTTCACCAAAACTACTCTTATCAAAGTCATCAATAAACACCATGTTGACAAAGATGATGGCCAATGCTCATTTCTCATTCAAGCTGAGTTTTCAGCAGCATTTGCCTAATCATTCTCTCTGCTTTAATGTATTGTGTCACTTAGCACCCACATCTGGCTCGGGTTTCTTCTCCCTTTCTGGTCCTTTATTCTCAAATTTTTGCTCGATTACTCTCTTCCTCCTGACCCCTAAATGCTAAAGTACTCCAAGTCTCAGTCTCTGATTCTCTTCTCTATCTATACTCACTTGGTAGGTTGACCTCCAATTTCATGGTTTGGACTAGCATCTATATTCTTTTGTTTTTTAAATTTTTATTTTTTTGAAAGAGAGAGAGCATGCATGCACACATGTGTACAAAACGGGGAAGGGCAGAGAGAGATGAGAGAGCTGACAACTCAGAGCCTAATGAGGAAACTGTGAGATCATGACTTGAGCCAAAATCAAGAGTCTAATGCTTAACCAACTGAGTCACCCAGGCACACTGAATACCACCTGTATACTGTTGGCTCCCACCTCTATATTACCTTTCCTGGTCCCTAATATCCACTTTCAATAACCACTAACTCAGTATCTATTTGATTTCTAATAGTTATCTCTTAAAAAGCATGTCCAAACCTGAGCGCCTAATCCCTGCCCCTGCCAAAAAATCTACTTTCCCTGTATTCACCATCTAACTCAATGGCACCTCTATCTTTTCAGATGTTCCAACCAAAAGCAATGCTGTCATTCATGATTCCTCTGTTTTCTTTCACACCTCAGCCCCCTTGAGTCAGCTAAATTTTCCTGTTTACCTTCAATTTAGTTCCTAATACCCTTCCTGCCATGTCCTACCGGTATCAGAGCTAATGCTATTTTTAGTCTGTTCTCAACCCAGAGCCAAAGCAGTACAGGTAAACCAAATCATATCATTTCATTATTCTGCTAGAAACTCTCCTGTGACTTTCCTTCTCATTTAGAGTAAAGGTGAACATTGTTACTAGGACCTCTAACTCACTATATGACCTGATTCTCCTGTCTTGTTTCTTCTATTAATGGTCTTCTCCTCTGTAGAAATGGTGCACCCTTTTGTTTCCTTGCCTCTGAAGACATGTTGAGTAAGAAGTTGCTGTAGCTGAGGTCAAAGAGGTTTTTGCCTGCTTTCTCCTCTAGGGTTCTGATGGCTTCCTGTCTTACATTTAGGTGTTTCCTCCGTTTTGAGTTTACTTTTGTGTACCATGTTAAGAAAGTGGTCCAGGTTCATTTTCCTGCATATTGCTGACCAGTTTTCCCAGCATCATTTGCTGATGAGACGGTCTTTATTCCATTGGACACTATATGTGGACTCTAAGATACAAAATCAATGAACATAAGGGAAGGGAAGTAAAAATAATATGAAAACAAGGAGGGGGATAAAACATAAGAGACTCTTAAATAGAGAACAAACTGAGGGTTGCTGGGGGGGTTGTGGGTGGGGAGATGGGCTAATGGGTGAGGGACATTAAGGAAGACACTTGTTGGGATGATCACTGGATGTTATACTTGGGGGTTGAATCACTGGAATCTACTCCTGAAATTATTGCACTATATGCTAACTAATTTGGATATAAATTTAAAAAAATTATTTTTTTAAACAAGGAAGAGAAATGGTATACCCTATCTGAAACGTCAGCCCATCCCAGCACTTCTTATCTCCTTTTCCTGCTTTAGTTTTCTCCTCAGTTTTTAGCACTGTAGAGCACAGTATACAATTTACTTATCTTGTCTATTATCTGTCTCTTTTACTGAAATATAAACTAAACAAAGCCAAGGGTTTTTGTTGTGGTGGTTGTTGTCTGGTTTGTTTACTACAGTATCCTAGAGCAGTGCCTGGCACTTAATAATAAGCCCTCAGTAAACCTTTGTGGAAGGAGTAAATGACAGGAGTAAATGATGGGTTGGTTGCCCTGTAATCTCACAATGGTTCAGCACTTGCCACATTTCCCAGAAGAGACTCACACCTGTTCCCTGCTGTGCCTCAAGTGTACTTGGACCTAAGTATCCCTAAAGACATTCCAAAGATTCCTCCTGAAATGTGTATTACCAAATTGCTGCATATGCAAAATTTTATAGCAAGAGCAACAATCGCTAGAATCTGGGAATGAATTAAGAAACAATTACAAAATTGAGGCAGCCCTGAAAAAAAAATCTTGAAGTACATAAAACAAGACCCAAATGAATGGAAAGAGGGCCTGTGCCCCTAAATAAAAATAAAAATATATCAAAAGTTAATAAAGGAGTCTAATAAAATTTTTTATTAGAATTCCAATGATATCTTTCTAAAAATTTACAATATTATTTCAAATTTCATGTGGTAGAAGGAATCTTCCAGGGTTCCCAAGGAAACATGGAAAATGTACTGCCATGTAAAAACAGTATGGTATAAGAGTAGCAATAGAAGAGAGAATAAAGATTCCAGAAACGGAACAATCATACACTGAAATATATGATAAATGTGGCAGTAACAGGTCTTTGGGCACATAATAAATTCTTAGCTAAATGGAACTGAGTCCACTGATAATCTACTTAAAAGACATTTGTCATTAAAAAAATTTGTCATTAAAACTTCTGCTGCATATTATATGCAGAAAAAATTTCCAGAGAGATCAACAATCTAAGGTTAGAAACTAAAGTATGAAAGCATTAGAAGAAGATCTAGAATATTGGTACAACATTGGTGAGGATAAAGCTGTCTTAAGGGGAAACTCGGAAGCTATAAACAACTAGAGAATTATGCTACAATTTTACATAGCAAAGTTAAAATAATTTGTTAGAAACTATTAGCTTTAATAGAGATAGGCATACTTGGATATGCATGCTAAAAACATACTATCAAACAGAATTCATGGGACATAAACAGATCCATATGGTGAGGTAACCTGTTTTACGACTTCTCTGATCTCACAGAATAGAAACTTCCATGCCTCATTCTATATGTAGGATGCCTAATACCATTTAATAATGAAATCCTCAGACTCTTTTCAAAGGTAATACTTCCCCCTTCATCTTCCAGACTGGGACTGTCATTCTTCAGGGAAGGAATGCAGCTGGCATCACCTTTGTTCTTGCCGATTTATCTCCCTAAGCTGATAGTCAACTGTGTCAGATTCCTCCACCACTTGCCAGGAGAGTTTTGAGGTCAGATGAGGGAATTGAGACTTTTCTCATTTGAACGGCACTGTTTCTGAAGTGAATGTCACAGAGCACTTCTGTGGCTTCTTTACAGATCCCGGTGCTTGTGGCCTTCTAACCTGTAGTTCCCTTGATGTCGCAGCCCCGAGAATACAGAGATCTGATTTCAACCTCTTTTTGAGAAATTTAATGCTTCCAGTCAGGCCTATCTAAGAGCACCTTAGACAATGCTCACACCATGCACAGGGCCTGCATGTGATTCAAAGGAAACCCACATCACTTCCCCCTGAAAACCCTCACTGTCCCCAAGAGCTAGCTGCCCCACCTCTCTCATCCTCTACTTTTCCCAGACAGAAGGCAGATGTCTTCCTCCTCCATCCCTTTCCAGCAGGGGGACAGATCAGGCTGTAGTGGTCCTGGTGAGGCCCTCTCACTAGGTTGACATATGAGTCAAATTCTCCGCTCCATTCTCCCTTGGGGGTGGGCATAGGAGTCACAGCACACCAACTGCTCTTTCCAAAGAAATGCTCTTTGTAAATCCTTTTCTCATTTTTAACATCCTTTGTGGAGGCATATTTTTAAGTTTTCAAACAAAAAGGAAGATTTCCTTTAAAATCTGCATATTATGCCAGCACCTCCCTTTGCTATACATTATATATTTTACTTTTGTGTTGTAATCAAAACCTTCAATTAAATATACTGATTAAAAAGTATCTCACAATCTGGTAGACAAAAGAGTCAAGATAGTAAAGGACATTCAACTTTTCCAATAGAAGCTAAGAAAGAAGGAAAAGTAAAGTCAAGGAGTATCATGATTTTAAAAAGTTCCACAAACTGTAGAACAAATAAATCCTGGGGCACCCGGGTGGCTCAGTTGCTTAAGCATCTGACTTCAGCTCAGGTCATGATCTCAGCATTTCCTGAGTTCAAGCCCCACATCAGGCTCTGTACTGACAGCTCAGAGTCTGAAGTGTGCTTCAGATTCTGTGTCTCCCTCCCTCTCTCTGCCCCTCTCCTGCTCACTCTGTCTCTCTCACAAATAAATAAAAAATAAATATAAATAAATAAATGTTAAAAAAATATATGGGGCGCCTGGGTGGCACAGTCGGTTGAGCGTCCGACTTCAGCTCAGGTCATGATCTCACAGTTCGTGGGTTCCAGCCCCGCGTCGGGCTCTGTGCTGGCAGCTCAGAGCCTGGAGCCTGCTTCCAATTCTGTGTGTCCCTCTCTCTCTCTGCCCCTCCCCTGCTCATGATCTGTCTCTCTCTCGCTCTCTCAAAAATAAATAAAAATGTTAATAAATAAATAAACATTAAGAAATTTAAAAAAAAGAAATATCCTAAAATACAATATCAATCCTAATAATCATTTATATTTAAGATTTTCAGTTAAAAGAATTTGATTTTCAAAATGGAAAACAAAAATCCAGTTATGTGTTCTCAATAAACAGTCCTTTGATACAATATGCTCCTAATACAGAAAAAATAACAGTTCTACCTATTCACTTTAGGTGGCTAGTATGGAACTGATTCAAAAACTGTATGAAAACAGTTTGTGAAAGCAAAATTATAAGCCAATCCTATTTATGAATATAAATATAAAAACTGTCAATAAGCTATTATCTAAAATATATAGCAATTTATATTTCTGACAAGTAGGGATTATCATGGGAATTCAAAATCATTTAACATTAGAAAAATATATTCATGAATTTATCTATGTCAACACCTTATCTGAGAAAAAAAACCTAATATTATTTCATTAGATGCAGAAAAATTAGACACAGAAACAATCCATGATACATTTAGGGTAAAAATCATGAATGGAAGGGAACTTGCTTGACTTTAAAAAGTTCAGCAAACATACATAGTAATTAAATGTTAAAAGAATTCCCTTTAAAGTTAGGAATGAGACCCAGTTGCCCACAGTCATCATTTCTAGTCAATATTTTAGTGAATGTCTAAAGCAGCACAATAAAGACAAGAAAAATTAAAAATTAAATAAAAATTGCTATCAATTTCAGAAGCAGGAAAATTGCATTCTATTGAAATTGACCAAATTTTCCTTTGGCGATTTTAAAGTATTAACTGTAAATTGAGAGATTGGCAACAGTAATACTTTTAACCTTTGATTCCCCAAGTTGCAACAACCAAAATTATTTGTGTGGTTAAGGAAATGAGAAATACAAAAGCATGAGGAAAAAAAGATCATTAAAAACAGAGATATTAATTTCAGTACACTTGGACTTCAAATTACTATCCAATGAAAACACCAGGACTTCAAAGTTCTCAGGTGACTACCTTTCTGCTGAAAGAGTCCTGCCTCCCCCCCAACCTCCCGCCACCACCATGTGCTCTCATCCATGCCTGTTATTCTCTCAGTCCCACTAATTGAGTTATCCACGCACTGCCTGCACCTCTCTCTTGTTGATTCTCTCTCTGCTGCCCCTACTCACTTGGAGTAAGCCTGGCTCTTTCAGAGTATATAGGCTTCTCTGGTAAAAAAAAAAAAAAAAAAAAAAAAAAAAAGGTAAATCTCACTCCTCTGGGCAGGAGTATGAAGGATCTCTGAATGATGCCATGGAGATCGAATTCCTCTTCCCCAAGCACAAGCCAGCCACTCAGGCAGAATGCTGGCATTTTAGCCTCTCTTCCCAAGATGAGCTGCGTGACTCACTGGGACAGATTGACCTTCCAATACCCTTTTTTTTCCCCAATCTTTGCTAGGTTTTGATAAGCCTAGAATGTTAGAGGCCACTAACTATAAATACAGTATTATTATTTCTTCTCTTACAAGATTTACTGGCTTCTACTCTGAAATCATAGGATTACTAAAGTGAATACATTTTTCACACTTCTCCCAAAACCTATAAACTTACCTATTTCTTAAAAACACCCAAACCATCTGATACACACATACACACACACACCACCTAAGATTTATATAGTCACGTGTTCTTTGTATTACCTAACCTTGATTTAAGATAGCCTATTTGACAGTGTTAGAGTTAAGAGTGTGGCCACATCAATGGTATAGTTATTTAAGCAATAGGTGCAAAGGTAGTAATTGATATCATGAGGTAATTAAACATAATAATTATGCAGAAAATTACATCAGTGTTTAAAAGCAGTAGCAATATGAAACCAACGTCCTCGCTTTGTTTAATGTGGCTCTCAATACCAACTAGCCCCAATGTCAATACGCTTTAGTGACACTGTTACCAAAATAGTCAGTAAAGAATATAAAACATTAATACTTTTATAGTCCTTAGAAACATTTTTAAAACTAAGTTAATTATAGGCAAAATCTGACAACACACACACACACACACACACACACACACACACACACAGAAACCTTAACCTCAAATGCACCCTAAACTCCTAAAGTATAACAAACACTTCCTTGTGTTAAACTCTTCACCTGAGTGTCTTCTTCAATTTACTTCTTCCCATTAATGTGATTGCAGATCATTTTCAGTTTGTGAAAATCCTTTAAAAAATATAATTCTTAACACTCATGACCTTGAAAATACATAAGGCCAATTTAATAAATGGTTCTGAATCCATGAAACTGCTGTAGCAGCTCAACTCTAGATTCATAGATAATGATAAATATGTGTATAAATGTGGGCATCATTTACTCTTCCGATTGCAATCTCCAGTCAATGACATGCTGAGTAGTGCACTGCACCGTAGAAGCTTCAAATAATTATCTGACTCTCTTCACCTCTGTTGCACTGATGCTGAAAAATTAAGGAATTCGTTCTTAGGGCCTCTGCACAGAGAGCACGGATTCAAGGAAGAGGGCATTGCAATTGAAAGATAGAGGTAATAGCCAAAAAAGCTTGAGGTAATAAGTGGCAGAGGCCAAATTAGTATTCAACTGCCCGGTTCTCATCTATTTCTCCCCAATATATTTCAGATAGGTCTCACTCAAGGTCAACAGGGGATTCATGTGCAGAAAACTAAATTTGTGTGCAGAAAGTCAGATGGTAATAGTCCAGCCCCAAGTCCCCCGGGCTTCAAAACTTGGCTAATCTTCTCAGAACTCACCTTTGTCATACATTGACACTATTAAAAGACTGTAAACACATTCAGCAGTTAATTTTAAAACCCCATTATTGAAAGCATTTTGCACTTTAGGAATGTCAATCAATGGTCTAGTAACTAGATAGAAATGAGGGGAAATGGTACGTATACCAAAACAAGTATCTTATGTTATGTTACTTCCATTCATTTTTGGCCCTTCAAAATCCCCGTATCACTCTCTTTCAAAGCAATATGTCCCTCTGAGGCTGAATTATTTGGCAATCTAAGGATCTTAGCCAATTTTTATGACTAGAACACAAGCCCTTGACATCATTGGTATGATATAGTGGTCCTGCTGAGTGACTTAAGTTAAAAGTACTTGTCATAACTCTGGCTCAGAGCTATCTTAATTAAATCTACTAGCATTTCTGGTTTCCATATTTCTGAGAACAAAGTGCATTTTTCTATAATGCCAGTTTTCTATGACAATGAAAAGCCTCACATGAGATCACACTATTATTTCAATGAGAATTTTACAATTGTTTTTAAGTGACTATGAGAGCAAGAAAATCTTAGTCTCAAATATCTGCCTTTATCTCCTAAACTTGCAAGTAAACATTCTTGTTGCTACCTTTTTTTTTTTTCTACTCAAGTTTACAGTTTAAAAAACAGTCTTTCTATCTCTAGGTGATGTGTAAACATTTCACTATAAAAATATGTTCTGGTTTAATCAAAATGAATCAAAAAGAGGGTTTAGCCAAGATTTTTCAATCCTTCATCAAAAGTAGCACTGTCAAGATTGAAAGAAAGCACTAATCATCTAATTTTCTGTTCTTAGTTCTCAGGCTTTTCTCCTCGAAGTTTGTATGTTGATGTCAGTTTGAACCCTCTTGTAATCAGATGTCTGTGAGAGAGGGTATCATGCATCCAAGAAAAGTGATGGATGCCAGCCATGACTTTGATTCAAATGGAGAGCTTGGAAGAAGGAAAGCCTGTTTATTATTTTTTTTGTATGTAAGAAGACAAAAAAAATGTTTAAAACTTAAAGATACACTGATATGTACACCAGAGAGAAAAATAAAAGATTTTTTTTTTGGGGTCACATTAGAACACAGGTGCACTTGATACTGGTAGTTATTTTTATTATTTTAAATTTCATAAAGTTTCAGATTGCAAAACCTGTCATTTAAAATGAAATTATATATGTGGCTTCTGATGGTGTTGCTTTGCTCAAAGGCAGTAACCAGGCATGTGCTTTCCAGGCTCCCCCAAACAGTCTTATTTTACTGAGTAACAAGAATTGGAATAAATCTGGTGGGCAAAAGTTTTCAGAGTATCCTGACTACACAAGGCTTCCAGTCTGGTCATTTACCTGAGGTTATAAGATGTATGGGGTCAGTCTAAATAAGATTTGTGTCTATAATTTCCCTATCCTCAACAAAGATGGTCAGGCCCACTGTCAAAACTAAGCCAGGTATTGGATGTAATGTAAAAAGTTTAAAAAGAGTTAATGCTAAGGAAAACATGATTGTTTTGCAAGCATTTAGGGGAAATGTACATAACAGTGTCAAAGGATGGCCCCATCCAAAATAAAAGGATACCCCTCTCCAAATGGTCCTGAAAAACTCTACAGGGAGACGTCTTATTATTTCCCTCAAAAACATAAGTTCCTTTTATGATTTATGCTAAATAGCCTGGCATGTGTTAAATTCCTTTTATAAATCTGTCAACATTTAATTCTTGTATAGGCAAGTAGACATGATTTTTAGATTGTGCCCCCATGCAATAGTTGCAGAATGTGCTATGTTCATTGTGCCCAACCCCAAATAAACACATTGTTGAGAAAATTATATGTGATTTTTACCCCCACAATAGATATTCATTATTGGAAGAAAACTCAACTTGGTTTTGAATGAAGAGATTAATTTTTCTCCTTCTATACTCAAGTTATGATGAAATCCAATATAGAGTTCTTACTTTTTATTCCCTTCCTTCCTATGTTACTTCTTTCCTTTCCCTTCCTTCTTCTATAAATGACCCATGTATGCTAGATGCAGGAGATTCAAAAGTGACCAAAAGAGAAGAAAATTCCTACCTTGATGGAGATTAAGTCCTGGTAGTGGAAGCAAATAAAAAACAAGATACATGAGTAAAATAAGTAAAACAATTTAAAAAAGAAAAAAGAAAACATCATATATAAGTTAAAATTTTATATTGAATGACCAAGGAAGTTCTCACTGAGTAGGTAATATTTGTATAAGAACGTGCAGCGTGGGAGTGAGATATATTTGATAAAACATTGTATGGGCAGGGACAAAGCAAGTAGAACAGTCTCAAAGCATGAGCATGCCAGGCTTTCTTAAAGCAATGACAGGAGGTCAGACAGGTGTAACAGAAAAACAAAGATCGAGGTCGAGGAGATGGTCAGAGAAATACCTGAGAAATACCAGATCATGTTGGCCTTCTAGGTCATTGCAGAGAATGAAGCTTTCCTTCTGAGATGGGAATCACTGTAGGATTATGACCACAGTAATGACATGATCTGATTTATAATTTAACAGTCACTCTGGCTGCTTGTTAAGGACAGAATGAAGGGAGCAAGGGCACAAGAAAGGGAACCAGACAAAAGACTACTGCAAATAGTCCAGGCAGGAGAGTAGATCTGAATGTCGAAAGTAGCAATGGAGTTGGTAAAAAGTGTTTGGACTCTATGTGGTGATTTCTCTTCCCCAAGCTTCCTTGCCAGTGCTCTATTAGCATTACCATAACCTAAGCCGGAAAGGGCGGGAGGAGTTAAGGAAATAGAAGTGTTCTACTATTGTACTGTTGGAAGGTGATAGCTGATTTTTTTTCTTTAAAGATACCTTTGAGAAGTCCTCAAGAGATTCCTGCTGAATTCCTCTCTCCTGCTACTCCATTGTTTTAGATAAATGTATTTCCATTCCTGATGGTAACTTGCCGCCCCCCCCCCACCCCCAGTTTCTTGCAATACTTTTGTGCTCCTTTCTGATAATTTCTTCTCACTTCAAGCAGCTCTACTAGGCAGGACTCAAGAAAACCCTACATCAGTTCTATTTGCTCACTTTTCCATTTGTCCGTATCTGGTTTATAGGAAACACTGCATCCCTTCCTCCAGCAAAGTTTTCAAATGCATGAGAGATACATTTGAAATGCACTGCAAATGTTAGAGAGCTTCCTCTCACCTTCTGCTAAAAATAGCAGTGCCCTGATGATATTATCACCCCACCGTCTGTCCCCAAGCTTAGCACATGCCTAGACCAGAGGAGACACAACACAGACTTCATTCACTTTAAAAAATTGACTGTAAGATCCATTATCAATCATAAAATCAAATGTTGTTGCATTTCTACCAAGAGATTTGGCCATTGACCTATCATTAGTGTAATATGAGTTGCTTTCTAATAGCTAATTTTAAAATACTAATTAACACTCACATTGTTAGCTTTTTGAATTGGCCATCCGTAGTTGGCATTAGTCTGTGACACAGTTCAGGCATCTGAAGTGTTATTTAAGGCCATGCCTCAAAGCAGAGTTCATTTTGTCTATTTGGAGATAAAAATCTATAAACTTGACCTAATTTGAATCAAACATTCTCACAAACTAGTCAAAGAAAATGGATACAGCATTTGTATATTAATTGATATTTTATGTCTCATATAATTAACTACATTATAGTTATCTACCACAGACTTAAAGGATTGTAGAATCATGGTTCTAAATGTTAGATAATATTAATAGCAAATAAGATACTGGCTTATGGAAAGTCAGATAGTAGTTAGGAGACCTGGGAAAACACAGCTATCTCAATGGTAGCCCAGTTTTCTTATTACAGTATCTCCTGATTAATATGTAAAACATACATATACCAATATTTACTTGGGAAATTACTCAGAAGATACAGTAGAATTTCACAATATTAACTAGATGGAGGCTAGAAGACTTTAGCAATAAGTAAAGAGGCCCAATTCTAGAAACCAAGAAAAAAAAAAAGGCTGCTAATCCACAAGTCAAAAACAAACAAATGAGGAATTATATTTGAAGTGAAGACGAAGAAAATGGTTGGGGATCATGAAAAATAAATGGCTTTAAGTGGAAATCAATAGACAAAATGCAGAGGATTAAAGGGTATGGAAACTTTATAAACTTCATCTCGAGAAATTTAAATAAAGGAAGAAAAATATGAAAAAAGAGTTGACGATCTTAGAGTGGTCTGGCTCCATTTTATGTGTAATTAAAATATCTGAATAACTACTATACAAATTGACTTTTTCTAAACCTCTAATTTTTCCAATATTTCATTTTTGTTGTATTCCCTGTAGCCCTATAGTAAAACTCTAAGAATAAATAGGCCATATGTATATGTTTCAATACCAGCAAAAGAAGCCTATGCTGGGATGTTATTCCACAGTTAGTTGGGAAGAAGAAAATTTAAAGACCTTTTAACATTTGGAGGTGGGCTGTGAAAATCATAGGAAATAAGACTCAACTATAGAAAATTTAGGCTGGAAGCCAGAAATCTGCATTCTAGTTCCAATATGCTGATAACTACCGGTGTGACTTGGACAACTATAGTGTCTATGTTTATAGACTTAGTTCCTATGTTTAGAAACTATAGTTCCTTAGTTTATTCATTAGTGGATAAGGGGATGGAACTTAAGGCTACCCATGATTTCACTCATTGTAACCAGAGTAACGTACACCATATTAGCATTATGTGTTAAAATTTATTTGCAAAATATCCAGCCTTTCTGAATATGACAGTTGTATTTTATTTATTTATTTGAAGTATAACACTTTCCCCAACATATTTCCCACATTTGCAAAATTTAATATGTTAGATACTTTGTTGAAAATAGCTTATTATAACTGATACGTTCAAGGGAATTTTGCCCTTTTCATTTCTAATTCTCCTTCATCCACACCTGTCTTCATCTGCCTTAACAAAAAATTTAACATGTCTTCTATAGTTTATTTGCTCCCTCCTCCAAGATTTCCTTTATATGTAAAGGAAATTAAGATTATATATATATAATATATATTATTTCCATAGTTCTATCATTATTTTAACAGTATTTTAAAGGTCTACTTTAAGATAAACGTAAAAGTTGAAAAAAGCCACAAAGGATCAGGAATCCTTTGCCCATTTCCCCAACCTGTAAAATGACACTGGACAGGACAGTGGGTAGTTCTGAAGACTAAATATGTGTGTCTGAGCAAGAACATAGCACAGTGAATAGCACTCAGTAGACCTTGTTCTTTCCTATTCTTTAAACAGTCAGGCAGGAATCCCGTTCTGAAAAAAGGGGGAGCCGTATCTTATCACTAAATCTCAAGAAATTCAGGAAAAGAGAGTTCATACCATCAGTGTTCTGAAAGATAATCCCCTTAGACTATTAAGGTACAATTGTCTTAACTTTTCATGTTATTCTTAACATGACAAATATTCATCTGATCTCACTTTTTCATATAAATAAGAACTTGAAGAGAAACATCTTGTCTGTTTCTGTGCTAATTACTAAAGCTTTCTTCATTATCAACCTGGTCTTTAATAATAATAAAGACAGGCAGGTCTTGAGCCTCTTTAGCTTGAGGTAATTACCAAGCATTCCTTTATTTGGTTCTTGTTCAGAGAAGGGCAATAATCCAGACACAGAGCATTAGCCTTGCCTTGGCAGCTACTGCCAGACATGCCAGCTACTAATTGACCAGCCTGAGTCTGGTGGGGGAAAGATTTTACCTGACTAGTTGAGCTGAGCCTAGGGACTTCTTTAAAGCAAGCTCCCACTGTGATTTCTCACAGCATGCCTGGGATTTAACCAAAATGCTAGAGACTGTCACTCACAGGGGATGTAAAAAGGTTCAGGACATGGGGCATTTTCCACTTCCTTGCCTGTGCAAGTGACAGTGTTCTGAGTTGCCTCCAGTTTACCAATGTTGATAATTAACATTTCAGCTATGGCTAATTAAAAAACAATTTTGACCAGAAATGAAAAACTGATTAGCACGCAACTAACGGGCCAACCCAAGGAAAAAAACGTGGTTGAATCTTTTTGGACAAAGTCATGAAAACATTCCTAGTGTCCAAAATTGCACTAGAAACATGTGAAAATCGAAGGTATGGATCCACAATGATAATTTGCATTTTACACACTTTCACACAAATGTCCCAAAGGCCTCCAAAAACATATTAAATTTCATGGATCTCCTCCAAGGACACATTTATTATTGTTTATGAAAACAGATTGGGAAATTGAGACATAAACTGAGAGAAAAAAATGAGTTAGGTTAATAGGGAGCATGAAAGTTAGAACTCAGTTTCAAGTTTTAAGCACTAAACCACATAAATGCCTCACCCTATGGTAAAGAGAAAAAGGGAAAATATATATTAAATTCATTTGTATATTCTTTTAATAAGGTGCAAGTCTGAAACTTGCATTTCAAAACTTGACTTGCTAAAGATTTATAATTTATACAACAAAATCAAGCAGAAAAAAATATTTCTTGTAACAGGGGTATAAACTTCTTTGTTTCTCCTGAATCTTCTTTCAACAGGTATCAAATGGGTCATCACCATACATAAGGGACTAAGCTATGGTGATACAAAGTATTAAGATACAACACCACTCTTGAAGATTTTGCCATCCATTTGTACAGAAAGGCACTCAAGTCTGGAGAGTAAAAATCTCCATATCGGCCTCTGATTAAATGTGAAATATGTGCATTGATTAGTGCTACCATTGTTCAAAAGAGGGAGAGATTCCTGTGGTCAAAGTCATTTCAGAGAAGGTTTTGTGAAGGAAGCGGGGGGCGGGGGGGGGGACTGAAAAATCTCTTGTAGAACATGCCAAAAGAAAAAGGGGTAAAGAGGAGAGAATCCCTGTTAAAAAGTAGAAGCTAGGGGCAGGTAAAAATGAACATTGCATGCTCATGAGACAATAAAAAGATCAGTTTGAAATGTTTGTAAAATTTCCTGAGCAGTTTGGAATCTGATGATGCCAGGAACTCAAACTTTATAAAATACGTTTTTGCCAATTGCTTAATTCCCAAAGAGGCATAAAACATAACCTTGCTTTTACCGTTCTTTTCAAGACAAATAGCCTAATGGGTCAAATTCTTCCCTTGAATGTTTTTTTAGGCATAACATAGCATTTCTGTTTTTTATATTTTTTTAACATTTATTTATTTTTGAAAGAAAGAGGGCATGAGCGGAAGAGGGGCAGAGAGAGAGGGAGACACAGAATCCTACGCAGGCTCCTGGCTCTGAGCTGTCAGCACAGAGTCCGATGCAGGGCTCGAACTCATGAACTGCAAGACCATGACCTGAGCTGAAGTGAGATGCCCAACAGACTAAGCCACCCAGGCACCCCCAGAACATAATATTTCAAATCAATTGTTTTGCCATCTGTTTGTGAGGCCATTTCATTTCTCACATCATACTTCGTTTGAGAAAACTAGAAGTCATTGAATCCTCAGTGTCCTAAGAAATTAAATCTAAGAATGTATATGGAAATGTCCATAATACATATGGAAATGTCCATAATACATATTATCTGTAGGTTCTATCCCCAACTACAAACTCAGAGGTAGCCCTTCAAAGCTATCTGAACTGGGATTCTGGAGTGACTCACATCTGAGGTAATTCCACAGTGTCAATCATTACCTGTATGAAACCATGTAGATCACTCAATATTTTTAAGCCTCTGTGTCATCATCTGTAAAATGGGGGTTTTATAGTCCCTCATTTTTTTAAGTTCATTTATTTATTTTGAGAGAGAGACATAAGGGCATGAGTAGAGGAGGGGAAGGGAGAGAGGTGGAGAGAGAATCCCAAGCAGGGATTCTCCATGCTGACAGTGCAGAGCCCAATGTGGGGCTCAATCTCATGAACTGTGAGATAATGATCTGAGCCAAGATAAAAAAAAAAAATTGAATACATAATAGACTGAGCCACCCAGGTGCCCAAATAGTCTCTCATTCTTAAGGTTGTTTATTCACTTATATTTTTCAACAAATGTTTATTGAACATTTATTGTTTTAGGGACTCTTCTAAGGGTTGGGGATACTATAGTGAATAAGAGAGACAAGGATGTGTGGGAGGTATAAATAGGACAATTCCCATAATGCATCTGGCAAAAATACCTAGAAAATAATGAATAATCAATCGATGTTAGCTATTAAAACTATCACGAGCTACGATGACACAAAGTAGATGATGCAACACATGCTCTTGAACACTTTGCCATCTATCTGAACAGCATGGCCCTTTGCCATACACCTTATGAATTTAAGCAAGTCTTTTTAATGCCGTGAACCTCATATTTCTTATTTTTAAAGCAAGAAAATTAGGACATAGATTTGTAAAACCTTTCTAGCTTCCACATGCAATGAATCTATGGTTGATAAGCTCTCTTGATTCTTCTGGGAGATACCAGAAAAGAAAAGAGGGTGGGGTAAAGCAGACAATCCCTGATCCATAGAATCAGAAAGTTATAAAAGTTTCTGACCCATTTCTTATTATATTTAAAAAGGGAACATACTGCTATTAAATCAGAATATCCGCAAAGATTGAGAGTGATTGATAATGCAGGCAGTACAATCGCATTTGGTAGGGAAATATTATTATTATTTTGTTGTTGTTGTTGAAAAGATTGGGTGGACACGGCAGAATTTCTTAGAAGCATCTATATTACTGATAGCCAGACCATGAGACAGTTGGTTCAATTACAGTTTCTAGAAGAGCAACCAATTCATGCCGTATATATAATATAATATAATATAACATAATATAAAATGACAAATGGTACCAAGTGAATTGTAATATTGCCAGTTTGGTGATCATGCACAGAGACTCTTCATTTCAAGTCTTAAGCACAATAGAACTTAGTGAAGACTATGCTGTTCTTCTGTAAACGAAGGTTTAGCGAGATATTCAGAGACGTTCACGAACTCTGGTCCAAACCAACCATTTCATTGATTTGTCACTTGCTGAAAAATTGTTATTCATTCAACATTAGACCTTGAATCAGTAACAGGGACATTGATTTATTATCTAAAAAAATGAAGAATCAAGAGGACTTCATGCATGACTCACCTTGCTTTTAAAATGTGAAGTAAGTTTGGTAATAAAATTAGTAGTACTAATGGTAGAAGCTACCATTTCCTAAGGGAATGTTAAGCCAGGAAATTTGCCTATATAATTTCATTTAATCCTCACAATAACCCAAATAGCTAGGTATTATTCTTTCTATATTTCAGATAAGGAAATGACTCAGAGAGTTTCAGTAACTTTCCCAAGGTCACACAGCTAGAAATCAGCAAATGGAGCCTGAAAATTGTCACTCTTCTTCATTAGTGATGGATGCCAGACAACTATACTAGAAACTCGTTAGGTATAAAAGTGATTCAAGAGAATATAAATGAGTCATCCCTGGACTTCTTAGGAGAGAGACCTTCATTTTTTGCATTTACATTTCAAAAGACTACATGATAAAGAAATCATTTGCTATTGCTAGATAAGTGCTTCTTCAAGCAAGAAATTCAGAGCCATTTAAAAAAAAGAAAAAGAAAAAAATAAAGAAAATGTACCAGCTCTAATTTCCACAGCCACAAAAGACACTTAAAAGTTCTGGCATTGAAAGCGGGCTGCCCAGTATTACTGCAATCTCTAGGAGTTTGCATTTTTAAGTAGAAAAGTTGCCTCTGTGATACAAATCAAGATATTCTATAAATTTATAAAAAGGGAAGGCCTTGCTTTGATTTCCTGTTGTTAATAACTTTCTGGTATATGCTGGAATGTGTATTTTTCCCCCCACTAGAATGTATATCTGTTGTAATAGAGACTTTTATCTTTTGATCAGTAACCTGGGTGCCTAGAAGAGGGCCTTGGCACAGTAGATATTTACCATATGTCTGTTAATCAACAAATGAATGAATAAATTAATATGACTGAAAGTAGGCTGAAGATAAATGTTCTCCAGCATCTTTTTGGTCTTTCTTGAAATGGTCACACAACTCAGGAGCTAAAGTCCTCTGAACCAATCATCTTGCCTGCTTATCTGAAAAGTTTACATGTTCATAATATTTAAGACAAGTACGATACTGTTTCAAGTATCTCTTTGTGAAATCAGAAAAGCAAGGAATCTAAAAGGATTACTAGTGTCTAGATCATATCAGGAAAAAAAATCCAATTCTAATGTCTCTTACTTCAAAGCCATCACTTCATAGGTCTATATGTAATATGTGCTTTACCAATTTTTTAAAACAAGTGATAACAGCTACAGCCTAGTACTCAAGTAGCTTAATCAATCCCTGGGAAGATTTAGTTTTCAACTCATCCTATTGCTTTATCCTGAGAAGTCTTCACAGTACTCTTAGAGCTACTAAAACTCCCTTAAACTACTCCATAGAGACAACTACCAAGATGATTTATGGGACAACCTGCTTATTTGTCTTCCCAGCATCCAAGGGGCTAAACTTTAAGCGCGAAAGTTAAGTCCCTTTGGAATTTGGAAATATACGATTAGGGGAGTTGTATTCTTCCCTCTCCTCTAATTTCTGCTTCAGCCCCTTTAATAAGAACTTCTGGCTTGTTAAAGGATTAGGAAAGAACCCTAGCTTTATTGTACCTCCTCCTCTTCCTATGCTAGGACAGAGTAGTGACTATATAAATGAAGGTAATGCTAGCTACATTAACAAATAAGCCTTCAATGTTCAGTGGCTTAGCACACTAGGAATTTCTATTGCACTCACATAACAGTTCAGTTATGGTCCTGGCTGGAAGGCAACTGTTTTTCATGTAGCGATTTAAGAAACTAGGCTCCTTCCATGTGTGGTTCTACGACTTGCTAGAGTTTTGAAAATGAAAGACATGGTGAAGAAGGTACAACATGGTCCAGAATGGGATATATCCTTTTCACTAATATTGCATTAGCAAAACATAGCCATATGACCACACCTAGAGGCAAGGGATATGCCGGCATACATCACCTTTGTCTGGGAACCTTGCCAGATAAAACTTTATAATAAAGAAGGAAAATTATTTTATTTTTATTTTGTATTTTTGGTGTATAGCCTACCCTGTGCCACAGTGAGACTGGGATGTTGTCTTCCACTGGGGAGGGCAGATTATTGAATTTCAGACATCTGTTTGTAGATGCTATGGTTCTCTTCCTCACTGATGCTCTGTTACTAGAACTACCCACTTTTGGTTCTCTTCTGTGTTGTGGTAAGCCCTCAGGACAGTCTCTTCCCCTGCAGAAGAAGCTGATAGTTGTCCAGTTACCCTACTTGTGATTGAATGAATAAGTTCAAATCACAGGAAAGTCAAATAGGAACCCATCTGCCCTCAAATTCAAGATAGATGTATATAGTGCAGATTGGCTCAAAAGTAGTAGGAAAATGGGGTAAGAACTTCACAAAGCACTATAGCTATGGTAGGGGATACTTAGATTTATCCTAATGTAATTTTACTAAAAATAATGGTTCTTTTTTGAACTTTTTGAAATGTTATAAAGGAATTAACCACAAAAACAATTGTGAACATTTTAGAAAAAAAATATATTACATCCTTAAACTTTCAAGTAATCTGAATTCTTGAAATGTAAATAGGCTTCCCAAGATAAATCTAAAGGGTGAATTCGAAAATATTTAATGGGGAAATATTTTTTAAATGTTTTTAATGTTTGTTTATTTTTGAGAGAGAGTCAGAGACACAGTGTGAGCAGGGAAGGGTCAGAGAGAGAGGGAGACACAAAATTTGAACCAGGCTCCAGGCTCCTCAGAGCCTGACACAGGGCTCGAACTCACACTCATGGAATATGAGATCATGACCTGAGCCGAAGTCCAGTG
The DNA here is from genome assembly GCA_028646485.1 of Cryptoprocta ferox. Taxonomy (NCBI): domain Eukaryota; kingdom Metazoa; phylum Chordata; class Mammalia; order Carnivora; family Eupleridae; genus Cryptoprocta; species Cryptoprocta ferox. The sequence continues at coordinate 112,450,120 of CM053573.1, forward strand.
CTTAACCAACTGAGCCACCCAGGCACCCCATTAATGGGCAAATATTTTGACTCCTTTGAACTTGATGTCAGCCATTGTTCATTCTCTTTGGTGGGTTTTCTAAAAGGTCTTATCCCTGCTCTTCAAACTTCTATCACCCTATCTCCTCTCTTCAAACTTCAAGATCTCTCCAGAGTACATCAACCCCCATCCATGTGTGGATCATGTACTCCATTTCTTTTTCAGTCAAGCTTCACTATCAAAATCTGTACTGAGTAGTCTTTCAAAGTGTTCTGTGTGGGAGTTCAAGGAAAAAAAGGCAGAGCTCTCTAAGGAAGCACTTGGGTAGCCTGGCATAGAAGACAAATATAGACTGCAAAGAGAACGAAGCAACCAGTATTTCTTGCTGATGCATTTATATGTAACTGCAGGGTTAGTACCTTAAGCCTTAGCCACAGTGGCACTGGGAGTTGGCTTCAGCTTTTAAGCAAGCTGGCACACAAGCTTTTAATTGGCTGAGGAAGAACAAGTTTGCTCTAATCAAAATACGAGTAAGATATTACATGTGAGGTAGAAAAAATATTTTAAGCCATGTGTGACTGCTTTTCTCTCCTGTCATTGTGGAGTTAATGTTTCATTCATGAAAAAAAGAATCACAAATAAAATCCTCTTGCTGTCAATATGCAGCCATTTTTGATGTGATCATTTAAACAGCTATTTTCTTCTCTTTTGTCTGTAATAACAATGTTTAAAATAAACTGAAGACTTCAATGCAATCTTATTTTATTTTCCTCTGGCAAGAGAATCTTCAAATAGGAAATAAAATGTATCTACACAGATAAGGTTTAACAGAATGTAGTTAGTAACATCAAATTATGGGTTTATCAAGAAATTAATTAGAAATATGTACTGATAATGAGTGGTTATTTGAACAGGACACTAGTGAAGAAAGGTAAAAGTGAGGTATATAGTGTATTGTGTATATTCCAATCTAACTTATTATAATTTATAGATTTCAGAACTTTAAAAAATTTTTAATGCTAATTTATTTTTGAGAGAGGGGGAGAGAGAAAGAGAGAGACAGAGCATGAGTGGGGGAGAGGCAGAGAGAGAAGAAGGCACAGAATTCAAAACAGTCTCCCTTGCTCTGAGCTGTCAGCACAGAACCTGATGCTGTGCTCAAAGTTAGGGATCGCAAGATCATGACCTGAGCCAAAGTCAGAAGCTTAACCAACTGAGCCACCCAGGCACACCTAATTTGTAGATTTCAAATAAAAACCCTGAACAACTCTATCACTGTCTGGCTCATTGATTTCCACCAAGTCTTCATACACAAAGAATTTAGGAGATTAATTCATGGAATGTTAGGACATTATGGAGTTCCCTAAATCTTTAAATAGTGGTAAGATTTTATATCATCATTTTAGGGAATCTCATTTCTGGTTTATAAATACCAGAAATTCCAGAAATTCAGTCATGTGTAATTCATTCAATCCTGTAAAAAGTCAAGTTATGTTTTTCTTGATTTTCTAGAATAGAATATTAAAGTCTACTACTGAGGGGGGTAAAAAACATGCTTTGGACGCATATTCTAAATATGTGGTCAGCCACCTCTGGTCAGGGCTTACATAAAGACATGGTTACAGCCACTATACCCCATCTCTCTGGTCCTTTGGAGAGCAAAAGAGTAGGAAACTTTGAAGAGTAGCAACTTTTTCTTCCCAAGCCTTCCTAATGACCAACATGGGGGAGAAGAGATGACTTTAGACTTGGGTTCTATACCCTATTCCTACAGGATTGGAGACTAGACCATCTGGTCTCCCATCAGAAACTTACAAAATAGCAACTGCCTTTGGTTTAAAATTCACATAGCATCTAAACCAACAGACCTGAAGTTGCTGGTACTTGGGAGCGGGAGCAGGAGCAGGAGGGAGAAGCTTTAACTGAAAGATTAAGTACTGAGGACCTAGGGAAGGGGTAGACATCAGCCTGCATTTCAACCATGTTGTTTCGTAAGAATATGTCCATGAGTCATGTGAAAAGTGGCCAAACCTAAAGCACTCTCCCAATAACTAGCCCAAGAGGGCTGACCACCGGAAATAAGATCCCATGAGCAAGAACCTGTAAAGGTGAACATCCAATACACAGAGAGGAAAGGAAACTGGAAAAGTTTCCACTTCGAAACTGGATGAGCCAGACCCTCATATCCTATTCCGGAGGCAGAGGTTGTCCTAGAAGAGGACTTCATAGGGTCTTTGGAAGAAACTCCAATATGCCCCAATAAAAGCTAGCATTTGGATATTGGTTTCGCAGAACCAAAGAGTTGTTAGTCACTCTCAGATTGAAAAAACATAAAAAGCAAAATGGAAGTGGGCAGCCAGCTTATCAGGAGTAGTTACAGAGTGCAGTAATATCTGTTTTGTTCTCACTCCTTCCCACCCTGCCTTCCAAGAGGACATGAAGAAAAGGTTGAGTATGAGGGAGCATAACATACCTTCCATCTTACCACAAGCCATGGGAACCTCTGGTGTAACCCTTTTGGAGTGGTTAAAAGCATGGAGAAGCATGGAGATTGAAGACAAAATGGAAGTATTAAATTCAACATTACTAACATTGTTGAAAAGGTTAATCTCAAATATATATAAAGAGCTCTTAAGGGAAAAAAAAGATAAAAATTGAAAAAATAGGCCCTTAAGTAATAAAATTTGATTTACATCCATCAGATTGACAAAAATACCAAATCTAAACAATATACTCATTAGTAAGGATGTAGGAAAAGGAGCCCTCTTACATATTGCTGACAGAATGGTACCAGTTTCTGTAGAAGAAAATTTGGCAATATCTAAAATGTCTACCCATGCATTTAACCTTACACTCAGTGCATACTTCTGGGAGATTACCCTAAAAATATATCTCCATAAATATTAAACTTATATACGAGGTTACTCACTCTGGCATTATTTGTAATAGCAAAATATTGGAAGCAGTCCAAATGTCCATCCATAGGAGACTGATTCAATATACTATACTTCAAATGCACAATGAAAGTGAGGGGACAGATTAGGCAAAATGAAGGAACAAGGACTCTAAGAGCAGAGTCATAGGTGCAGAGGCCAGAGATACTGGAGCTGAAACCACAGGATGGGGGTGGAGATAAGGGGGTACAACCTTGTGGGCTCAGAGAACAGAAGATCAAGGTGCTGAGCACTACTCTCAGGCTCTAAAACCTAATGGAATTTGTTCTGCTGGGTTGCTAATTAGCTTTAGACCAACAACTCCTTTTACTCTTTCCTTTTCTCCCTTTCAGAATAGGAATGTCTATCCTAAGCCTGTCTCATCATTGTACTCTGGAAGCAGGTAACTTGTTTTCTAGTTTCATAGGTCCACAAATGGACAGGAATTTTTCCCCACGATGGATGTCAGTCTGGGCTACTGTGGTAGAATATCACAGACTGAGTGGCTTAAACAACATACATTTATTCCTGACAGTTCTAGAGACTAAGAGGTCCAGAGTGAAAGTGCCAGTAGATTTGGTGCCCGGTGAGAGCCCTCTTCCAGATTGTAGATTGCCAAGTTCTCATTTTATCCTCATATGGCAGAAGAGATGAGGTATCTCTATGAGGTCCCTATTATAATGGCATTAATCCCATTCATGAGGGTTCCACTGTTATCATCTGATTACTTCCCAAAGATCCCACTTCCAAATACCATCACATCGAGAGTTAGGATTTCAACATGAATTTTGGGTGGACATAAACATTCAACTCTTTGCAACAGGCCATACCCAGAGTCTCACTCAGACCTGATTTAGAGGATTTAAAATAGGAGGTCTGGAGGGTTTTTTTGAGTTGATTATTTATAGATGGGATTTTAGAGTTAGAGTCATGCTAGAATAGATTAACTTTTGGAGAAGTGAGATCAAGTGATGGTATTTTGGAAGGACATGAATTCTTTTGGGCCAGAGTGGAGTACTGTGGGTTGAAAATGTCATTCAAAGGGTCATGTCTACCTGGAACCTCAGAATGAGACCTTATTTGTGAATAAGGTTTTTGCAAATGTAATTTGTGAATTAAGATAAAGCCATTATGGATTAGGGTGGGCCTCAAATCCAACTGTACTACTCTCCTAATAAGAAGGCAGAGATGCAGAGACATTCGAGAAAGAAAGCCATGTGAGGACAGTGGAAGAGATTGGAGCGATGCAGTCACAAGGCAAAAAATGCCAACGATGACTGGCATCAGAAGCAAAAAACAAAAGATTCTCCTCTAGATCCTTCTGAGGAAGCAAGGCCCTGGTGGTGACTCCTTGATTTCAGGCTTCCAGCCTCCGGGACCATGAGAAAATGTACTTTTTTTTGTTTAAAAAATAAAAACTATGAAAAAATAAGGTTATATTTTCAAGTCAAAAAAGCAAGATGCAGAATAATATATCTATAGTAGTTCTACTTTGGGTATTAAAAAAAGAAAATTACGCACACAAAAGCTAAACCATAAATTAAAGAAATGATTACATGTAGAGAGTTAGTAGAAATGAGATGGAAGGAATAGGAATGAGAGTGAGGTTTCTCTGGGTGTATCCTTTGATAATGTTTTGGTATTCCAATAACCATGTAAATGTTGTAAATATTCAATAAATACAATTTAGTCAAAAGAATAAAAAAGATCTTAAAATTGACTATAAACAGAAACAAATGAACCTAATTTTTAGCAAAGTGATAACCGACCACGCAGAAAAAAATAATAAATTCAAATTATTTTTGGACACAGTCTCTAACTATATATACGAAATAAGTTGTTTGCCCAACTGAGAAAATTTAAATATGAGCTGGATATTATACATTATTGTGAATTTTTAAATGTCCATATTTTAATTAAAATTTCTTCAATTTCCATAAAATTTCCAAAAAACTATTATTCATTTTTAAAATGAGGATGGTATGTGGTATTCTTATTCTTAAGAGATAGAGTTCATATTTTTTTATGAAATGTCACAATGCCTACAACTTACTTTTAAATAAGCCAAATAAATACATATATATGCACAATTTATATAATTGGTATGCATATATAATTAATAAAGTAGAAAGCATATGTGATCACTGTATTCTTTATACTTCTTTATACTTTCTATTCCTTATTCTTTCTATGGGTTTGAACATTTTCAAAACAGGGAGGTGGGAAAAAATGAATAGGTTAATTTTTATAACCTGGAAGAATTCTTCAATTAGGCAGAGAACATAAATGGAGCCAGACACTTCAGAAGAGAAAGGATTCTATTAACTGGGCACCATTGGTGACAGTTACTGGAAAAATAAAACTAATCCATGTCTGTACCCCAAAGAGTGAGTTGTTCACTAAATTCTTTACATGTGGCCTACAAATTCTTTAAGTAGCCTCTCTGGGACCAATTTACACTTTTTAAAAAATGCTTTTTATTTATTTTTGATTGAGAGAGAGAGACAGAGAGAGAGACAGAGGGTGAGTGGGGGAGGGGCAGAGAGCGAGGGAGACACAGAATCTGAAGCAGGTTCCAGGCTCCGAGCTGTCAGCAGAGATCCTGACACAGGGCCTGAACTCATGAACTGTGAGATCATGACCTGAGCTGAAGTTGGATCCTCAACTGAATGAACCACCCAGGTGCCCCCAATTTACACTTTCTTAAAGAATAATTCCTACGTGTCAGGAATCATACTCAACCCTTAGAATGAACAATTCTAAAGAAAGAGCAGATTCTTCAGTGTTCACAGCAGCCAAGTCTAATTTAACTCGTCAGTAGAAGAAGAAAAACAATGCACTGTCATTAAACAGTATAAAACTGTCATTATAAATCCTTATTAGATGAAGCCAACAAAGTAGAAATGGATTACCAAGGCAAATGAAAACTAAGAAACCAGAAGAGAAATGTGCCTTGTCCTGAGACTGTTATGCTCAGACCATCTTTTTTGCTCTGAACTTTAATTTGGGGGTGGGCTAATGCCTGTAGGCTGCCTTTCCCAGATTGCAGCAGACTCTGGTCAATGGAAAATTTTGGAAAGAAAGAAGGCAGCAGGGAGGGAAGGGGCATATAAAGCCAGGGTTTTTATACCATCCTTTTCTGGCTGGGTGGGATCTTCTGCAACACCTGAGTCTCCTCAGTGGCTCCAACCTCCACTACATAGACCTCATGCTTCCAGTTCCTAATGCTTGGGAAGAACCCCCAAGCTCCACTCACATCTTCTCTTCCCTTTTGCCCTCCAGCCTAGGGACTGCTGGAACCTTCTGTAGTTTCCCGGGGGGTTTTCTCCCCATTCTCTGTTGGCATGTCAACTCTTCTATTTCTTGTTCAAATAATGTGTTTGTAAATTCTCTATGTTTTAGCTATATAGAACATTTTTTTCCTATTTGAATCCTGACAATTCAGGATATGCGAGGGAAAGGGGAGGTAAAAAGAGAATTTTGGCACAGTCATATATGAAGATACACACAATAAGTAGAGAATGGCAAACATTCTAACAGAGTATTAACCAATATATACACCATTCTCTTCTACAGAAGCTATCAATTTTAACTTTTGAGCCTGACTTTGTTGCCAAATCTTATCGTCATCCAATAGCTATCCAATTAGCTATCCAATTCTAGCTAGAAAACCTGGGTTTATCTCAGCATTATTACTAACAGCTCTGTAATTCTGATGTCATTTAACCTCTCTGTGCCTCAGTTTCCTTACCTGCAAAGGAGGGTGGTAATACTATGTACTTCACATAGACTTAAAATGTGTACAAAGCAAGCACTCAATAAATATTCTTTAATTTGTTTGTGTTCATTTTTATATAGAAAACTCGGGAACTGATTACTATTTGCTGTGTTACTTTTTCCATATAACTATTTTCGTGTCTGGGCACAACTTTCAAAGTACCTTTATATGTAGGCTTCATTCCACCAATCTAGCTGAGGTAGATTGAATAGGTTGTACCACCCCAATTTTACAGATGATAAAATTGAAGTTGGAAGAGATCACTAGCAAGAAAGATATAAGCAAGACAAAACCTAAGTCTTGTAACTGCTTGTTTTGAATTTTTCTAAGATGTCATTAACAAACCATATGTGGGATCCCAGCCTTCTTATTTTCAACCTGTCCTTTAATTTTGTTTGGCAAACCTAACATGTAAAGTGCAAAAGGTACTTGAAAGCCAATCATCAAGAATATTCTTGTAGCCTTATTAATACTTATATATTTTTAAAAGAAAATAAAACCTATGTACAATACCAAGAAAACAATAAACTGGAGGGAGTAAGATATGAAATCAACAAAAGATAACAAAGAATTAAGAGACGGCTACTCTACAATTTGAAATTATGTCATTAACCCCGAATTATAAGAATCTGTAGGGAAGACTGACAACTCGGGAGACGACATACTGGAATTACCTGAAAGAAAGAGGGAAATGTGGGTGGAAGATAATTCATTAGCTCTGTTACTTCAGTTTAATTTTGTGTAAAGAGTTATTTTATTCATCGTTGTTTCCAAGGAAACTATGGTTGACTCATCTCACAGTTCAGTATCTTGCAATCACATATACTATTTTATACCTGACATGAACACAACAGTTCTTACTCTACAATTCATCTATGTGCTTAACTCCCACATAGTATATACCGTGAGAGCTGTATCCATTTTTAGTAAAATTGAATTTAACTTGAATAGTTATCTAATCTTTTTGTAATTATTTTCAATGATCCAATGTTAAAAATCAAACTATATCACTAGGTGGCCAGAGTATATTTATTTGCCTTCTTTTATCATACTGATATGAAATATATCACTAAATCACTGACTTTAAAAAAAAGGTATTTTAAACCACGAGCCTGTGAATTGTCAGTGCATGCCAGTCTTACATTTTCTCTTGTATAACTATCATTAAAAAAACATAAGTGTAAATATACATACGTGTAAAAGTAAAGGCAAAATTTGGAGGTTTTAAATTGGACCATATAAAAACATCAGCATTTCTTTGTAATATTTGCCCCAAATGCACCCAAATTTTTAAGTAAAACCTTCCTCAACTTTTAGGATGTGGTATATCTAAACCTTGTAAAAGCTGACTTTCATGAGGTGGAATAGCGTATTTGGCTATTAAGGGTATTTGATGCCTGACCAGACATCATTAAATTAATGGGAAAAGGTAAGACATATTACATAGAAAGAATTACATCACAAAGTTCATTGCCATCAGGCAGAGAAAAGGTAGCATTAGTGAGTTCAACCTTGATAATGAGGGTATAGACTGATGAGTGGAAGCTGTAGGCACCCCAAAATGCTGGCAGAAAAGTACTATCAGAATGTAATACCACATGACTGCAGAAATAGGAAAAGTTATTCTCAAGATTTCAAGTAATTGTTGGAAGATTTTAAAATGTTGGAGAAAAACAAACTTTAAATTTTAGGACAGAGTTTGGAAACTGCACTCAGAGCATACATAGAACATACATCATGGGAATTCCCATGAATCATTAATAAGTTTCATGATGCAAAGGAGTAACAGTTTTAGTGAAGTGCAATGTAGTAGGAGAATCTTGAGTGATAGTCATACAGAAATGATCGGCAGAAACTGAATAATTCAATAAGCAAAAGCCACCCTAGACCAGAACAAATGAAATTCTCAAACTCTCCAGACAGGATTTCCACAATTCCTGAAACATAATATTGGAAAATATGTTCAGACCCCTGACTTTGTTGCTATCTACAACTGTCTATATCTATATAGCTAGCTAGCAAGCTATTTTTGTTTGTTTTAAATATGCTTCATGTAACAGTACAGTAATCTAAATATGTATTTCATTTCTGCACATTTAATCAATCACTTTAGAACACCTATTGACCATTTCCACTTTCAGATCAATTTATTGTGCTGAGTATCCTGGGAGAGATGAGTACACTTACTATTATGTTCCTATTCTGCCCAATACTCCTGCCACCTCTGGACAAACTACCCTATATGCTAAGGGGACAGGCTGTGGACACTGAATGAATCCCAATGTGCTGTTCTGTATTTAAAATCTACCAATTCCACATCTGGATAAAATGAAGTAACAGGGACCAGATTTACCCAACCACCTGAAACAACTAAAAATATTAGCTGGTGTGCTTGGATAGTTCAGTCTGTTAAGTATCTGATTTCAGCTCAGGTCCTTATCTCACAGTTTATGAGTTCAAGCCCCATGTTGGGCCCTGTGCTGTCAGTGCAGAGCCTGCTTTGGATCCTCTGTCTCCTTCTCTCTCTTCCTCTCCCCTGCTCATGCTCTCTCTCTCTTAAAAAAATAAACATTAAAATATATATATCATAAAAATATGGGCACAAATATTTTTTTATAAAAGTTTAAGATACTAGACATCAAGCAACAAAAGACAATGATCCCTAATTGATGGGAAACAAATGAAGTGAGTCCTCCACTCACCTTCTTATTACTGACTTTTGGGTTTCTAAGCTCAGGCATAGGGGAGAGGAATCCAAGCTGAGCACCCTCAAACTTCCCAAGGGGCTTAGGAAGCTTAGGAAAGGCAAAACAGCTAGCTTTTACCAAGCAGAATACTCAAAAGGAGAAAGCAACACAGATTCTCCATAGATCTGCAGAAGTCTGCAGCTAAGTATCTATCAACACATGTGTTTGAGGAAACTAGTTAAGCTTGAGAAGGAAACACCTGAAAGAATTAACAGCAACAATACTCAGGGCTCACACAGGTTCTGGAAGAGTTCCTGCTCCCATCAGCCAGAACTGAAAACCCCTTAATTCATAAGGCATCAAAGTTTATGGAGAGCTCAGAATGGTTTTGCCTCAACAGTGGGGAAAATTTACCCTAAACAACACAGTTCCCTAGCAAACAATCTTGCCGGGCAAATCTTAAAAGCAAAGTCCCCAAACTATTTTCAAGTAACTAAAATATCTCCTAGTTAAAAACTCAGAAATATTCATAGGACTGCAAAATAATCCACCAACCAACAAGATAAAATTCATGATGAATATCTGACATATAATTAAAATTTTCCATCCAAAGAAGCAGAAAACCATTATGCATATTGAGAAGAAAAGTTAATCAATAGAAACTGACCCAGAAACAACACAAATAATAGAATTAGTAAGGACATAAAAAATTACTTCAAGTGTATTTCATGTGTTTAAGTAGCTAGAGGAAAGATTTAGAATATTAAGTAGAGGCATGGAAGATTTTATATACCCCCAATTCAAATTCTAGAAAGAACTAAAATATTAGAGATGAAAATACCCAGGACAGGGTTAAGGGCATATTAGACATAGTAGAATATAAGACTACTAAACTTAAAACAGTAAAAATTATTAAATATGAAGAACACAAAGAAAAAAGCTGAGGAAAAAAAGAACAATGCTACCATGAGCTGGGAGGCAAATTAAAAGGTCCTAATATTTGCATAATTGGGCGTTCCCAAAAGAAAGAGGAGAGAAAAAATGAAGAAAACACAAGTGAATTTTCCAAATTTAATTAAAAGTATATACTCACAAACCCAAGAAGCTCAACAAATCTCAGGCACAAGAAACAAAGAAACAAAAGTATAAAAACAAAACAAAAAAAACTATACCACAATAAATCAAAATCAAATTACTTAGAGCCAGTGATAAAAAGAAAAATTTAAAGGCCGTCAGAGGGGGGGAAACAGTATTTATAGAGAAACAAAGATTAGAATGACAGGAGACTTTTGATCAGAAATAATCCAAATCAGATGACAGTAAAGCAATCTCTTGGAAGTACTGAAAGAACAGGAGAACTTGATTATAGGCACAGTAAAATATTTTTCAAAAACAAAGGTAAAATAGAGTTTTTCAGATACATTAAAGCTAAAATAATTCATTACCAGCAAATCCACGCTATAAAAAATATTAAAGATATCCTAAAAAAATATATTAAAAGATATCCTTCAATACAAAGGTAATACGGAAAAAAAATGTGTACCTACCCACAAAAAAAAATGAAACAGTAACTTCATGGATATATATAAAAGAGTTTTTAAATTATTTGTTTCTTGAAATATAATTGTTCAAATAAAAAAACCAATGTACTGTGTGTTTCATTATACATGTAGAACCAAAATGTATGACAATAATAGTGCAGCGGCTAGAAGGGGAAAATGCAATTATAGTATCATACGGATTTTATACTATTCATGAAGTGGTATGCTATCACTTGAAGGCAGACTTTGGTAAGTTAAATGTGAGTCCTATAAAACCTAAAGCAACCCCTAACATAAGCCAACAAAAGAGGGTGGTGGTGAATGGAATCAGAAAGAACAGTTAACTGATCCAAAAGAAAATGGGCAAAAAGGAAAAGGGAAAAATAAAGAGAAGACAAATTAAAAACAAATAGCAAAAATGTAAACTTAAACCAAACCATATCAATAAATACACTAAATATAAATAGCCTATCCCTAACGTGGGTTTCATTGCATCAGCCTGAAAACAACAAAAAAGCTGACCCTTTGTAATTTAAGAGAGAATTCTTCCTGTATAACTTCTTTTGAACTGGGACATTAGCTTTTTCCTGACTTGGGACTTGAATCGAACCATTGGCTCCTCCTGGGGACACAGTCTCTCAGCCTTTGGACTGTAACTACACCATCAGTTTCCCTGGTTCTCACTCTCACTGGACAACACCATCAGGCTTTCCAGGGTCTCCAAGCTTGCTGACTCACCCTAGAGGTAGTGGAACTTGCTGACCTCCATAACCGTATGAAACTATTCCTCATAATTCATCTTTGTAAAAAATATATATTATTGTTACCAAGAGGTTTTATATAATACATATATTTATACATACAAATACACAATACAAAATGTATATACATATATAGTATCCGTTATTTACTGCTTCAGTTTCTTGAGGGGAGCCTGGGAAACCCTGTGGGGAACCCTGACTCAACACCACGTTAACACCACTCAAAATTTTAAAAAGCGGTTTGGTACATTAACAACAAAGTCGATTTTAGAGTGTAAAACATTACCAAGAATAAGGAGGATCACTTCACAATAAGAGGTCAATTTGACAGGGATAATAATCCTAAATATTTATGCTTCCAACAGAGTGCTTCACTATATAGGAAGAAAAAACTGATAGAAGCACAAAAAGAAATAAATTCACTTTTATAGTCTTGGATTTCAACAGCACTCTACCAGAATTAATAAGAGGCACTCACTCATATCCTCAGGGCCAGTTGTTCCTCTACCGGAGGTGTCTAGGTTCGTCCCAGGAGGCCATCCCTCAGAGGCCATAGCTGCCAGTCCCTGGAATCTTTTTCCTCAGAGCATTGCTGGCTATTTCTGACCCAGACAAAATGCCAACACCCTGAGGGGGTGAGCTGTTCCCTTCACTCAGGAAATGTTCTTTTTGAACAGCATGGAGGACATCCAGGGGCAGGGGCCTGGTCCAGGTGAGTGGCGTGTGTGGTTTCCCAAGGGCAAACAGGGTGCAGTTCGAGCCCACAGAGTGAGCTTTGTGGCTTCTGGACGCTGAGCGTCAGGGAAGGTCCCAAGAATGGTGCAATCAGGCCACAGGTGCCTCTGTTTTGACCACTCTTCCCAATGAAAGCTGGATTTCCTGGGATTCCAGGAGTTCTATTGGGGCCACCTGAGTAAGAAAAGAAGTAACAGAAAACTTGAAGCTATCACACCTTGACCTAATTTACATTTCTATAACACTCCATCTAACAACAGCATGACACCTTTTCTTTTTTCAAGAAAAACAGAACATATACCAAGATAGAGCATACGTTGTTCCATAAAGCAAGTCTCAATAAATCTTTAAGGATTCTGTTCTCTGACAAAAATGAGAAATTAGAAATAAATAAAGAATTCATCTGGAAAATCTGAAATATTTGGAAACTGAATAACCTACTTCGAAATAACCCATGGGTCAAAGAATAAATTAAAAAGGAAATAAGAATGTATTTTAAACTGAATGAAAATAAAAAGACATATTAAAATTGTAGGATCTAGTTTAAGCAGTGATTAGAGAAAATTTATAGCATGAAATGCTTATATTAGAAGAGAAGAAGGGTCTCAAATCAATGTCCTCACTACACACCTTATACTAGAAAAAGAAGAGAGCATAAACTGAAAATGAGCAGAAGAGAGGAAATGAAGATCAGAGTAGAAATCAATGAAAACAGAAAACAAAAACAATAAGGGAATAAAACCAAATCATTGCAGATACTACAAATATTTAAAAAATAATAAAGGAATATTATGAGCTACTTTATACAAATATTTTGACAACATATGAAATGAATGAATTCCTTGAAAGACAAAATAACAATGCTGACTCATGAAGAAGTAGTTGAATAAATCTATTAAACCACCTGAATTGGATTTGCAGTTTAAAATCCTATCAAAAGTAAACTATTCACAGACGACAGGATCATGTATGTAGAAAGTCTGATGTAGTCTTAACAAAAGTGACTAGAACAGTAAATGAATTTAGCAAGCTTTCATGATACAAGATCAATGTAGAAAAAGAAATTGTAGAGGTACCTGGGTGGCTCAGGTGGTTAGGCTTCTGACCCTTGATTTCAGTTCAGGTCATGATCTCCTGGTTTCCTGAGTTCAAGTCCCTCATGGGCTCTGCGCTGACATTGGGGAGCCTGCTTAGGATTCTCCCTCTTTCTCTGCCCCTCCATCACTCACACTCTGTCTCTCTCAAAATAGTAAATAAACTTAAAAAAAAAAAAGAAAGTGTACTTCTATATACTAGTAATGACCATTTAGAACTTGAAATTTTAAAATAGTATTTACAATAATATCAAGAAATAAAAATTAGTTTAGGATATATCTAAAATGTGGAAGAATTTTATATGAACCCAAAATATGGTGACAAAATAAAAGACGACCTAAGTAAATGGAGAGATATGCATGTTGATGAATTAGAAGAAAATTTCTTTAAAATGGCAGTCCTCCCAAAACTTATACATAGATTTAATACAGTGTCAATTAGAAGTCTAACAGATTTTCTGAAGAAATTAATGGTCTAATTCTAAAATTCATAATGGAAATGCAAAGGATAGAGTATAGTCAAAACACCCTTGAAAAAAGAATTGAGGAACTTATTCTCCCCGATTCACAGACATGATAAAGCTACAGTAAAAATCAAGACAGCACAGTATTTGTGTCAGGGTAGGCAAGTAGATCAACGGAAGACATTTAGAGTCCAGAAATAGAGTTACACATATATAGTCAATTGATTTTCAAGAGAGGAGCAAAGATATAACAATAGAGAATGAGTAAACTTTCAAAATTTTGGGCTGGAACAATTGGATATCCATATGTATAAAATGAAACAAAACCCTCATTCTATCCTCATACTTTATGAAAATATTAATGTAAAATGATCCATGTATCCAAAGGGAAAACTTAAAATTATAAAAGTTCTAGAAGAAATCACAGGAGAAAATGTTTATGATCCTGTGATCCTTAGAAATAGAGTTCTTAGATAATTTAACAAAAATATGACCCACAATAGGAAAAATGATAAATTGTACTTCATTAAAATTAGGAATTACTGATCTTTGAAAGACATGGTTAAGAGAAGGAAAAGACAAGCCACAGACTGGGATAAAATTTTTCAAATCACGAATCCAATAAGGAATGTGAATATAGACTATATAAAACTCAAATATTAGTCAGCCATAAGAAAGGAGTGAAGACAGTTACATGTTATGACTTGAATGAACTTTGACAACATTATGCTAAATGAAAGGAATCCAAAAAAATCACACATCATAGATTCCATAGATATAAAATGTCTAGAGTATGAAAATCCATAGAAATAGGAAGCAAACTGGTAAGTGCCAGAATATGGGGTGAGGAGAAAATGGAAAGTGACTGATAGATATAGAAATTCTTTATGGGGTGAAGGAAATGTTCTGAAATAGATTGTGGGAATAGTTGTACAATATTGTGAATATTCTGAAAACCATTAAATTATACATTTTAATTTTTTAATGTTTATTTATTTTTGAGAGAGAGAGAGAGAGAGAGAGAGAGAGAGAGAGAGAGAGAGAAGATGAGTGGGGGAGGGGCAGAGAGAGAGAGGGAGACCCAGAATCAGAAGCAGGCTCCAGGCTCTGAGCTATCAGCACAGAGCCCGATGTGGGGCTCGAACCCACAGACTACAAGATCATGACCTGAGTCAAAGTTGGACACTTAACCAACTGAGCCACCAATGCACCCCTAAATTACACATTAAATGATGAATTTTATGTTACATGAATTGTTTCTTAATATTAAAAATACTAAAAATACAAAAGCTCAATATTAATAAAACAAGCATCCCCACTTAGTAAAATAGAGAAAAGCTTTGAACAAACCTTTCCAAAGAAGATATATGCATGGCAAATAAATACAGGAACAGTTGCTCAGCATAATTAGTGATTAGGGAAATGCAAATTAAAACCACACAGAGATAGCACCACACACACCTGAGTGGCTAAAATTAAAACCACTCGACCTTACCAAGTGTTATCAATACAAAACAACTGAAATGCTCATTTACTGCATGTGGGAATGTTAAATGCTAGAACTGCTTTGAAAAAACAGTTTCTTAAAAACTTAAACATACACATACCATATAACCTAGTCATTCCATTCCTGGTATTTACGCAAGTAAAATTAAAATATATGTATGTCTATAAAAAGATTTGGACATGAACGTGTGTAGTAGCATTACTTTTAATTATCCAAAACTGGAAACAATCCAAGTGTCCCAAATGTCCAACTGCTGAAATGTGAATGAATAAAAAATTGTGGCATATCTATAAAATACAATATTACTCAGCAATTAAGATACATAAACCATTGATGCACATGATAATATTGTAAATCTCAAAATAATTATACAAAATGAAAGAAGGCAGGCAAAAAAATATATATATATACTGTATGACTCCACTTATACAAAATTATAGCACATACAAACTCATATATGATAAGAATAGATCAAGTGTTGCCTGAGGACAGGGACTAGGAAAGGTGAAGTTTGGAAGCAAGAGATTACAAAAGGGATATGAGGAAACTTTTAAGGGCAAAGCATGTGTTCATCATCTTGATCATCGTGGTAGTTTTACTGGTATACAAATATATCAGGTCTTATCAAATTGCACTTTTTAAATACATGCAGTTCATCATATGCTAACTAGACCTCAATAAACTATTAAAATAAATTAATTTTTAAAATGGGACCAATAGATTGATTTTGTCTCTAGAGATATAGTATCATGGGTGCTTGATAGTCAGAGTAGGGGCCATTTCAGTCAAGTACTATGTGTAAACCAGGATTAACAGGGTGCCAATTCTAAGATTCTCATTTTGGAAGTCAAGCTGCAGCAGAGAAAAGGGAACCAACGTGCTAAAATAAATGAAAGACAACTCAGACACAAGATAAAACAGACTACAAGTGAGGATACTGCCTGGTTTCGGTTTTAGTGTAGCCCAGCTAAACTTGGTTTCTTGACATTCTCTTATTCTGCATGAGCTTCCTTGGATGGACTCTATCCCTTGAAATCAAACCATCTAAGAGTAGAACAGTCATTTTCTGTGTCCAGATAAAGCCTTAATAGGCATTTATTTTCAAGCCTGGAACAAAATAACAACAGGTTTTCTTGGTATTGATCTAGATAAATAAGTAGGTTGGTGAATGGGTAGATAATCTAGACTATTTGAGCCAAGATTTGTTGAGCATTGCCTTGTTTGAATGCCCTAAGAAAAAGATCCTGAGACTGGAATTCAAGTAAAAGTGATTTATTTATGTGGTGATCTTAGAAAGGGATGCTGGGTATGGGAGCAGAGAAGTGAGACAGGGAAGGGAAGGCAGCCAATAAAGGATGTGTTACCAGGCCAGTTACTTCTATGACACTGGGGCTTAACAGCACTAGGTAATTCTCAGTGTTAGTGCTGAACATGCACCTCTAAATTAGCCCAAACCAGGGGCAAGAGAACAAAGGCATTTATAAACCATCTTTCATTGGTACTTGGTTGAAAAATGCTTGAAGGTGTGAAGCATGAATTTTTCTAATACCCCTTCACTATGACCATGGGCACAATGGTCTCTGGCTTCCAGAGATAACTCTCATGCAATTGGAAGGAGGACTGAAGGGCTCTGCAGTGATAAGGCCCAGGTGATAGCATCAGGGGGCAAATGTCATCTGCTAGGGCCAGTGAGGGCAAATCAGGCTTACAGAATTTTGCTTGAAGAAGCCCTATTCCCGTCTGGGAGTTCTGCATGTTACACCTTTTCTAGGTCTCTCCACTGAACTAATCTGGCTCCATATTACCAATAGGATAAGATCCAAAGTTTGTGATGTGGCACAACAGGCCCGTAATTAGATAAACTTTACCTACTGCACCAGTCATCACGTGACATGGGTCTGCCACGTATAATACACTGAACTTCCTGCAGTTCCTCAAATATATATTCGTGCATAATAATATGCCTTTAAATATGCTGCTCCCAGCAACTAGAAATACCTTTCCTCTATGATGCCCATTTACTTGCATTTCAATATGCAACATAAGCATTGTCTTCTCTATACAAATTCTACCTGAATGCTCCAAGCGCCGCCTCATCTGTGAGTCTGTGTATATCCTTGACATAGCATTTGTATTATGATTATGGATTCGTGGCTCTATTACACTAGATCGTGAACTCCCTGGAGACAGAGATGATTGTATTCATCTTCTTAGCTCCAGTGGTTGGCATAACACTGTGCATATTGCAAATGCCTAATAACTTTTATTGAATTGTTTATGATTCCAATAATCGGAAATAACATCAATAAATTAGTTCAACAAATGGCAATACACTTAAAGACCAGAATATTTTGCAGCTTTTACATAGAATCAACTAGTATTAGGAGTACTGATATGCAAAATAAACCAAAACGCATAAGAAGTATTCAAACATAATGTTAAGTGAGAACAGCAAGTTATAAAATGTTAGTGTAATCTAATTTTTGTAATATTTTGGAAAATTTATTATATGCATATGTATATAATATGTATATTATATGAATATTAAAAAGATTGTGAAAAACCTATATACCAAACTGCTAAAAATGGTAATGCCTGAAAGTTGGAGTTATGGAATATATATAATATGCTTACAACTCTTGTGTTGTTTTAATTTTTTTATAACAAAAAGGTAATTAGTTTTAGAAGAAGAAAAAGATGAAAATAGCAATAAAGATAAATATATATAAAATAAGGCTCATCAAGATGTTTAGAAACTGTAATGTGAAGGTCCAACTCAATTCCTTTTGAATCAGACCATCTTAGAAGCTTGAGTTCCATTTAGTAGAGATTCCTTATAGATAGATAAAGAGAGATGGCGGTGAAGTTATGGTGAGAGACCTATAAATGTCACCTGAAAGCATTTTATATATTTTAAGCTGAAACAGAGAAGATTTGGGTGGGGAGCATAAGCTGTCTTCAAATTCTTGAAGGGCTATTCTATGGAAGAGGTATTAAATATGTCCTCTTTTGCCCTTGGGTTTTACTAAGGTCAGTGTATGAAATTTGTAGTGAGAGAAATTTAAATTTGTTATAAAAGGAGACCTTTTCTGTAGTCATAATTCTATAAAGATAGAAAGATTCGGCCCCATGGTTTCCTCATTTTCACAATCCCTGAAGTTATTCAAATACAGTATGGAAAAACACATGTTAGAAAATTTGTGCGGAAACTCACAGACTCCTTGGAAGGGGGTTTAAATACCCTCCAGGCACCCTTCCAGAACTGAGGTTATGATATTGTGAGATCAGAAGTTTCCAAGAGTTTAAAATTATTAGGACATGAAAAGCATTTTTATAAAAAAAAAGATTCTTTTTTATTAAATTTGATTCAGATTACACAGCATTAAACAAAATGAAAAGGAAGTCTGGAGACATGGTTCTGCTCCAAACTTTCCAATAAATTCATTCATTCATAAATTCAAAATTTATTGAGTGTCAGCTATGTGTCAAGAACATACATGGGAAATATAAAGGGGGGGGGAAGCATAGTCCAAGTCCTTTGTATTCTGATGAGGAAAAAACCTAACTATTATAATAAAACACAACCTGTGAATCAATGGAACTACATACTGTTGAGTGGTGTTACAGAGGAGAGGGAGGACCCTGTCAAGGATTTCTGAGAGGTGTATGGATAGAGATATGCAAAAGCACGCAAGTGTATGAAAAAAAAATGTAGATTTGAAGCAGTGTATAAATTGTTTAATATTGCTAGAGCTGAGAATTCAGGTAATAGAGGATGGAACTAAACAAGTCAAAGTCAGATTGAAGAGGATTTCGAGTACCATTCTAAAAAACTGGGGCTTTTCTTTGAGGACAATTGAGAGCCATGAAAAGGATTTTAATCAAAGAAATGATACTAGGTGTGCCCTTCAGAAATAATCACCTGTCACCTAATTAAAGAAGAGATAGTGAAAAATTAGATAAGAAAAGAAAGCCAGTCATGAGAAAATAGCTGGCTTTCCAAGGAGTGGCCAAGGGAATGGAGACAAAAGAAAAAGAATGATGAGCCAATAAGAAGACAGAATCAACAAGACTTAGTGAGTAATTGAATATGGTGTTGAGGGAAGTACAGATGGTCCCTAACTTACAATTATTTGAATTAGGATTTGTTGACTTTACAATGGTGCAAAAGTGATATACATTCAGTAGAAACCATGTTTTGATTTTGGAATTTTGATCTGTTCTGGAGCTAGTGATATTCAATATGATCCTCTGGTGATGCTGGGTAGGGAGCTGCAGCTGCCAGTCAGCCACTTGATCATGAGGGTAAACAACCCACATACTTCCAACCATTCTGCACCCATATAACCATCCTGCTTTTCCCTTTCCGTACAGTATTCGATCAATTATTTGAGATATTCAACACTTTGTTAAAAATTAGTTTTGTATTAGATGATCTTGCTCAACTGTAAGCTAATGTGTGTTATGAACACATTTAAGATAGACTAGGTTAAGCTATGATGCTCAGTAGATTAGGTGTATTAAATGCATTTTTGACTTAAGTTTTCAACTTAAGATGAGTTTATTGGGGGGTGGCTGGGTGGCTCATTTGGTTAAGCATCCAACTTTGGCTCAGGTCATGCTCTCACAATTCATGGGTTCGAGTCCCATGTCAGGCTCTGTGCTGATAGCTCAGAGCCTAGAGGCTGCTTCGGATTCTGTGTCTCGCTCTCTCTCTGCCCCTCCTCTGCTCGCACGCTCTCTCTCTCTCTCTCTCTCTCTCTAAAACATAGTTAAAAAAAAAGATGAGTTTATTGAGACATAATCCCATCATAAGCCAAGAAAGATCTGTCAGAAAATTAAATAGAACCACAATGACTCTGGGTTTTACAATGGTTAGATTATCAAGATAAAGAAGACAGAAAGAGAAGTCATTTCTGTGGAAAAATAAATACAAAACAGCAAACATCAACAACACAAAAACTTCTACTGTATTATTAAAAGAACTAATAGAGATGTGCTGGACACACCAGAAGACAGGATTCTGGAGCTCCATTTAAAGATCTGAGCTGGAGCCAAATATCTGGGAATCTTCAAAACATAGATGTTAAAGGAATATATGGATATGGATGAGATTGCCAGACATACAAGATATAAAAAGGAGATGAGGAAAGAGTGTAATTTCTAGACCTCATACCTTTGGGAGAAAGCAGCAAACACAAGGTTAAGATAATTGGTCAGACACCATGACTGACCTTGCAACAGAGAGCAACCTGCAATGGCAGGTAAATCATAAAAGTATCTTCTTAAGAATTTCAATAGGACAGAAAGAAAGTAAATATTTATCAGCACCTAAAACAAAGTGAAAGTGGGAATCTAAATGGTACATAGAAGACTGAAGCTATCTTCACTTCAAAAGTATTTGCTTAATGCAGGTGATACGGCACTTGGTGTTTTTTGTATTTTTTTGTTTGTTTGTTTTTTGGTTTTGTATTGTTTTGAGAGAGAGAGAGAACAAACAGGGGAGACACCGGGCACCCCAGCACTTGGTTTTTATATCCTCTCAATGTACAAGGAACAAAAGACAATATGTAGGAGAAGTGCAATTTGGGCACTCATAATAAACACTCCTATAACAGCTGAGTTCTCCAAAGTATTCCATCCTCAGGATACAGGTAAACACAAATAATTTATTCATCCCCTCCTGAAAAAGGCAGGGAGGAAGGAAATTTGCCATCTTAAACTTTGATGCTAAGTGGAGAAAGGAAAAAAAAATTCCCTTGAGAATTCATAAGCACAAGCTAGGCTTTATTATAATACCTGTGTTTTCCAGAAGCCCTCGGGCAGAGAATTTAGTTTCAAATGGTTCCCAGCCCCAGAGGATCAGGAAAAACAAGCACAATCCTCACTGGAGGAATCCACTCATCTAGGCCTTAAATAAATCCTACTGATAAATTCCAGAAAATAAAACCAACAAAAATCACAAAAATACAAGGAAAATACACACTTATTTGACAGGCAGGAGAAACAACAGTAGAATCAGATCTAGAATTCTTCATACGTTGGAATTGCCAAGCAACACAATATAAAATAAGCATAATGAAAACTGGTTAAATAACTAAAGTAGTTTTAAAGTGTGATAAAGGGGGCACCTGGGGTGCTCAGTCAGTTAAGCATCTGACTTTGGCTCAGGTCATGATCTCACGGTTGGTGGGTTGAAGCCCGCACCAGGTTTTGTGCTGACAGCTTTGGATTCTCAGTCTCCCTCATGCTCCCTGCCCCTCCCCCACTCACACTCTGTCTCTCTCAAAAATAAACATTAAAAAAAATACAATTAAAAAAATAAATAAATGATAAAAGATTAAAACTCTAAAAAAAAGACCACACATATTCACAAAAGAAAGTCAAATAGGCCTTCTAGAAGTTAAAAATAAATAAAATAAATAAAATAAAATAAAATAAAATTTCCTGGCTAATCTCAAATAAAGTTGGCAGTTGACGAAATCCCTCTCTCTCCCTTCCAAAACCCTGTTGATGAGGAGAGTTAGCCCAGTGAGAATAGAAGAAATGCTATCAAAATTTTAGAGCATCTGAAAAAACCTGGAAAATGGCTAGACAAGATGTAACAGAAGGAGTTGAGCCACTAAAGCTGACTCCACTAAACTGGAAATAGGAAGAGTGGAGAATTCACTGATTTCATACTTTAGAATTCCCCAAAGACTCAAGGAACTGGCTATACCAGTTACCCATGGAGATAGGATGTTGCTGGAGACATAAAACAAAGAGGACTTGTTGAGATATATTAGAGTTATTTAGATTTTCCAGATGTTGTTCCTTGTTCCACACAGGTGCCTTCATTTCTAAGACTGCTGAGTCTCTTCTTTTGAGATATTCCAGTTGAAGCTAGGTGAGTGTTTAGAAAAATAAAATCAAAACAAAAATTTAAGAAATTAAGTAAATTTAAACAAGCCCTTACCCCATATCCCACTCTAAACCCTAAACCGCTACATGAATTCCAGGATGCTTGCTGGTAATTAGGTCTTCACTCTCCAGAGAAATCTGAGAAATCTAGCCACCTTAAATGAAAGACCTAAGCTTCTGATAGCAGAAGTTTCACAAGTGAAAGTCTCAACCACATCAACCTCCAATGAAGTTTATAGTCAACAGGACTCTGAGGCTGTCACTATCCTTAACCGGGTGCAGACAACCAAAAATGAGCACACATCTTGGGAAAACCTCTAACACAGAGACAGAGACAAAAGCAAACCTACAGGAAGGGTTACCCTTATGGAACAGAGAAGACACATGGAGGGAAAATTCTTTAACATAATAATTAACATCCTTAAATACATAGGAAAGATGATAAACTAGAAAATAAGAATATAATGCAATATAAAGGAAAGCACAGGAAAATAAAAGGAAGCCCTCAGTGATTGAACATACAGCAGATATAAACTTTATAGAAGTGCTGAAAAATGGAGTCAAAGAAACATCTGAGCACAAAGAAAGGATTAAAAAAATATATGCATTAGAAAACTAATCCAATAGATGTAACTTCCAGGTAATGGGAGTTCTGAAAAAAGAGAACAGAGAAAAATCAAGGGGAGGTAATCATCAAAGAATTAACTCCAGAATATTTCCCACAACTGAAGGATTTGAGTTTCTACATTTAAAGGATCCTTTAATAGCTACATTTTCAACTTTTATCATAAGAAGCCTAACCTGCCCAATGATAAGGAGGCATTATAACCTATTATACGGAACTACCCAGAGAAATGCCAAAATAATCAGAAAAAAAATCAAAAATAAAGTTTTTGAGAATAGAGAAATGAGAAGGGAGAGGCTCTAGGGACTGCTATTTTCCATAGTTTGTGTAATCATTGGATTCTTTATGCACATTTATTAGATAAAAATAAAAACTGAAAATGCAAAATAAAATCCTGAATGGATAGGCTTGATAGCAGATTCAACCAATATAAATGCAAAAAGAATTGACTAGAAAAAATATTCAGAATATAGCAAAGAGAGATAAAGTGACAGAAAATATAAGGAGACTATGTGTGAAGGTCTATCGTACACCTACTTGGAGTCCCAGAAAAACAGAGGTAATAAGGGAAAAGCAATATTTGAAGCAATAATGACTGAGTTTTTTTAAAGCTAAGGGAAGACCCCATGCTCACCTTTAGAGATCCCGAAAAAAGTTCAGAGATAAACCAGGAGGTAAAGGTGTAATGAAATCTAAAGAGATATAAATTTTCTAAAATAAGCCCTGGATCGACAATTTGGGTTATTTTTCTATCCTGTCAGCATTTCTTGACTCAAATGTATAAATATATTTAATTATACTTTTGAAAATCCTGATTTGCTCTGAGCAAAATATCTCAAATTTGGTAAATAACATACACATGTATAGATCTGCACCATGTAGATTATATTGTGGGCTGACAGTACTGGTAAACTCAACCAGAATGATCAAACTTATTTCTGAATATAGAAATTGTTCATAGCTAAAGAGAGAATTTTCTTCTATTTTGGCAGACTCATGAGGAAATGTTGCCTGAGATACAAAGGAAACGCAGCTTGAAACATATTTAAGTTATGTGTATATAATGCCACCATGACTAATTGAAGAATGAAAGCATCAGGGAATTAGTCCTTTGTTTTGCTTACATGATAAAAACCAGTCTAACCCATTCAACATATTAAATTAGCTATTTTGGCATTATGTAGACAAAAACCTTGGTTATCTAATTATGGAGTTAATTTCCTTTTGTCTTTCCTTAGCAACCTACTTTCTATCTGTTTATTATCCACTCATTATGAGTTTCTTCTTGGATGACCAGGTATAATTTAGGCCATGTAAGAATCATTTCCAAGTGGTTAACCAGCATCATACTGTAATGAAGTCCTTTGCCCTCAAAATTGTATATGATTTAAAAAGTTAATGGGCACAGCAATTGGGATTATGTGAAAGACACAGGCAACAAAGAGATTAAAAAAAAACAACAACGGATCCATTTCTTTGTTAGCTAATTTAAAGCAGTTCTGTAGTGGTTGCCACATGTGAATAAAATATTGCCTTAATTGACAGCAAATGCTGCTTGTTAAAATTTCACAAACTATGGTGTAATGCAAAACATAACAATACCTGTCCTGACACACTAGGATGCAGGGTGAGGATAGAAAGTGGGAATAAGACCTGTGAACAAGCGACAAGGCTTTCTTGGAAGGAAGTTGTTAATTAAACACACTAATATCGTTCCCTGGCAATATGTTAGTTTAGCTAACACTTCCTTTAGAGGACATTTTACAGACAATAAGAGCTCATAGAGTGCCTTTATTTCATGACTTTTGCATCATCAAATCTAGGTGGTGAAAAAAAATAGCTTCTTCACTTGCAGAATATTACAGTCAACTTTCTTTTGTAGATGTTCTTCCACACTGACCTCAGTATTATCTTAGGTAATTAAAATGTCTCCTGTGCTTTTTTTTTTAATTTTTATTTTTTTTATAGAAAGATGACAGGAGCAGGGAAGGAGGAGCAGAGGGAAAGAGAGAGAATCTCAAGCAAGCTCCATGCTCAGCAGGATGTTCAGGGCTGGATCTCATGACCCTGAGATCATGACCTGAGCCGAAAAACAGGCGTTAGACGCTCAACCAATTGAGTCGCCCCAGTGCACCCTGCCCGCCAACCCTGTTACTTTTTAAGGTTAGCATCTGGAGCACTGCCTTTCTTTTCAGATTAAAGGCACACAATTTCCTCCAGGTACCTCTGTTTATTTCTTGCTCTTCAAATAAACATTTTAAGTGTAAATGGAGTTGGAAAACCACCTTATTTCTTTTTGCTTCAATGAAGGTATTCCACAATGCAGAAGAGTTGACTAAATTATTCTAAAGTTCAAGCTAAGAAGCACAGCACTCTGGGGAATGCCATGTGATATTCCCTGAGGAAACGGTAATAGGCATGAATAATGTACATTCAATTGGTAGTTGCAGTTGAAGTAAATGGATTGGTAATGAATTCTGCTATTTATCTTTGTTTTGTTTTGTCCTCAGTCGATGAAGATAAGCAGTCAAGATGATGAGCAGCAGGTCTTAGCTGATTCTATTGAAAATCTAATTAAAGGTTCTCCTCATCCTAGATTATATTGGAATTCTAAAACATAAGGATGCTTCCATTAGTTAGGACAACCATAATTCAAAGTAGTGCTAGGAAAAGAAGTGGTGTTTAATTGCTTGTCAATAGGCTATTGTTTAATGTTATTCACCTCAAGTCAAACTTGCTCAAAGACAAATGTTCATGCTTTTATTAGCTGTACTCTGTGACAAGGCATCCAAATCAACTAAGGATTAATAAATCAAAGTGAAGGGATCTGAACAGCAACATACTTTTCTGGGCATCCATGATACACAAATGAACACTTTTTATTAAAATTCCCAGTAAGTAAAATAACATTACTTGAAGGCATGAGAATAAATTGTTTGCCATTACTCTGAACACACCACCATTTTTAGTATTATTTTGCATGTGGAAAACTAGAACTCCTCTTGACACTCACAATTTCCAGTGTGTATACATTGCACCAGGTATATTCTAAGTATACACGTATCTTTTACACAAGCCCTCCCCTTAGATTTTACTTATTTTTGCATTCCCATTTAAAAGTAAGGGGCACCTGGGTGGCTCAGTTGGTTAAGCATCCGACTCTTGGTTTCGGCTCAGGCCATGATCTCACAGTTTCATGGATTTGAGCCCTGCGTTGGGCTCTGTTCTGGCAGCACCCTGCTTGGGATTCCCTCTCTCCCTCTCTCTCTGCCCCTTCCCTCACACTGTCCCTGCCTCACTCAAAATAAATTAATAAACTTAAAAAAAAGTGTTAGCATAACAGTTACTTCCTAATGTGTGGAGACGGTAGAAGGTTGAATATTGAATAGATAGGTGGGAATGTTGGAGGTTTGCCTGTCATTGTCAGAGTTGGGCAAGGCACATCAGCATTTGTTCCTGGCTTCTGACACAGCATCCCACTTCAGTTCTTACTTCCCCTCTTGTTTTGTTGTTCCTGCCCCTCCTCCCAATTTCTTTAGGCAATCAAGAATTTATGGGCACCTATTCTGTGTAAATTACAGATACACTAATTGTACTCACTGTGTCTTCCCTCTATGAAGTTTCTGCCTGGTATGGAAGATAATGAATACAAATATAAATAATTTAGAGTAAAAAGTTACATCCTAAGAGTAATGCAAATGAGGTTATATGGCAGCCTCCATCTTTTCTTTTTTAAATGTTTTTAACATTTATTTTTGAGACAGAGAGACAGAGCATGAGCTAGGGAGGGACAGAAAGAGAGGGTTCACAGAATACAAAGCAGGCTCTAGGCTCTGAGTTGTCAGCACAGAGCCTGACGCGGGACTCAAACTCACAGACCACAAGATCATGACCTGAGCCGAAGTCAGATGATCAACCGACTGAGCCACCCAGGTGCCCCATCCTCCATCTTTTCAATGACACCATTAATTTACCACAGTGTCCTTAATCCTAAAACAGTATTGATCTTTAAGGCATATCAATTTAGGAACAGCATTTTGGGAAAAGAGTTTATGTTAATATGTACACATTTTTAAAACTACTCAATAGCATACATTTATCTATAAAATTCCATGTCATATTGTTCATCAATATTAGCATCTAAGTCATGACACAGTCTAAGTCTAAAGATTGTTCTGATACATTTTGATCATCAGCGGTTCAGCACAGCATCACAGCAATTACCAGTGCACTGACCCTAATCTCTTTAGCACCTTTAGGAACAACAGTATAACTGTAAAATGTAACAGATAATCCTAGAGTTTCTTCTCCATTTACTATTTGGTTAAACTCATACTTACTTGCTTTGTTTTTGTATAGCTCTTAATTAAATGAGTGATAGTCCTCAGGGCTCAAAAATGGGCCCCTAAAATCTCATCTAGTTCTGAAAAGTCTATGATCAATGCCAAGAATTTTGGCAATACTACTGTCATGAATTACACTGGGTGGCAAAAGACAAGTGACCATTTTGGTTCACAATAACTTTTCATTCCAATGCTCCCTCAGGGTCTCTGAAGACATTTTAAATAATAAATACAGATCCAAATTTAAAATTCAACCAGCTCTGGTGGTACTGAGGCAAATAACTCTTCTCGCGTGCCAGTCTGATGAAACAGCAGTCAGATGCACAGATGCCTTTAATTCTTGGCCGTGATACTATAAGCTCAGAAATGACAATGACTTTATAATTTATTTCACTGCCCAAAGGCATATAGACTTCTTATGACATCAATTATATTTTGACATCAATTGAAAGATGCTTCCCAATTTCAGAAACATTAAAATTAAAAGCAAACTGAATTTTTTAGAATTGAAAAAATATGGCCCATAACTTGTGGTAATTTAATAAAATTGCATTCCCCATTTTTATATTTGCCTAACATATCGGACACATTTTGCATTGTTTTGGTGCATGCAGATTATTTCTCTGAATAATAGAGTTGTCCCTCTGATTTTCTACTCTTAGTAAAAGTATCATCTTCTGTATAAAATCACTAGCAATTATTATAGGAGATTTCCCCCCAGGGCAATGAGGGAACCTAGGTCAGGTTGCTTCTTGTCCATATAAATGCTGTACATAAGTCAGAACTATACAAAAACAGAATGGGTAATATGTCCAGTCAACTAAACTTTGTCTTGCTATCAACTTCCCAACTTAATTCAAGGTCTAGTAGAATGAAAGGGGATAAATAAAAGTAAAATTAAACATTTTGAGAATGGCTACATAGAGTCTATAGATGCCACCAACAAAAATCACAACAAAATTATATCACAAGGGAAATCCAGTCCAGGGGAAGATAGTGAATACAAATTCAGATCTGTTATTTTGAGGTAACAAAATGATATTCAAGGGAAACTGTTCACATTGGTTATTTGGAAATGGGACAAGTTCTATGGCTAAAGAAGTAGACTCCTTGTAACTTTTGGTAGCCATTTGGAAAAGAATAGAGGCAGTAATTGAACCCATAAAAAGTTAGTTGCTATTAAAAATAGTCATCAAAAATTAAATTAGAACTCATGTTCAAACTTAGCAAATTTTGCAAATATAGCCATCAATTTCTTCACCTCACATTCCTTATAAATGTCAAATGTGACGGGGTCCACCCAGCATTCTGTTGGGCACCTAGGCTACACTAGATGAGCTTCTAATACTCTGGCTTCTAATAGTCTTGAATCCTACAATCCAATTTGCTCTCACCTCCTCAGCTTCCAACTACATGATTTTTCTTCCAATTCATGGCTTTGCTTATCCTTTCAGATGATAGTATAATTTCACTCCTAATGCTCTTGTTTTCCAGGGCACCTATAACTTGATATTTTTCTTCTGTAGCTATGCAGTCTTCCACAGCCCTGGGAGAAGACCTAAACATCAAGATCAACTCTTAGGACCTCTGTGTCGTGGTATCTCTCCATGGGCATATTTTAGGATGGATCCCTTTAGTAAGACAGTAAGCAATTCACTTAATAGTAGACCACTATGTCCTACAAAGAATAGAATAAAAATGTGGATTAAAAGCAAGGGTTAAATACTATAG
The DNA here is from genome assembly GCA_028646485.1 of Cryptoprocta ferox. Classification (NCBI taxonomy): domain Eukaryota; kingdom Metazoa; phylum Chordata; class Mammalia; order Carnivora; family Eupleridae; genus Cryptoprocta; species Cryptoprocta ferox. Next base: position 112,479,219 of record CM053573.1, read on the forward strand.
GAAAACTTCTAGGATAAAAATAAGTCATTTTTAAAATCTCTTGTATTTTGTTAATAGTTTCTAGAGTATAGCCAATGAATAGAGACTAAATTCCCAAAACGTCAAAGGCATAAAAAGCACCAGACTATGGAAAATCTATTCAATATATATCTATATCTAGATATTCATATTTATATATCATTTGCTACCATAAAATAAAATGCATGAACTGCACAATTACATATAAAATCATGCATTTAAAAATTATATTTTATTAAATTTATATAAATACCTCCCACAGGTCAGCATGGCTAAGATTATTTAGATATATTAACCCAGTATGCACACATAAAATAATTATATGTCAATAATTATAAAAAGTATATGCTTACAGAGCAAAGCCTATGCAAGTGTAAATAATAATATTGCTTGGATTTGAGGGGCTCCCGGGTGGTTCAGTTGGTGAGCATCGACTTTGGCTCAGGTCATGATCTTGTGGTTCATGGGTTTGAGCCTCACGTCGGGCTCTGTGCTGACAGCTCAGAGCCTGGAGCCTGCTTCGGATTCTGTGTCTCCTTCTTTCTCTGCCCCTCCCCCACTCATGCTCTGTTCTCTCAAAAATGAATAAACATTAAAAAATAATAATATTGCTTGGATTTGATATTATTATAACAAAAAAATGCTTCTGTGAAAGAATTAACTCTATTTTGAAATTATAACCATCAACCATGACCATCTCCAACAGATTTCAAACAACCGTCAATACCTTGATTTGAATCCCAGGCTCCCTAGTCAGAAATAGCAAAATAAATCTCCAGCAGAGAAAATTCCCTTCATTTTTTGAACCCCTTAGATTGAATAAGGTGCTAGTACCACATTAATAACCATAGATTTTAATATTACTCAAATGACATTTGTAGAAAATGCAAATTTATATTGAGAAAAATTATCTAGCTTATAGTTTGGGCAAGTATAAAGAAAAATAAGGTTGACGGTTTTGCTCTGATCTCAAATGATGTCATGGGAAAGAATGCACATTTAAAACAAAATCAGGAGGTTTGCACAGACTCAGAGAAACTGATTTCTGTAACTAGTATCACCTATCACTAGTGGCCAAGAGTCCAGATGGATCCTAAAGTTAAGCATGCCTATCCTGGAGCAGTCAGTGCCAGCTGCCAGACCACTGAACATCCAGAGATAATTAGCCATTTGTTGGGAACCTCGGGCACATACCTATGGTTACAGACATAAACAGAGACGCACATATTCCAAATATTATCTCATAGTTATTTAGCAGCAGGTCTGGAATCACCTGACTACCTCTTAATTGAGTAAATCCTGAAGTGCCCTTATCAAATGACCACAGTGCAAAATAGGGAAGCATCTCTCATCCCTCACTGTTCTGATTGTTTTCTCATCACTCCAAAATAGAATGTGAAATACTCCTGCATTTTAAGATAATAAATTAAAAACTAATTATTATAGGTAGGAAAAGGGGATATATATAAATGTGTATATATATATATAACTCCTTCACCCAGTCCCCTCTATCAGGAAACATTCTCTCTCTTGCATGCCATGGAGGATGCCATAGGCTGACCCAGGGCCTCGTTGGGGTGGGTGGAGGTTTGGGGTTTTTTAGCCTTCACCTGTGTTTTTTTTTTCAATAAAAGATATTTGGAAACCATCTTCTTTAGCAATTTGCCTCAGTCAATACCCTCAGACAAAAGAATGGCAAAACATATTCAAAGAATTATTACGTGAGGGTAATCTGATGGCATCAACATGACATGAACATGCACTCAGATGACTGGTTTGAGTTTAAAAGACTCTTTGTGTGTCCGATACTGGGTAGCCTGTCCACAAACAGAATTACTCATTGAGAACTGGAACACATACATCGAATCCAAGAAAATCACAAGGCATACACAAAACAGCACTGAATTTCAGGGCTCTATAGCACCCATAGGAAAAGCCACAAATGACAGCTCTGACACACAGTGACTATAAATATAATTATGTGTATAAATTTTATATATATACATATATATATATACATATATAATCAACCACTTGAGGGATCTTGAACTTAAATCTCAGGTGAAATGGGTATCGAATGGAGCATAAAGGAAAAGAAAATCCCATTCATTTAAAAATATTATAAAAGTCATGTATCAGAAATAGACCTACAGGAATAGGTAAGTTTTAGCAGGATGAAACAAAATGGATGAAACAACACATTTACCAGAGGGAACGACAGAGGCAAAGAGGCTGCCTGTATGAAGAAATGGCCATCCAGCTGCATGAGGGCATGAGAGCACTCCCCAGGGTTTGAGAACTGCACGCTGGGTATGGTCTATACTCTATATAATTAGATCTAATAACTGTGGTCTGATTTCCCCAATAACATTATGGGGGTAATAGTATCAACATCACCACCATTTTACAGAAATTGAGACACAAATTTCCATAATTTGCCTCAGAAAGCAAAGCAACAAGTATAAAAGCTGGGATTTAAACAGACAGGGCAATCATCAAGTCCATATTCCTAACCATTATACTATGCTATCTATTGAGGAAACAGGATTTAAACCAGCTAACACAGATTAAGCCAATATTGTGGGGTCCTTGCCTGCCTCATGGACTGAAGAATTTGTACAGGAATTTCTCCTACTGCATGAGTTTTTGTAATATGTATTGGAAAGAACATGATTGAATAATTAAGGAGCAAGATTGGCACTACTCCAGCAGCTGTTGGGTATAATATCACTGTGATTGCAAAGAAGCAACTTGCTCAGTGGAACAGCGCTATTGAGTAAACAGTGCAGGAACTCACACCTGCTTGGTGTGCAGTCAATGGATGCTCACCTGGCCTTCTTTCTTTTGGATCCTGCTGGAGGTTGTAAACAGCACGAGTACACATTTGATTGTACGGAGTTTATTGATTCTTGTCTGATCTTACATCCTCTTCAGACTTTTTCCAGGGATATTTTGATTTATTTGGGGCAGTTGGGATCAAGCAGTTTATTACTTTTACTTTTTACAAAATAATTACTATGGCCATTTTAATTATCTTTATTATTTAAATTCCTGAAAAAACTATCATTTGATTATTGCTGGTCATGTATTATTTACTCTATGTCTCATGTGTCACCCTCCCCCACATACCCATTTAAACTGTTGGTTTTATGATGCAATATTGGAAATGCAACTTTTTTTGGTAATACTACTGTCCCATAAGAAGAAAAGAGATTTAACTTAAAATTCAGTATGTAATATAGAAGCACTGATGGTTTCTGAGCTGGTGTTATATCAGGAACCTTGGATTAGAAAGATTAAACGTGCTGTGTAGATGCTCTGCAATGAGGAAAATAGAAGAGATGGAGACAAATAAGGATGAGACAAAGATGCCTGTATTTGAAATCTACATGTCTGGGAGAATAGCAGCAACATGAACAATACCAATCTTGAAGACATCACAACAAATGTGATAAAACAACATCTCAACTGACCTAGTGTAGAAATACACATAAATCTTCTGTCATGAAATTTAGTTGTCTGTACCAAATTCAAATATCACCTTGTTTCCCCAAAGTCACACATTCCAACCTAAGAAATTACTTATAAGACACAATTAAAATCGGTCTCTTAATAATTTAGCTGTTTCCATATGCACCTTGTTTCTTCTTGTTTTTGATGAGGTTGCGCCTAATGCTATGAAGAGGCAATCATGTGCAATGCCTGTTATAAAGTGCCTCATGGTTAAACTAATATACTGCTGTGTTACCACGGAATTTACTCTTTGTAACAGAGCACAAAAGCAGTATGAAAATGGGACTTAAAACCCATCTAGTAGAAGTTTCCTTATCTCTTCTATTGAGAGTAGTCTCTATAAATAAATTTTCAATAATCAAAATTAGAATTGATCCAACAGCTAGAGATCAAATATCAATCGTAAGGTATTTATTTTCTCAAGGCATAGATCTTTGAAAATTAACATTAATTATCTTGTTATATCAGCAACAAATCAAAGATAAATCTTACATTATTGGTAGAGGGCCTTTTCCATAGACCTAATTATTGATCTATTTTCTAACACAAAAAAGCACAGCTAGTTATGTATGAATATGCTTTTGATAGTTTTGCAGTGATAAATTATGGATTAGCCTCAGCTCACCTTCCTTAGATCAACAAATGTCTAGAAATCTTCCAAATGCAATAATCAATTGAAATATGTCTGAAGAGTCTGACATTGTCTCTTGACAAATTCCTTTGTTCTCTTCCAAGTTGGCATGATGTATTCAGCCTCAGTTTGCATCTATAGCAGATATTTCCTGGGAGGTGAGAACAGCCTGAAGCATTAATACATTGCCCAAGTTTATTCTAAATTCAACAGCTTAATTCTTAAATCTTAACAAAACTTGGGGAGCCTGGGTGGCTCAGTCAGTTGAGCATCCAACTTAGACTCAGGTCATGAGTTCAAGGTTCATGAGTTCCAGCCCTGCATCAGGTTCTGTGCTGACAGCTCAGAGCTTGGAGCCTGCTTCAGATTCTTTGTCTCCTTCTCTCTCTGCCCCTCTCCTGCTTGCGCTCTGTCTCTCTCTCTGTGTCTCAAAAGTAAATAAACTTAAATTTTTTTTTAAATATTAACAAAATTATTACATTCGTTAAGGTTTACTTTTTTATTTTCAGAGGCAGGAATTAACTGCATTGCTCTGATAAATCTCAGCTGAAAGCATTGAGTACAATTTTAATAGATAATCTGAATAGATAGATGCATGGGTAGTTTCTCCATATGAGCAAAGAAATTCATTGAATAATTGAGAATTCAAAAACACCTTCATGACCACTGAGGTCTTTTTATTTTCATGGTTCTTTCCACTCTATCCAAATTTCTACTCTGTTAACAAAGTATGTCCAGCTGCTTAGCCATCTTTATTCACTTCTTCTTCCAGCTGCCATAAATATATTGTTTTATTCTATAATTTCATTTAAGTTCATATAAGAGATTTACAGGATTATAGCAATATCACATCCTTCTCACTCAATGAAGGTGACTTTGTCTCCCAAATGAAAAAAATGATGTCGAGGGGAGGGTAGTACACTTGGAAATACCATACCAAAAGATAGTCCAAGGATGACCCTTAGCTAGAAAATATGACTCTTCCATAATAAGAAATTGGAGTAGTCCTAGGCATTTACTCATGGTAGAAAAACAGGGCTAATGTGATAAAGGGCTATTTGAAGCAAATCGACTCCGAAGCATTTGCTCTCTGTGGGACAATGCAGACTTGTCTGGTTTTCTTGGCTGCCACTGAGGCTACTTTTGGAAACACCAACTGATACCCAGTCACCTGTCGGTTATGTCCCCTTGACTTAAGTAAAACTTAACCCCCATGACAATGGTTTTCTGCTTTAGATGCATATTAAATACCTAGGGCGGTTTAAAAATCCATCTTGTTCTGGGAGTTATGCAAAACTAATTAAATCAAAATCTCAGGATGGGTATTTGATACTTTGTAGAGTTTTCTATGATTGTCTGCCCTAAGACATGAGTTTACATGCCTCCTCTTTTCCTGTTCCCAGCCACTTCACCAAATCACAGCGCTGCTCCAGTGGGATGCCCATGGCAGTCCAAATCACCTAATGCCTGAAGCCCACCTCTCAAACTCCAGGCCTATCATGGGTCTCTGCCCCCAAAACACTGAGGGTGATGATTGTGTTTTGATACATACTTGTTAAAATCAAGAATGGAGAATTTAACATAGTCACAGCCTAAGAGGACTTAAGATAAGTCATTCTGAAACAAAGAAAGTAAGCAAATAACGAAGAGTTTATGCATAATATTACAACAGAGCAGAAATAAGCCTTATTAAGGTAGCATATTATACAGAGTATAAAACCCAAAATCTTTCCCCAATTATGAGGAAGGCTCACCCTAATCCAGATATCCATCTCTAACAATCCCTGAAGAAGCTATTTAATGTCTTTATAAAGACAGATATAAATTGACAGTGACTGAATGTGTTCAGTGAGATGAAAATAAGAGTCTGCCTCAGACAAGCACACACACAACCTACACATGTGACAAAATTTTGTTATTAATTCTGTGTGTCTCCTAATTGTTGAACCCCTTAAGCTCATTAAAGCAAAGTAGTTACTTATGGGCCAACTCTCATAGATAGGTTAGAAATGGCAATCTACAGTATACAGCTGAGGATGATGAGGCATGCTGGAGTTCAACAGGAAATAAATGCCTTATTCAATCAGCAGTGTCCATTATGAGTGCAGGAGAGCATATGTGGGACACATGCAGCATGCTTTCTAACTCTTTCTTAGCTACCTGTAGATGACCTTAACACTCACACTCCTGACTTCATCCTTCTGGATTGTCCTCCCCTATCCCATTATCTGCTTCTCCTTAATTTACGGATTCTTTTTCTGTATCTTAGAATCCTAATACTCTATATCATCTTACTAGACACAGGCATTCCCTCAAATCTTATATTTTATACTAAATGTAAATAAATTCTTAGTTTCTCCTTGTTGGTGAGAATTTAGAATTTAAGAGTCATCAATAATTGTTTTTTTGGTGGGGGGGGGCACCTGGGTGGCTCAGTCAGTTAAGCATTCAACTCTTGAATTTGGCTCAGGTCATGATCTCACAATTCATGAGTTCAAGCCCTGCATCAGACTCTGCACTGACAGCACTGAGCCTGCTTGGGATCCTCCCTCTCCAAAATGTAATTGTTTTTGTTTATTTGTTTGTTTTGTATTTTTTTGAGTGGGGGCGGACTGTAGAGAGATTGAGTTCTAAGGATTTCTGATCTTAATTTAAAATATCTGAGGTGCTTGGGTAGCTCAGTCTTTGAGTGTCTGACTCTTGATTTTGGCTCAGTTCATGATCCCAGGGTCATGGGATGGAGTCCCACATCAGGCTGAGCATGGGGTCTGCTTAAGATTCTCTTTCTGCTCCTACTCCACACACACACTCTCTCTCTGTCTAAAATATAAATAAATAAAATATTTGAAGAGGTTTTTTTTTCTTTCTTTTCTCCTAATACACTCTGGAAAATGCCTGTCACCAATATCATATTTTCCAGAAATAGCCTTGTTTTCTTTTGCAAAGTGCTCTCTTCTTCACACTCTACTTGGAGCTGACCTGTTGTGGTAGGAAGGGATTTCTATTCTGTTCTGGGTCTGAGTGAGAAAAAGCAACATCCAATTCAAGACTAAGTGGAAAACACTTCACCAAAAGGCAGGGACCTTGTGCAGCTTTATGTCTGAAGCTAATAAAAACTTTACTTTAATGCTTTCATATCCACTTTTACTTAGACTAAACTGAAACTATTGTGGAAATCACGCCCTAAATTCCTCCGACTTGTTTATTCAGCTCCCTCATAAGCAATCGTTAGTTTTATGTAATATCATTTCTTGTCAGTATTAGCATATTTCTCAGCCACACATAGAATCTGTAAGATAAAAAAGCTATTAATAATATAATACAATGGCTGAATTTCAGAAAATGTCTGTAACTTCGGTATAGAACTTATAATGAAAACCCAGAGCATACTATTTGGTATCTAAATAGTCTGTATCCTGTTTCCTATAGAATTTGTGTGTGGTGTGTGTCTTAAACTCATACAAACATACTGTCCTGGTAAAGAATTTCAAGTATTCCATATTCCTGATAACATTTAGAGAAGTTCTAAGGACAGTTATAATGTGGCATGAAGTCTATCTTAATTAAGATGTCACCATGATAGAAAGATTTTAAAAATCTGAAATTATTTTAAAAAATAGATAAAACTTTGGCAATATTTATCAAGGAAAAAAAAGAATGGTTATAATAAACTAGTATTAGGAACAAGAAAATAATTCATAACTATAGCTAGAGTAGAATCTTTTTTTAAAAAAATCATAAAGTAGGGGTATGTGGGTGGCTCAGTCGGTTAAGCATCTGACTCTTGATCTCAGCGAAGGTTTTGATCTCAGGGCCATGAGTTCAGGCCCCACATTGGGCCCCACACTGACCTCTGCATTGGGCTCTGTGCTGGCCATGAAGCCTACTTTAAAAAAATCATAAAGTAGTAGTAAGTGCAACTTCATGCCAATACATTTGAAAAATAGATTAAAAGAATAATTTCTTGGATTTACAGCTTACCAAGATAAATGGAAGAAAGAGAAAACTGGAATTGACCCAGAATCATTAAAATTTTTTAAAAATTTCATTCCTCATGGGTTTCTACTTAATAAAAGGCACCATTAAAATCATAAGAATACAAGTCATAGAAAACAAGAATGAAAAGGGAAGTCACAGAATGGAAGATATTTGTATAAATATAACCATAAAGACCATAAACTAAGGACATCTTTGTTTTTTTGTATGCATGATATGTATATATGTCTGTGTATATTATGTGTGTAGTTATATATTCCTATAATTTTTTGAGGAAAAGAAAAACCTAATAGAAAATGGGCAAAATATTTGAACAAGTATTTCATAAAAGAGGATGTTTGAATCCTGGATTCCAGTCAGCAGTAAAGTGAAACTTGATAGTGGCCACTGGCAAAGGAGAGTTTCTGATCCACCTGCCAAGCCATCCAGAAACCTGAACTTAAAAAGTTGCTTAATTTTGAATATTCTTTCCTTTTCAAATCTATATCAAGCTCTTTCTATTTCTCCAAAAAGAGAACCTGGATTTATACTTTAATGGTGCTTCTCCTCCAGACAAGCAAATAGATTGAGCTATTTTCTATTGTTGTTTAGAAGTCCTTCTTTCTAGGGGTGCCTGGGTGGCTCTGTCGGTTAAGCGTCCGACTTTGGCTCAGGTCATGATCTCACGGTTCATGGGTTCAAGCCCCGCACTGGGCTCTGTGTTGACAGCTAGCTCAGAGCCTGGAGCCTGTCTTCGGATTCTGTATCTCCCTCTCTCTCTCTGACCCTCCCCTGCTTGCTCTGTCTCTCAAAACTAAATAAAAAACATTAAAAAAATTTTAGAAGTCCTTCTTTCTTTTCACTTAACAGTTGGTAGAAGTCAGGATTCTGGTGGCACTTTAAAAAAAACTTACGAGATGTGCTTGTGGGATGCTGGTAATATTCCATTTCTCAGTCTGTGGTGCTTACATAGCTGTGTTAATTCTGTATAAATTTGTTGAGCTCTACTTTTATGACTTGAATTATATCATAATTCAACAAAAATTCACTTTAAGAAATACAAAACTGTGTAGCAGTTAAAAATGCTTCAAGAAAAACAGGAAACCTACCCTTCAAAAGTATACGAGGCTGAGATGGTTGTACAGGCAAGTTCCACCAAACTTTTAAAGTACAGATAGTTCATAATCTTGTTCTGCAGAATAGAAATCTAAAGACTGTGTTCCTATTTATTTTTCCCAGGTTAGTATAACCTGGATAGCAAACACTAGACTGTGTAAGAAAAGAAAGTTATAGGCAGATCTCACATATGAATATGACAACAAAGTCGTTTTTAAAAATCCAAATTTAGCAAAGAAATTAACAACAGATGTATTAAAGAAGCAAAACAAACAGTAAATAAAATTCATAAAGCCAAAATCAGAATGTAGGTTCAGTATATTCTGTATAATGAAATGTGGCCCTGTATAACCTCATATAATTTAGACATCCATGCTGATGACATTAGAATCTCAGAAATATCTAAAGATACCTGTGAATCTTATACAACACTTTAAAAAAATCTGCCTACTCTATCACCCAATTAACCTTTTTCCTAAGAAGCAATAAGGGACAGTGGGGAAAGATTTGGTTATGCTCTACTTTATCTGTTCACCGTACTCCTAAAGGGAGCAAAGCCTGTTATGGAGGCTGGCCTCTCCAAATCAGAGGTAAAACACACTTATGCCCCGGCACATGGTTCTTACAGAGAGGCCCCCAGACCAGCACCAACAGCACCACCTGGAAACTTGTTAGAAATGGATATTTTTAGATATCCAAGTAAGACATACCAAATCAGGAACTCTGGAGGTGGGTGCCAACAAGTTGTGTTTTAACAAGCCCTGCAGGTGATTGTGATGCATGTTAAGTTTGAGAACTGCTGGCCTCGGGTAATAATCTCTGTGGCAAATGGGTGCGTTCTGATGTGTTGCCATATCTTCTTTGCTTTTAGTCCAAGAGACAAACAATCATGAGGAAGAAAATGTTGAAAGGAAATTTATCATCCTATCAAAGCAAGGTAATTTTTAAACAGAAATGGAAAGAACTGAATACCATGTTTCAGCTTCTCTAAATATATGAGAATATTGTGAAATATAAAACAACTTATGAAAATGTATTCTGAGCCATCTGGCTTGTGACTCTGAATATCAACATTTATTTTTTAAAATTATAAAATAATACATAGCAATTGTAGAAAGCAAGATAATACAGATAAGCACACAAAATGAAACAATAAACCTGCAATGCCATCACTCACAAATAATCTCTTTTAAAATATTTATAAATTAATTTCATAACATATTTTAGTAACTGGTAGGGCAAGTTTTATATCATTATTCTTTTGTTTCATAATTTCCCTAACTATACTTTTAATATTTTGGTGCACACTCCTTTAGATTTGAAATAATAAATGATATCATATAGGGGTGCCTGGGTGGCTCCCTCAGTTAAGCACCCCACTCTTGATTTCAGCTCAGGTCATAATCTCGCAGTTCATGGGACCGAGCCCTGTGTCAGGCTCTGCACTGACAGTGAGGAGACTGCTTGGGAACTCTGCCCCTCCCCAGCTCAAGCACACAGGTGCACACTGTTTTTCTCTCACAAAATAAATAAACTTAAAAAAATGATATCACACAATACATATGATTTTTTACCTGTATTTTATGCAAAAAAACACAGTGAAGCTATTTACTCTAACAACTATTACTATTAGTTAGCTATTACTCAAACAACACATTTCTTCTACACCATTTTAATCACTGTCTATCATATTACTTATTTTTTTATTTTAAAATTATGCCTTTATTTTATTTTGAGAGACAAAGAGCAAACAGAGAAGGGCAGAGAGAGAGGGAGACACAGAATCCAAAGCAGGCTCCAGGTTCTGAGCTGTCAACACAGAGCCTGACGCAGGGCTCAAACCCATGGACTGTGAGATCATGACCTGAGCCAAAGTCGGAGGCTTAACCGACTGAGCCACCCAGGCACCTCAGCCTATCATATTACTTAAATATGTCATAATTTATGTAGTCTATCGTCAAACATACAATATTCTCAATCTTTTAATATTACAATGAACATACTTGTAGAATATTTGTTCATATACTAAAAGTAGAATGTCAGTGAATATTTTTGTTTATTTTGTTTCTTTCTCACATACACACACACACCCACAAAATTGCTGTGTTTATTTTTTTACATATTATCAACATTATATGTGTCTTTTGATCATTTAACAATAGGTATTATCTCCTTTAAGCCTTTTCAAGTTGATATAAAATAGAATGTGATATAATTTTGAGATCTGTTTATTTAAATGTAAGTATGGTTGACTCATTTTAATATATTCATTGGCTGTTTTTCTTCTTTTGTGAATAATTTATTCATATATTCTGCTTATTTCCCTATCTTTTAAAATTTGTGTTTTCTTTTACATTGCAAAGGTATTATACACGTGGATTTTTGCTTTTTTTTTCAAGGTCAAATAAGGAGTAGATGCAGAATAAAGGCCCATTAATGCTCCCACTCCACTTCAATCCCATTCTCTTCCCCATTGTTTGCAATTTTCTGTGTATCTTTTAATCACTCTCACCATTTACACATATACTTATATATAGCCCATTTTTTGACTTGAATCATATACAGAGTTTTTAACTAGCTTTTTTTCCTTTCCAATATGTCATGGGAATTTTTCCATATCTGCACACAGTGGAATGTATCTATCATAATTTATAGAAAATCACTCTCCTACAGCTGAATGTTTTAGTTATTTTCAGTGGTTCAATTTCATAAATAATATCTCAATGATTTCCATATAATCTTGTGCATGTAACAGTGTGTTAAGTATGATTCATTAGAATAAAATTAAAAAATGATTTTTTTTCCTGTCAGTTACCTATTGATTCAAATCCCCCCAAGGGGCAGGATTTTACCCTACCCCTGGACAAAATCTCTATAAAGATTTTAGTCACTTTTGTAGTCACTATAATAACAGTTCCCCTTAATATGCAGCATACTAAGCACTTCTCAGGTTTATTCTTTCAATTTTCATAACAACCCTAGAACGTAGGTATTAAGACAATATCAATATTTCAGATGAGGAAACTGAGGAACAAGGCTTGCACAGGGGTCATATAGCTAGTAAACAGTGGAATCAAGATTTGAATCCTTTTTTTTAATTTAAAAAATGTTTTTAATGTTCATTTATTTTTGAGAGAGAGAAATGGAATGCAAGTGGGGGAGGGGCACAGAGAGAGAGAGAGGGAGACACAGAATCTGAAGCAGGCTCCAGGTTCTGAGCTGTCAGCACAGAGTCCAATGCAGGGCCTGAACCCATGAACCGGGAGATCATGACCTGAGCTGAAGTCGGCCACTTAATCAACTGAGCCACCCAGGTGCCCCCAAGATTTGAATCTTTGAAGATTCACTCTAAATCCATTTGTAACCACCAAGCCTAACCCAAAGTTATTAAAATTACAAAATTGTAAAATTTTTCTAAAATTTGTATCATTTTTACCTTTCATATGTAGACCTGTAATTCATCAGGAATTGATTTTTGCCCAGTGAGAGATAAGAGGCATAATGGTTTGAAAAGTGTCACCCCAATCCATATCTACCTAGAAACTTAGAACATGACCTTATTTGGACATAGGGTCTTTGCAGATATAATTAAGGAAAGGATTAAGATGAGATCATGCTTGGTTGGCCCTAAATTGAATGAGAGAGTCTATCAAAGAGACAGAAAGGATGATATAGACACTCAAAAAGAAAGCACCATGAAGACTTAGGTGGAGATAAGAATCGTGTGTGTCTACTAATCTAGGAACCCCAAAGACTGCTGGCAATTATCAGAAGCTAGGAGAGAGGCATGGGATAGTTTCTTTCTCAGAGACTCAAAAGGAATAAAAACCTTGATTTTGGACTTCTCAACTCCTGAACTATGTAAAAAATAAATGTCTGTTTTAAGCCACCCAGTTTGTGGTAATTAGTTATGAGAGCCCAGACAAATTAATACAGGAATAATATTATTTTGTTTTTCAAAGAGACATAAAATTGACCCTGCATCACTTATTGAAAAGCCACACCTTACCTACAACACTGCATTGTCACCTTTGTTGTGAACCAGTTACAACTCATTTTGGGTCTCTTTCTGGAGTCCCTATTCTGTTTCATTCATTCTGTACCATATGATCTTAATTATTATAGTTTTATAAGAGTTTCTTTTCCTGCAAATTTAAGTTATTTAGGTTTTTTCTCCAAAATTGCCTTGTTTTTTTCCCCTTATTCTATACATTGCATGTAGATTTTAGAATCAGCTTAGCAACATCCATTAAAAAGTCCTCAATTGAGAGAGGACTGGCATCTTTACAAAATGAATCTCTCAGTTCATGAACATGATTTGCCTTCCATTCATTTATATATTTATTAATCTCTCTATACAATTTTTGTGGATTTCAGTATAAACAGCTTACACGTCTTTTGTTTTACTAATTGTTCCATATTTGATCTTTTCTGATATTATCATGAATGGTGTCATTTTAGAGAAATGTTCATTCTCTCCTAACTTATTGCTTATATACATAGAAATACAAAATATTTTCACATATTATAAAAGGCACAGTATAAGGAATGTAGGCAAAGGATACTGTCATAGCCTTATATGGTGACAGGTAGCTACCCTCGTGGTGAGCAGAGCATAATGTATAAACTTGTCAAATCATTATGTTGTACACTTGAAACCAATGTAACATTGTGTGTCAACTATACATACATACGTACATAAAAAATTGTAGAGTATGAAGAAAAAAAAGAAACTGTTAGAGAAAGATGAGTTACCCTCTTTTCTCCTTGCTCTTTCAATGACCTGCAGTGAAAGTGAGCCTCTATCAGTATCATAAATGTGCAATAAAATTGACCCCAGGAGCAATCTAGCAATTGACAGCACAAAGGAATAGTTCCTGAACTATAATGCCAAACCTTTAAAATTGATTCTAAATATGAAATTATGATAATCATGACTTATGAATAACATTTCATATTTAATCTTTTACCCAAGCCGTTCTTTCTCTGATAGTAATGTTCCATTTTAGTCTCGGCTTTGGCTGAATATTGACTTTAACTGCAGGTTAAGATTTATTGATTTAATCATTAATTTAAAAAGATTAATTTGGCCCTAAATTATATTCCAGTCATGTATTAGGACAAAAATTAAGCCTTATCACTAGAGTAATATTGTGATATTCACAATGCCTCATATATATCTTTTGTCCTAGCATCCAGCAGTATGTCAGTCCCATGGTAGTTACTAAAGTATGCTCTATTTGTTGAATGAATAACTTCATTAGTAAAAATATATATTTTCATATGTTGCTCTTGTATCCAGTGACTTCGTTAAATTCCCTACATAATTTTCACAGTTTATCTTGGATTCTCTTGGATTTTCTTTGAGTATGATCATGCTATCAGTAAACAGTGACAGTTTTATTTCTTCATTCTAAATCCTTATAGTTTTTACATTTTCTTGTCTTATTGTCTTGGCCAGAACTCCATTAAAATGATGAATAAAAGTGGTGATAGTGGGAAAAATTATCTTGTTTCAGCCTCTTCCCCAGCTCAGGTCTGGTATGGATTGAGCACCTGCTCACTGGGGTTCTCTCACTTTTCCAGGTTGAACCAGACAATGAGAGAGAAGGCGTAGGAGAGGTCTGGCTTGACTGGCTTTGTTGTATTCTGCCACTGGATTGCTCTCATCTGATCACAGCAGATATTCAAGTCAGACTCAGGGCGCCTTGGAGACTCCTGGGCATTGAAAATCTCCCCTGTAGTCTCGTAAGGCTGACAGTGCCCTCTCCAGACAACCCCAGATTCTCTTATAATTCCACACAGATTTCCTCTGTTGGTTCTCATCCTCATCCACCTTCCAGGAAGCCCTCTTGGATCCAGTCCCACGCTGTTCTAAGCTAGCCCCCTCCCCTACTTGCTCCATAAAAAGCATCCATGCAGTCTTTGTATATCTTTAAACCTTGAAGGGTCAGAGGAGGCATCTATTCTTGCTCTTCAGCCACCAGCCAACCTGCCTCTCACTTTAGGCTTTCTGGGGTATCCTGGATCTAGCACAGGTACCTAAACCTCATCATTACTGGAGTACACAGGTCAACAGTTTAGTGGTTTCCTTGAGGTGATTTTCACTGTGTTTGAATGAAGATGGAGGTATTTGGCTTTCCTCACCCATAGCATTGAGGAAACAGAAGATGCAACAGCACTCCAGACTCCCAGTCTCTCTGTCCCCACTTCATTTAAAGTGAGTATTGAACTAAGAGTAATAAACCAACTTCCAGCTCTCTACTTCAAAAGTCTCATGTCTTCCCTTGGAATACTTGTGACCTATTTTTTTTAATCCAGCAGAAACTAAGAAGAAACACAGTTTTATCATTGTATTTTGAGCACATGTAAACATTTGCGCATTTATACATTAAGAAGTTAATCTTTTTGGATTTTATCTTATTAAAAAAGGGGATGTCTGGGTGGCTCAGTCAGTTTTAAGTGGCCAACTTCAGCTCAGGTCATAATCTCACGGTTCGTAGGTTTGAGCCCTGTGTCAGGCTCTATTTTGGCATCTCAGAGCCTGGAGCCTGCTTTGGATTCTGTGTCTCCCTCTCTCTCTGTCTCTCAAAAATAAACATTTAAAAAATTAATAATAAGCTAGCCAAAATGCCGAAGCGAAAGAACTCTCCTCTAAAGCAACTCCAGGAAGAAGTCACAGCCACAGAACTGCTCAAAACAGGCTTAAACAACATGACTAAACAAGAATTTAGAACAATTGTCATAAAATTAAT
>CM053573.1:112495726-112528197 GCA_028646485.1 Cryptoprocta ferox
GGGGTGATGGTCTTGGTGGAGGTCACTTGTGGGGAAGAGCACTGGGTGTTATATGGAAACCAACCTGACAATAAACTATAAAGTTTAAAAAAAATAAAATAAATGTCTCCTTGATGACCATCTTTCATTTTATTATTGTTTTTCAATCTCTATCGACAGCTGTAGGGTCTGAACAAGTGAAATGCCAGAAGCTGTCATTGGGCATTAAAGGTTCTCAATGGAACCCAATATTAGAGAATAAGTTCACACATAGTTATGATACTCGATAAAAAAAAGACATTTCTTCCATTTTCTCTATTTTTTGTTATACATATCTAATTCATAATAATTTAGCATGATGTGTGTAATTGGTCTAATAAATCATATCTCATCAACACATACCACTTAGATTAAAGCAAAAAGAAAACAAATGATTTATTACATTAGCCATCCTATTAAATTATTGAAAGTGATTACATTTAGACTTTTAAAAAAGAGAAATGAGACCATTCTACCAACTAAGAAGAAAGGAAATTAACATTTGTTTAGTGAATAAAGTATGCCAGAAAGCATAATGAGTACTTCAATTATACATTATCTCTCATTAAATTTTTACACAAATTCTACAGGTAGATGGTATTAACTCCTTGAGTTTTATTCTCTGTTGTAGACACAGGTACTCTGCAGTCCAGTGCCAGGAGCCAGATAAATATCTATTGATTGAATAGATTACTAATTTAGATGAGAAGACTAAGACTCAGGGTTGAAAAATCTTAGTCAAGGTAACAATCTTAGTCAAGGTAAATCTGAGTCAATTTGTAACAATTACTAATATTTATGAAGTATCCATTTTGTGCCAAGTAATTTACATGAATACTTTCATTAATCTTCACAACAATCTTCACAACCCTTTATTTATAAAAGAACTGAGGCTCATAGAGGGTAAAAAACTACCCCCAGTTTACATAGTCAGGAAGCAGCAGAAATTTCAGACTCTGGACCAGGCAGTCATAGGCTAGAGGATGAATGTTTAAACCACAGACATACTATCTCTCTAAACAAAGGTGGAGATTTGACAGCAGATATAACAGTGCCAAAAACCCAGGCTCTTCTATAACTCTAATCCCACGCTGAAAGACATAAGCAACCTCAGTCTTTTAGTGACCATACCTCCAAGGCTGACCAGCTTTGATCATCTAAATCAAAATGTCCCCTTTTTCTAGGCAGAAGTAACTATTCTTAATTATCCTTGTAATATGCAAAGTAAGCTTGAAATTCTACCTCTCAAAACTTAACATATAAACTCACTTAAGCCTCACAAAAGCCCTATTAGTTTAGGCATTAGTTCTACACAGAGGTTAAGTGACATGCTCAAAGCTATAGATAGTAGGTGGCAGAGCAGAGACCACTCTCCTCATCACTACATATGTCTTTATATAATCATAAACCGATGAGAGGTTCAGAAGAAAAGTTTAGGGTTCTGTGAAGAGTTTGATTGGGGGACCTAACTTTTTTGAAAGGAATTGCCTCATCATAGTGAGTTGAAGAATGTTTTAGGGAGAGAGAACATGATGTTTGAAGTTTCTAAGGTAGGAAAGCATTTGGCCCAATGGAGGATCTTGAGGTAGACCCATGTGACCACTATGCAGTGATTAGGGGAAGGGAGGCAGCCAGAGAGAGAGATCAGATCATAAAAGGTTCTGTTTAGAATTTTGGGATTTTTCCTAAGAGTGGCCAAAGCCATTAGGGTTCTGAGCAGAGTGATGTATTCCAATTTATGTCTTAAGACAAGCACTGGCTGATATGTGAAGATTACACCAGAAGAAGTGAAGGACAGGAAGAATCCAGTTAGTTTGTAGTCCAGATAAGAGGTAAGGCTGACTAAGTACAAGTGGCAGTTGCTATGGAGAGGAGCAGACAGTCAAGCAAAGGTAGAGCATGGAATTGGCAAGAGACATGCATTAAGCAGGTCCATAAAGCTTGAAGTAAAAAAAAAAACAAAATACCATGTAGAACTATAAATAAAGACCTACCAGATGTATAGTGCCATTTTAAATGTCAGGACATCCATTGTCTCCATTTCTCAATGAAGCTCTTAGGACACCCACTTCCCTTCTCTTAATCTCTTAGAAAATGGATGGGCCCACACCACTGCATTACCACTAGAAGTTCTCTTTCTCTCGTCCTCAGATAGCACACTGTCTTATCAAGTCAAACGACATATTTATATTTCATAGGTGTGGCTGGAGACTTCCATCTCATGTAGATAAAATAGGGAATGAAGATAAATTACTCAGTCCTGTGCATAATTACACTTAATCCTCTACCAAATAATCTGAATTTACATTGCCACTTTTTTCTGTTCAAGAAAAATCTTTGTATGTTGTTAGGCTAAGGCTCTGTTCTATCTATCTCTTTTTTCTCCTTTTTTTTCCATTTTGAGACCCACATCAGAGTCCCTTTCTGTTTTATGGGTGAAGGGGGATGTACAAGTCCATCTCTTTATACTAAAAATATGAATTAGTTATTATTTTTTTAGTATTCTATAGAGTGTTAATGTCTAAAAATAGAAATAAATGCTGCATTTCCCTCAAAAACACACAAGAATAACCTAGAATCTAGGTTCTAGGTTATTGAACCTAGATGTCATGTCAAGAGAAATGCATGTCAAGAGAAATATTGTAGTGTAAGTTGAACAATCGTCCCTCAAGGATACCTACACCCTAATCCTTAGAACCTGTGAATATGTCTCCTTCCATAGCTAAAAGGACATTGCAGGAATGATGGAGTTAAAGACCTTGAGCTGGATTATCCTGGATAATTCAGGCAAACCCATTGTAATCACAAGGGTTCTTCTAAGAGAGAGACAGGATGCTGCTAAAAGAAAGGTACTGAAAGTGTTACACCACTGGCTTTGAATATGAAGGATGGGGCCACTAGCCAAGAAGTGCTGGCTACATCCAGAACTTAGAAAAGATAAGGAAATGGATTCTCCCCTAGAGTCTCCAGAAGGGAAAAAGCCTGCCCACCATCTTGATTTTAGTCCACTGACATTGTTCTGAACTTCTTACCTCTATAAATGTAAGAGAATACATTTGTATGATTTCAAGCCACTAAATTTGTGGTAATTGTTACAGCAGCAATTGGAAATAAATAGATGTTGTTAAATTTGAACTAAATCATTTAAATTGATGGTAAAGCATGAGCATTTGTATCAGATATACTCATGAATAAAATTCCAAGGTTGCCACTTATTCTGTGTAATCTTAGCCAAGATTTTCTGAGCCTGGATTTTCTCACTCATGTTATAAGTGAAATGATTAACTACTCTCAAAAGATGTTATAAATTGTTTGGTCTGAGGAAACTATCCTTTCCTCTAGTGTTCTGACTAATAACATATACACAAAAGGATCTGTAGCCAAATGAGGAATAATGTACATGTTTAAATTCAAAATATTAATTATCCCAATTAATATTTTAATCCCTCTATCCCAGTACAATGTGACAGAGGCTGCTTGTTATCTGTTAGCTCTCAATTCTACACTTGCCACTAATTTCAGTGGTACTGATACTGTGGTACATGGATTGTTGCTGGTCAGAAAGACCATTGATCTTCAATGAGGTAAATACAGAAAATAAACTTAAAGTTCTGTATGTTGTTTGTAATACTGATATGCATTTTGCTCCTTGGGAATTATCATCAGTCAATAAAATAGTCTGTTCTGTGTTTTGATTTTCACTTCCTTAGCTACCAACAAGAGCTGATGTCCAGCTTGGTTTTGAAAATAAGTTCACTTTGGTTTATCTTAGAGCTTGAATCATCAAAGCTTTGGGAGAAGCTCCAGTCATGACAAGGAAATATTCAACCTACATATAAATTCCAGATTCCAAATCTACTTCGACTCAAGAGGAGGATTAAAGCCTACCACATAGGTCCAGCATATTTTACTTCTGGGGAAGAATCCTCTTATGTTCCAAAGTACTATTCTGTTACGAAATATTCTGTGATTCTGCAACCATTCATAATATAACTATTGAAGAAGATGGAATAACATTTATCTAATTGTGATCCCAAGTTCAAAATGTCCAAGAATAAGAATGGCAAGATAAGGCCAAACAGTATCACAACCAGATTATTTGAATGGTCTTCTCAGTGCACTGCAGAGCATTATGAAGACACTACTTAAGACAAGTAGTAGTATGAGCTAAATAAGTGGCCTGACCCTTGTAACTTTAGCTTCAATATTTAGCAAATCAGAAAGCTATTTCCCCAAGTCCCTTGTAGCTTTAAAACTCAGAATGCACTTTTTCAGCAGAGATAGTACTAGAAGCCAAACATTCCATGTGCTATTCACATTTCATCTTCATTCTGAATTTAGGCAGGGCCACATGACTTGCTCTGGTCAATGTGTTGTGACCGGGGATTGGTCAAGCACTGAAGAGCAGGTGTGAGTTCCCTTCTTATTCATAGGAAGCCTAGAGATAAAAAGTTGACATAGCTGAGCGAAAGGTCAAAGGAGACTATGCTGCTACTTGACCTACAGATGTCTTTACAAGAAAAGAAATAAACTTTAGGTATTAAGCCACTGAGATTCTGGGTTTGCCTGGTACTGAAGCATAAGCTTATCCTCATCTGTCTACTGAATAATTAACCATCAAGAAGAAAGAGTAATGAAAATCATAAGCAAAATGAGAAAATGCACTTGGCCAAATGTAAGATCTTGTGAAAATTCCTAAGTTTTAGAATCATCTAAATCTTTCAAGTTTTTATTTTTCATCACAAAACACAACTTGATGTTCTATGTAAAAGATTGCAAAATCTCACACAAAAATTCTCTTGAGATTTCCCAAACATCAAAAAGATCTTTAAACAACGTTTTGAAAAGTTAATGGAAAATTAATTTTAAACACACAGTACTTTGCACTTATCTTCTCCTTTAAAGGGAGTGTAAGCCTTAAGTGAAAAGGTGCTGACAAAATGTATTTTGACAGATGACAACAGTGTAAATTAGAAACAAATGTAGCTTTTAAGGGTCACAGTAAGGCTCTGAGTAAAAACTGGGATGCAAATGCATTTTAAACATGTCCTAGATCACTAGTTTGGAAAGTCTCTCTTAACCAGTTTTTATTTTTATTTTGATGTGTCAACTCACGATCAAATACACCCACACGCCGGAGATACTTTAAAGTGTTTTCTCTTGTCAAAAAATCGGATGATAAATCATGGACTTTACTGTTTATGATTATTGCTCCTTAGTTTTTTAATGTAAATACTACATTTAATTTTTAAGAAAAAGATGCTCTTTTTTAATGAATTAAATGCCATAACATCAGTATAGTTTATTCAGAACTAGGTCCCAAAAAGTGGTCCTGTTTTATTCAGGATGTCACGTCCCAGATGCTGGAACCTCAATTTTATTCCAACATGACATTTTCAAAAACCAGAAAGCACCCTAGGGGTCTGGAGCAAGGGAAAAAGGGAAGACATTTTTAAGATAAAACAAAAAGACCTAATAGTATTCAAGGCTGCCTCTTTTACAGCTAAAGGTTTATTGATAATCACTATGAGGCAGTTGTGCCTACTCTATTGGAATGAATTGATGATACTAGATTCCCTACCTACTTCTAGAGATGTCTTGAGAATTATTTCATGATAGAGAGAATGAATACTATATGTTAGCAACTTAAGAATAAATTAAAGGGGGCACTCTACAACTTGTAAACAATGACCAGTCAAGAAGAGAAGAAGAGCAAATGGGGAAGATCAAGATTAGTATAAAAGTAAGGAGGGACCTAAAGGGGTGTGATGAAAGTGTGACAACTAATGAAGCTTAGATAACTTCATTCATTTCTGCTTGTCAGAATTAAAGTGCTGAGTCAGATCTTGGAGCAGGTGTTCACAAGTCAGGGAGTCCTGAGGAGGCATCCATGGGATATTCAGGGGACATTAAAACTTCCAAATTTGAAGATAAATACTGAACATATATGTGCATTATTGTAGGGAGAGAAATCTCATTTGAATTAGATTTTTTCAAAGTTTAAGTAAGATTCACTGAATCTAAAATAGACAATTTGTTATAATCTGATAGCAGGCTCAACCAAGACTCAAATGAAGCATAACAATCATGGCAGTCACATGTGAAACTAGCCCTTTTCCAGTGCCAGTAGGCGTCAGTGCAGGTCAGCCGCACTGGCAGAAGGACTGAAGCCCTCCCTGTGCCCCCCTCCTCGACCCCAGTTGAAATCTCAGCTGTACTTCAAGGACCAAATCAAATGTACTAGCTCTTCAGCACTATCCTTCTGGTATACTAGATGGAAGGCACAAACTTTTTCAGTAAAATCAATATAATAATTAAATAATTATGAATTTGTTCCTAGAGAAATAAAACCCTATGCAGTGCCAGTAGAAATGTACAATGGTATGGCCACCATGGAAAAACGTGTGTGGTTCCTCAAAAAATTAAAAATGGAGTTGTCATATGATTCAGCAATTCCACTTCTGAGTTTACACACAAAAGTAATAGAAGCAGAGTCTTGAAGAGATTTTTGTACAACCATGTTTGTTGCAATATTTTTCACAGTAGACAAAAGGTAGAAGCAATTCAAATGTCCCTCAAATGATGAAGAGATAAACAAACAAACAAAAAAAAAAATATATATATATACACACACACATATATTCATCCTTAAAAAGGAAGGAAATTCTGGCACATTCTACAACACGAATGAACTTTGAGGACATTATAATAAGTAAAATAAGCCAGTTAAAAAAAGACAAATATGTATGATTCCTCTTTATATGAAGTATCTAGAACAGTTAAATTCATAGGGTCAGAAAATAGAATGGTGGTTTCCATGGGCTGGGGGGAAGGGAGAAGGGGAGTTGTTTAATGAGTGGTATAGTTTCAGTTTTGTAAGCTAAAGAGAATTCTGGAAACTGGTTGCACAGTAATTCAAATATATTTAATACTGCTAACTCTATATTTAAATATGATTAGGATGGTAAATTTTATATGCATATTTTACAATTAAATTGTATAAAATATTTAAAGCATGATTTAGTTCTATATCTACTAATCTAGAGGAATGTTGATGCTGTATTTTTAAAAGTTTACTTATTTATTTTGAGAGAGACAGAAAGAGCACGAGCAAGTTTTGGGGGGGGGGGGTGCAGAGAAAGGCGAGAGAGAATCCCAAGGAGGCTTCATACTCAAGTGCAGAGTCCAACATGGGGCTCAATCTCACAACCATGAGATCAGAACCTGAACAAAAATCAAGAGTTGGACATTTAACTGACTGAGGCACCCAGGCACCCTGATTCTGTATTTTAAAGTGAGACAAGCAGGTAATGAAATAAGCATCTTACAATCCCATTTTTGAAAAAAAAACAAATCAATATTTTTAATGTATATAAAGTCATATAATCACAAAGAAACATATATAATGACATACATCAAGTTATATGCTTATTAGATGTAGGTAATGGCAGTTGATCAACTTTGTCTTATATGTTTATGTATTTTTCACTTCTGCAATGAGCATTTACTTCAGTAATTAAAAATAAAAATTAGTAAAGAAAAGTGACACAATATAATAAGAACCCAAACAGCTGTAGACACCAGAGTCTAGTGAGATAAAGACAGGAGAAGGTCTACAGGCCTAGGGTAGTTTCTGAAAGGGGTTATAGCCAAGATGGCATAAGAGCTGAACTTTGAACACATAGTGGCTAAAGGGAGGTGGTCCAGGTCTGGAGTGCAGGAAAATCAAGAGGGCATGTTTGATGAGATGGCATTTGTTGTTGTTGTGAAAATAATTCCATTCATATCAGCCATTCTCTTCAACTCATGAAGTTTGTGAGCAATATCAGATTTATGTGCAACTATGACCAACATTTTAATGACATAGAACAGATTTCATAATTTTACATATTTAACCCCAAATATGCTTTTCTCATTTAACAATACACTACGAACATCCCTCCAGGACAACAGATAAAAATTCAACTAGTTTTTTTTGACAAGTTCAAAATTAAAAAAAAAATCTTATTCATGAATAGTAGGAATAAAATCAATTCAATTGATTCAATTCAAAATTCAATAAAAATTGAATAAATTAAGTATTCAATCCAGTAAGATAAAAAGTAACAAAATTAACTTTAGGAAAACAGAAATGAGGTAGAAGAACATTACAAATATAAGGAATTGATAAATCCAAGATGAGTGGGAAAATTAAAGAGAATAAGAGAAACCTTTGCAAAACTCTATCCAAAAGAACTTAAAATTCAAGCGAAATAGATTTTTTTAGGAAAACACAAGTTTCTGAAATTGATTCCAGAAGATAGAAAAAACTAAAATAGATCAACTGCCATGGAAGAAACTGGGAAATTTAACAGAGTGAAAAAACTCTAATGCTCAGAATTCACAAAGGTAATTAAAAATGAGAAGATGGGATTCATGTAGCAAGATATGAGTAACCAAGGATACCAATTCCTAGCATGTGACACTTGTTTAGTTGTGATGTGACCACTGACACAGTAAAAACATTTGTACGCCTACAGATGTGTTTAGATGGAAAGGCAACACAGAAGAGTTGTTCTCTCCCTATTCTTAACCTTCAATGCCAACTCTACTAGATTGGGTTAACAAAGTTCCCGACTAGCTGTTACTCCCTCTCTGCTAGGGGAGCCCTAGGAAGTCCTAGGTGGAGATGATCTGTGCCATGTGACCCCCGCTCCCCCCCCGCCCATGACTAGACCCAGGATGAACATCTGATGAGAGGATAGGTAGCACAGAATATGACCAATAGTCTACAAAATTTTATCATTCAATCACAATCACTTTGGAAATTTTACTAGAACAAAGGAAATCCCAGTTGTTTGATGAGTTCTAGAAGCTTCAGTAGGTAAGGATAGTCAAGTCATCTTAATAGCTATCTCGTATTAATAACACCAAAACATAAGGGATCCCCACACTCAGCTGCTAGAAGGCAACATCATAATCCACCCAGGGCAGTTTTGGATCTTAACAGGGTTTCAGTAACTGCACTCCAAAATCCTGGGTAGACTAGGATTCCTGTTCTTCAGCTGAGCCCCAGTGGATTGTGTGTCCTTATTTTCTTACAAGGCCTAACAATAGAACTAGAAATCCTGTCTTTGTCATTTCTACTTCCATCCACATGGTGAAATCTGCCCCACCTCCCCCCCCCCCCCCCACTCAGCTCAAGCTGAGAAACTTTCTGTTCTAGGCTCTAGCCTAAGAAACTAACAATTCTCAGAAAATGTTTTGAATTCCTGAAATGGTGGCTTGATTTACCACTTTGGAAAGATTAAAGAAATTGGTCTTTTTCTAAGGCTGAAAAGATAGTGGGGAAATTTATTAATGGTATTCAAGAATATGATGGATTCTTGCACAGGTGGTACTAACCAGCTGTTCTCCATATCTACTGAGAGCAGAACAAAGGGAAATGGTGTTAAATTGCAGAATTAGGGATTTTGTCAATTTAATAAATCATCCGGTCCTCATTCTCTCATCTCCCATTCCCTGTCCCAGTTGCTAACCTTTTCAGCTAAGTGTTCATTACTAGGCATTTCATTTTCAATTCCATTTATTCCTAAGTAGGAGGACCTGGGAGCCCTGCTCTTTGATTTATGGATGTACAGTGTACTGCACAAGTCCTTCTCAAATCTGCCTCTATGATGAAGCATTGCTTGTCAGAAGCACTATGCTCAGCAGCGGAATGAGGACAAATGCTGACACACTTTTCAATTCCAATCACAGCAAACCTCCAACGCCAAATAACACAGAGGCACACAATTTTTCAACATCATTTTGTCTATTTCCCTCCAAACCACATGGTCACAGGACACTTGGCTATCAGTTCTAGGGCAGCCCTGACAGCTGGGAGTTTAAGTATTACACGGAGAAATTTAATTCTATGAAATGAACATAATGAAAGTACACAGGCATAGCAGAGTCTTGGGGTCAAAAAACAAATGGAGGAGATACACAAAGAATCTGTCCATGAAGAGTGGGTTGTGCTTAGCAGAGATGGCGATATAGACAATGATAAAGACTAGTCAGTGACATCTAGTTGAGATGTGCTGAGAATTTGAAGACTCATCTCCCCAGTATCTATCCCTTTAGATACTAAGAAAAAAGCAGGCTTCTTTTAGGTTTTAAGAAAGTTATCTGCTAAGGTGCCCAGAACAAGAAAGACTACAATGTGTTCTACCCAGAGCCACCTAATAACAAAAACAAACAAACAAAAATGTTAAAGCATACAATGGAATTTTTAATGTAGAAATAAAAGTCCATGGACTATTCCGTATAAGTATAAAGGAGGAGAATAAAAGCTAACCAAGTCCTCAATGACATCACACCCATCAAGTTAGAGAGTAGCTGCTTTCACTTACATAAAGCTTTTGTTTTCTCAATCCGATTGTTCCCCTGGGAGTAAAACTGCTATCAGTGAAGAGACATCAGTCTTCCAGAGACCCTGACACCAGATCGCTGCCCACATATTATGCAGGACAACAAAATATGCTTGTACCCTTTACAAATACTGTCAGCATCTCAGCACCACCCAATTCATTTGGCTTTGATTTTGCCATTTTCCAGGATTGTGAAAAGCAAAATAGTCATATGGATTTATGGTTGTGCCAATGCTATTTGCAGTAAATAAGCACACTCCCTGAAAGGCACACACAATGAAGGTAACACAGTCGATGTGAGGCGACAGCTCCCTCCCTAGAACTTATATTCTACTGGAACCACAACATCATGAGCTTAGTAGTTTAACATTGATTTTCTGAGTGTGAGAGACTCAGTATGAATAAAGGACTATAAAAAATACTTAAACTCATCTTTCTTCTACTATTTATAATCTTTTCATTGAAAATTAAAATGAGCAAGCAATTTAAAACTTGTTTTTATTATTTAAAACTGAATAGGCATTCCTTCAATAATGTGTGTATGTATAAGCATATATATATACATATGTGTATACTTCCATATCTAATGTGTACTATATGTAAATCTATAATTTATATATACATACATATGTGTGTGTATGTATAATCATTCTTCAAGTTTGACTTTTCCAACCAGTAATTTATCCCATCCCCTACAACAGATCTATAAGCATGAAAAAAATCTATAGTAGAGCCTGAAGTAAAATGTTGATTTAAAAAGTCAAAACAAAATAAAGTAGCGAGTCTGATTCTACAAAACACAGATATTTCATTCTTTGACATCACGTGTCACTTACTGCCTGCTCTAGTAAATGTCACTGAAAGCATCAGAAGATATGAAAAACAGCCTTGGACCCCTCAACTCTGAAATTCAGGTGGGAGACAAGATGGACCCACATATGATACTTACCTCAAAATACGCCCAGATTAGGAGCTGACCAGTACCCGTACTCTGCATGCCTTGTCTTATTCTGAAACTGCTTGAGAGCCTTAGTGGAACACTCTGGTCAAAGGTTCCCATATTCTTAATTTTTTTGTAACCTTTGTTTTAGAGAAGAGAGAGAGCGAGCACAAGCAGAGGAGAGGCAGAGAGGGAGAGAGAGAATCTTAAGCAGGATCCCTGATCTCTGGGATCATGATCTAAGCTGAAATCAAAAGTCATACGCTCCACCAGCTGAGCCACCCAGGAGCCCACAAAGTTTCCCATGTTTTTAAATCATCAGATAAATGTTTTAGGACTTATATAAGAAATGCCTATGTTTCTGGGCCATGCAACTGACATTGGCTTCCAGAGCTCATAAATTATTCCTCAGAGGCTTTAAGGGTGACAGGTTGTAAATTTGCTTACCTTGTCCTACACTTCCTTCCAGCCTCCCAGCAACTTTCTCAATTTGGCAAATTATCTTTCTCCACCCATTAGAATTGACAGGTAGGCAAAGGGGGTTGAGGAGCACTGGCGGCCTAATTATCCTAGTGACCAAACTTCTAAAACTCTGGAGTCTAATAAGAAAGGGTATAAATGCAAGACATTCTCCCTGATTATGTGGAGGAATGTCATTATATCCTCTAAAAGTATACTTAATGAGATAGTTTAAATACTCTGGAAAGAAAGGGGCTTGATTACTACAACGGTTGACATAGTTAAGAGCTCATTTATTGTGGTTTTATGTATCTAAAATGCACTTTCCGTACATAAGAATGGAAATCTGCTGGCTGATAAACTCTTTTAAAAGGAAGATTCTATCATATACTTAAATCCCTTTGAGGATACTGAGTGCTCCATATGATAACTATTATAATTATAAGCATTTGTCAAGATGGTTTAAAATACTCTTATCACAAAAAGCTTGATTATAACGGTGGACTGATGTGGTTAGCAGCTCTCTCATAGTGATTGCGTATAAAAGCCTACATCATACATTTGTGAAAGGGAAGAATGGATTTGGTGCTAAATGCTAAAAGTCTAGAAAAGCTCCATTTGTGATTTAAGTGCCCCGAGGAAGGACAGGGAAAGCTTAGACAGGGGCTTTGAGGCTCAGGCTGAATCCTCATTAGTAAAGTCTCATAGGATTAATAATACATCTGTGGCATCGGAAAAGGTAGTAACAAAGTTTGATGTTGTTTCCTACCACTGACACTACAGAAGAAGTGTTTGACAACAGCTCAACATATCTGAATGTTATTTCCATCCTAACATGATGCATTAATGACATGCTATGAATTATGTTGTAAATAGCTTCACGTTTATTTTCACTTTTAGTGGTGCAGTACACCAAATTGGTTTCTAGGCTCAATATCACGTTCAACTGTTGCAATCACTCCAAGAGATTTCCTTATCTATTTGAATTAAACTTTAAATCACAATGTAAAACCCTGTGGAATCTATTGAAAGTTTCATAGATTGATTGTGCTGAAAGTGGATTTAACCGATGGGCATTTTGTTGGACCTTCCAAATGTTTCCTTGAACAAAAACTAAAGAGTGGCAAAACAATAGACTCATACAGATTTAATAAAGGGCTAATGTACCAAAGAAACTTAAGGCATAATGTTGATATGTACAGCAAATCTGTGAAGAGAAATAATGATTTTAACAGGCAAACATACAGGTTTAGGAGCTATAAAAGGATGATTCTTTCCTAAAAAGCATTGGAAACTTCTCAGAGAGCTATAACTTAAACTTTGAAAAGCTGAAGGAAGTAAATAATGAAAGAGTATGATATTACTTAAGAAAACACCCAGTTTCAACTTAACAAGAAGCTACATCACCTCTCTATACCCATTTCTTACCTCGAGGGGGAAATAGTATAGGGACATATTATTATATTGCCATCCATTCTCTGGCTACTATATTTTCAAAATTCATCAGCAGATGAAACATGATGGAAGATGCTTCATGTCATTTTACCTGAAAAAGTAACCAGTAACTGAACAAACAAGGTATTTTATAGTTGGAAGTCTAACACAATTTTCAGGCTTGAAGCCTCTAGAGGGACAGGTACCAATTCTTCCAGCTTCCTGGAGAATGCTTGCTTTTAAAATGTCACCCAAATCATCTCCCAGCATGTTTTTTTTTTATTCTTAATTAATATTCTTTTATTGCATCATTACAATGTATCATATTCTTACTACTGTTGTTATTCTTACTATCCTTATGTGTGTCTAACTTGTCTCCAAGACTAGTGGATCCTGAAATTTTACACAACACGTACAGAAAATCATACATATGCAAGCCACACGGGGTTCAGTGGAGGAACTCACCAGGCTGTTCTGAGAATTGAGGGGTCTCTAGTTCAGCTTACCTGTGAACCATACTAGTACCATACTAGAGAATTCTGTACTAGATTCTGGGCTCACTGAGAGTAGGGTATTTATCTTCGTGTCCACAGTTCCTGAAACAGTGGCCCCAATAAGTACATGTAAAGAAAACAGAGACAAATTCCTTAAGGTAGATTATATAGCATTTCATAGCCTTGGCTCTAAACCAAGTTCTGTGTTATCTCCAGCCACTCGCCCCCCTTGTAACTCATCCTCAGCTCTGAAGTATTCTAATATAGATCTATGTCCTAGTCCTGTGCTTACTAATAAGGTGCATGGTAAACATTCAACAAAGAATTCTAAGTAAGATCTTCAACAGAGCAATGCCAGGATGTTGCTGATGCAGGAACAACTTGTAATCCTCCAACATACACTGTCAGAGCCCAAGTTAACCCAAATCCTTCTCTCTCCTATCCTCATATCCAGTCAAGAGCTAAGTCCTACCAATCTAACCTCCCGATGTCTCTCCAAACCATGCATTTCTCTACATTTCCAGATCACCAGATCACATCAGTCTCTCATCATCTTTCATCTGGACAAGTCCCACACCCTCTTGATCTCTCTCAAAGCATTCACCTGCCTTTCTTCACACCGCAGCCCAAAAGAGCCTTCAAAAATACAAATATTATCCTAAAAAACTGGACAATTGAGAAGAAATGGATAAATTCCTAGAAATATATAAAGTCCCAAAGCTGAATCAGGAAGAAACAGAAAATTTGAACAGACCAATTACTAGCAATGAAATTGAATCAGTAATGAAAACACCTCACAACAAACAAAAGTCCAGGCCAGATGGCTTCACAGATGAATTCTACCAAACATTTAAAGAAGAGTTAATGCCTATTCTTCTTAAACTTTTCCAAAAAATTGAAGAGAAAGGAAAATTTCCAAATTCATTCTATGAGGGCCGCATTACCCTAATACCAAAACCAGATACAGACACCACAAAAAAGAGAACTACAGGCCAATATCTCTGATGACCATAGATGCAAAAATCCTCAACAAATATTAGCAAACTAAATTCAGTAATACATTAAAAAATCATTCACCACAACGAAATGAGATTTATTCTTGGATGCAAGTGTAGTCCAATATTTGTAAATCAATCAATGTGATACATCACACCAATAAGAGGAAGGATAAAAAGCATGTGACCCTTTCAATATATGCAGAAAAAGTATTTCAAAAAGTACAACATCCATTCATGATAAAAAAAAAAAACAGCAACAAAGTAGGTTTATAGGGACTATACTAAAGTCCTTATATTAAAAATCCATGGCTAACATATACTCAATGGGGAAAAACTGAGACAAGGATTTCCATTCTTACCACTTTTATTCAGAATTGTACTGAAAGTCCTGGCCTCAGCAATCAGACAAGAAAAAGAAATATAAGGTATCTGAATTGGTAAGAAAGAAGTAAAACTTTCATTCTGCAGATGACATAATATTATATATAGAAAATCCTAAACATTCTACCAAAAAACTCTCAGAGCTGATAAGTAAATTCAATAAAGTAACAAGATACAAAATCAATGTGCAGTTGCATTTTTATACACTAATAATTAAGCAGCATAAAGAGAAATTAAGAAAACAATCCCATTTACAATTGCATCAAAAATAATAAAATACCTAGGTAAACTTAACCAAAGAGGTGAAAGACCTGTATTCTGTAAACTATAAAACACTAATAAACTGAAGACAACACAAGGAAACAGACATTCCATGCTAATGGATTGAAAGAACAAATATTGTTAAAATGTTTTACTACCCAAAGCAACATACAGATTTAATGCAATCCTTATCAAAATACCAACAGCATTTTTCACAGAACTAGAACAAATTCTAAAGTTTGTATGTAACCACAAAGACCCCAACAGCCAAAGAAATCTTGAAAAGAAAAACAAAACTGGGGGTATCAATACCAGACTTCTGTAGTAAACAACCAAAAAACAAAGTATGGTACTTGCACAAAAGTAGACACAGATTAACAGAGCAGAGTACAAACCCCAAAATAAACCAACAATTACATGGTCAATTAATTATCAACAAAGGAGGCAAGAATATCCAATGGGAAAAAGACAGTCTCTTCAACAAGTGATGTTGGGAAAACTGGACTGATATAATCTAAAGAATGAAACTGGATACACTTTTGTTTGTTGGGAGTGTTTTAACTACTGATTCAATTTCATAAACAAAAATAAACTCAAAATGGATTAAGGACCTAAATGTGAGACCTGAAACCATAAAAATCCTAGAAGAAAGCATAGACAGTAATTTCTTTGATATCAGACATAGCAACACCCTTCTAGATATGTCTCCTGAGGCAAGGGAAACAAAAGAAAAAAAAATATATTGGAACTATGTCAAAATATAAAGCTTTTGCACAATGAAGGAAACAACCAACAAAAACTAAAAACAACCAACAAAACTAGAAAACAACTTACTAAATGGGAAAAGATATTCGCAAATGACATATCTAATAAAGGGTTATTATCCAAAATATATAAAGAACTTCTAGAACTCAACACTGAAAAACAATCCAATTAAAAAGTGGTCAGAGACATGAACATACATTTCCCTAAAGAAGATAAACAGATGGCTAACAGACACATGAAAAATTGCTCATCATCTCTCATCATCAGGGAAATAGAAATCAAAACTACAAAGAGATATAACCTCACATCAGTCAGAATGGCTAAAATCAAAAACACAAGGAGCAACAAGTATTGGTAGGGAAAAAAGGAACTCTCTTGCAGTATTGGTGAGAATGCAAAGTGATACAGCCACTGTGGAACACAGTATGGAGCTTCCTCGAAATATTAGAAATACAACTACCCCACAATTCAGTAATTACCCTACTGGGTATTTGCTCACAAAATGCAAAAACACTAATTCTAAAGGGTATGCATACCCCTATATTTATTATAACATTATCTACAATAGCCGAATTATGGAAGCAGCCCAAGTAACCATTAATAGATGGATCAGTGAAGAAGATGTATATAAATATTATATATACAATGGAATATTCCTGAGCCATAAAACAACAAGGAAATCTTGCCATTTGCAAAAACATGGATGGATCTACAGAATATAATGCTGTGAAATAAACCAGTCAGAGAAAGACAAATACCCTAAGATTTCACTCATATGTGGAATTGAAAAAACAAACCAAGTAAACAAAGGAGAACAAAAGAGACAACCAAAAAATAGATGCTTAACTACAGAAAACAAATGAATGGTTACCAGAGGAAAGGCGGGTGGGGGATGGGTGAAATAGGTGAAGTGGAATAGGAATGCAATTGTCTTGATGAGCACTGAGTAACGTGTGGAACGGTTGGACCACTATATTGTACACCTTAAAATAATATAGCACTGTATGTTAACTACACTGGAATTAAAATGTTAAAAAAATATATAAATATGAGAATCTCACCTAAAATCTGCCAGTTTCTATACAATCAGTCAGAATTTTTTAAAAATTCTTAATATGTCCTATGGTGGTCCTGTGTGATCTGCTAGCCACTTTCTCTCCTTGCCTGTTATTTTATAGTCACCATTTTCTCCTACTTCCCTAAATACACATTCACCCCCACTTCAGGACATTGACAAACACCCTTTGTTTTGGATGATCTACTCACCCTTACTTCTTAAACTAGTTAATGCCTAGTTACTCTTTAAATACAAATCAATGTTAAAAATCTCAAGAGAAATTTAACTCTTGGGTTAACTTATTTATTAACTAGGGTTCCAAACAGATGTTTTGCTCTGCCCTGGGCTTTGGAAATACAGGGGTAAACAAGGTATAAAATATGCCTGCTCTCATGGAGGCTATGAAGAGGATTTTGTGCAGCTGTAAGTAACTAAAAACCCTACTAGAGTAGTGTAAGCATGTAATGAATATTTTTTCTCATGTACATCAAGTCCAAGAGAGGCAAACCTTGGATTAATACAATAGGTCAGCTAAATGACATCATCAGTGATCAAGGCTCTTTCCATGTTTTTACTTCTTGTCCTTAATGCAGAAGCTTTGTATATTCGTACCTATCATTCTTTAATTTAATTTATTGTCAACTTAGTTAACATACAGTGTACACAGTGCTCTTTTGGTTTTAGGATAGATTCCCATGATTCATCACTTACATACAACATCCAGTGTTCTTTCCTATCATGCTTGGCCACAAGATGCTATTCTTTAGACTCTAAGGCAGGGCTACAGGGATAAAGGGGTGATACTTCTTATCAGGATAGCAAAATCTCTGCAAGAATTTCTCAGTTAGACTCCCCCTTATAACTTATTTGCCAGAAGAGTGCCACACTATGCCTCTGTACTACAGTGGAGGTCAGAATATTGAAATTTATTAGCTGAGCAATTGCCACAGAGTAAAACCAAATGTGTAATTCAAAAAGAACAGAAGAGTGGATACAGAGTTTGTTACATGAAATTTATAGGTT
Source organism: Cryptoprocta ferox (assembly GCA_028646485.1). Classification (NCBI taxonomy): domain Eukaryota; kingdom Metazoa; phylum Chordata; class Mammalia; order Carnivora; family Eupleridae; genus Cryptoprocta; species Cryptoprocta ferox. Next base: position 112,513,948 of record CM053573.1, read on the forward strand.
GGGGGAAGGAAATAAACACTGTGGTGAGCAGAATAATGGCCCCCAGGAACTCCCACATCTTGCTCCTTCAAATCTGTAACTATGTTAGTTACATGGTGAAGGAGAATTAAGGTAGCTAATCATCTGACCTTAAAATAAGATTTTCCTGGATCATCAGGGGGAACCCAATAAAAGCGCCCTTAGATGTAAAAGAGACAACCAGAGAGATAGCCATATGAGAAGGACTTGCTCAATGTGGTTTTAAAGACTGAGGAAAGAAGGCACGAGTCAAGGAAAGCAGGCAGCTCTAGAAGTGGAAAAGGCAAGAAAATGTATCCCCCCCTAGAAATTACAGGAGGAATGCACCCTGCCAACACCTTGATCTTAGCTCCATGAGATTCATGTCAGACTTCTGACCTACAGAACTATAAAATAATAATCCTCAGCTGTTTAAAAGCCACTAAGCATGCAGTAATTTGTCACAGCTGCAATAGAAAACTAATACACACACTAAACAAAATAATCACTTCAATAGCTGATTAACTACAACTCTGATAAGTGTCATAAGCAGAGTGCTATATAAGACTATTTAATAGGGGTATGGAATATAGACTGGGAATAAATGCCCAAAAGCCAACATTTAGCACTTAAGAACCTTTAAAATGTAGACTTTCCATGCCTTTCTGACTGCTGCTTCAGTTCTCGCTGCCTTTCTTTAAATTCAACCACCACTTTCCAGGTTAAACCTTGGGTACTGAGAATACCACCCAACACATACGAAGATCTTCATGAATTCATTAACTGATTAATTATCAATTAATTAATGAATATCTAAATGGTTGATATTTGTATATGTAAGCCTAAAACACATGTAGATTTGTGACTTGTAAAGTGTCTAGGTATTAGCTGTTCTGATAAGAAAATTGAAAAAGACCAGGGAGATTACAGAAAGAAAAAGAAGAGTCAAAACAGAATCTCAGGAACTATTAACATTTAAAATGTTATGGATAGGGGAGCCTGGATAGCTCAGCCAGTTAAGTGTCTGACTTCAGCTCAGGTCATGATCTCATGGTTCATGAATTCCATCCCCATGTCAGTCTCTATGCTGACAGCTCAGAGCCTGGAGCCTGCTTCAGATTCTGTGTCTCCCTCTCTCTCTCTGCTCCTTCCCTGCTTTCTCCCTCCCTCCCTCTCTCTCTCTCTCTCTCAAAAATAAACAATTTTTAAAAATTTAAGAAGTTATGGATGGTTATATATAATGTTAACATTAAAAAAGACCCTTTGGTATTTCATGAAGAATCAAGATTTCGAAAACTTAAATGGATAACACCGTATGTTAACTACACTGGAATTAAAAAAGAATAAATGTAAACGGTTTGATTAGGCTAATGGAAAACATATAATCACAAATACATATGAACATACACATAGTGCCTGGGAAGAAATTGATCAAACTGCTAACTAGCTGTGTTTGGACAGTGCATATATTGGTTACCACTACATTTTGACCTAAAGAATATTGCTTTATTCTTTCTATACTCCAATTTTATAAAATAAAATCCACTCATCTTAAAAAAAAAAACATTTCATGATCTCTTTTAAAATGACTCAAAGAGTTTTTTCTTTTAAATGTCCAAAGGGAAACCTCTCATCTTCTTACCTTGATGGCACAGCACCTTCCACCTCGACCTTGGATGGTGTCTTCCACCACTGTTCCTTGCTCACTGTCATCCTCTCTGTTCACGCACTTGGATCCAGATATTCTGGGCCAAATACAAATCTCATTCCTCACTCCTTCTCCAGAAAGCACTGCAAACTGTTGTCCACAATTTCAGTGTTCACCTTGTTACACATAGAAAAAGTCAATCTAGCTCGGTCCTGAACAAGAAGCCCAGGGTTTTTATATTTAAACTTGGGTACAAGAACTGCATTTACATATCACCAATTCCTGAGTGCTCTGAGGCTTGCCTGCTGTTTACACTGGCATTGCCAAAGCTGTCAATCAAACCCCAGTCACGAGGCACTTCAGGAACCAGACAAGAGACATAACAGCTAAGAAAATGACTGAATCTATTCAGCTATGAATTCAGAAGATCAATATAAACTGAAAATCATCATGGAGACATTTTCAAATCCAGAGATTAATGGACAATAACCTTTATAAAATGGTCACTGTATAGGCCAGGCACAAGGTGTCATTATGATAAAGACTAAATTGAAGGTCATTTTTAACTACTGATACTGCCTTGAGAGGATGGATGCAGTAACGAATAAATGAAAATTTATTTTTACCTTTCTCTACCATTTCATGTCTTAACTTCCAAACAGTAAAGAATAATTGTAATACCCCTGTTACATTACGTACATCAAGATATTTCTTAGACAACTATGGTATACATAACATGTGACATTGAGGCAAGAAGTTGAATGCACTTGAATAAAATAAACTTGAATGCTTCTTCTATGTTATGGGTAAGTGTAGTTGAGTTTCATTTTAGAAACTGGGCGCCTGGGTGGCTCAGTCTGTTAAGCCTCTGACTCTTGATTTCGGTTCAGGCTATGATCTCATCGTTCGTAGGTTCGAGCCCCATTGGTCTCTGCATTTACAGCACAGAGTCTTCTTCAGATCCTCTGTCTCCCTCTCTCTACCCTTCCTCTCTCTTTCTCTCTCTCTCAAAAATAAAGGTTAAAAATATTTTTTAAAGAAACATATCAGTATTAAAGTACTCAGTATAAATTTGTCTAAAATGTTTTTGTTTGGACATTTATCTGAAGGAGAAAGTCAAGCCTGAAGTTTCCATTATACATTCAAAGAGTTGGGTGGTAAACCACATTTTTAAATATTTGGGATTTAATCTTTTCTGGGATGAAAAAAAAACTGGTATAAATAAATACCAACGCTATTGCTATATTAGGTAAAATTATTTGGTTATGTTGTTGGACAGGAAGAGCAGAACCTTCCTTAAAGATATTATTCAACTATGTAAAAACAGTGATCCCTCTGGTTTTCCATAACTCTCTAGTGTACAATGCTAAGATTGTGTCACATATTTCTCTCCCACTCCCACCCACATCTCTTTATTGGCTTAAGGCTCTCTTGATGCTTTGTTTTCCACTGACATATAAAGTCTTTAGGTCTTGTTCATATTCAGAGTAATATCTTTCACAAATGTATCACCCATTGTGTAGTGCTTTCTTGTCATTTGTTACGGGTTGAATTATGACCCCCTCAAAATCTGTGTAATGAAGCCTAACTCCCATTATTTCAAATATGACCTTATTTGGAAATGGGTTCATTGCAGACATAAAGAAGATGAAGTATTATGGTGTGCCCTAATCCAAATATGATTGGTGTCCTCATAAAATTTTTTAAAAAAAAGGGAATTCGGACACAGAGACAGAAATGCATAGAGGCAATAAAATGTGAAGAGATATAGGAATAACTGGACTGGAAGAAATTCTTTTCTCACAACCCTTAGAAGGAATCAATCTTGCTCACACCTTGATCTTGGACTTCTAATCTCTAGAACTGTGAGACAGTTTGGGTTGTTTAAGCCACCCAATTTATGTGCTTTGTTATGGCATCCCTAGAAACTAACACACCATTTCAAGCATCATACGTTTTTAAATTTAATCTGGAATTCCAGAACTTCACTCAAGCTATATTATATTCAGCATTCAAGTAATTTTTCCAGATGAAAGATTCCTTCTTTTTAAAATATGTCTTCTTATAGAAATCTCTTTCTCTCCTCAGTTCTTCAGATTCCCAACCCTAATTTGAAATGCCCATTTCTGAACATTTTTTGCTTTCATTTTCTTTAGAAACAGTATCCAGAACTAATTGTAGAAGCCTTGATTTAAGGATCAATCCCTGAACCTCAGTTTCCTCACTTGCAAAATGCATTAGAGGTTACCACACAGGATTGCTTTGAGGACTAAATAAAATATCGTGCATGAAAATGTTTGAATTGCTACTGATGTTTCTGTGTCCTTTGCAATATCCTAACAATTCACAGAATTATATTAACTGTTTTTGTCACCACAGACTTCAGGTAGAAGTTTCCAGAAACAGAAGATAAATAACAACACTCAAATCTTTATCCTGTGTCATCACTGATGCTCAACGGTCACCATCATATGCTGTGATTTATACCCTCTTTTCCTATTCTACAACATTCACATATCCCTGGGTAAAGTTCATCTTCATGTCCTGACCTCATACACAAGCAGGGAAGATTTTTCTGCAGTTTATTCTTATCAGCCTGACATTTAATTACCCAGAGAAGCTTAGTGTCATCTGTGAACTTGAAGATTTTACTGGGTACTTCATCTTCCCAAACACTATAAAAACCTTAAATGAAGTCAGTCCTGGCAATAATCCCTAAAGCAGAGCCTCTAAATCTGAGTGCTGGGAATGGGTTACAGATGTGCTGAGGTGCAGATGCCTCACGAGCAGCCTCTGCCATGTAAATGAGTAGAAAATGACAACATTATCATTTTCTATAGGTGTTGTATAAGAAAATTTGGGAAGTGACACCTTTAAGATAACTTCTGTTAAGATCATTTTATTCACAAGGGTAGTTGTTTTTCCTTTGCCTTTTTCTCTGAAAGAGAAACCAGGTGGTTAGCCATGAAACTATATTCTCCTTAATTTCTATGCGATTTGTTGAGTGTGTGTGTGTGTTCTATGTCTATTTTTAGACTACAGCATAGATGATTTTCTAATATCTTGCAGTCATGATAACTGAAAATCACAGGAGAGATGGAAGTCAAAGTAATGTGCAGAATCAGTCACGTTAATAAATAAATCAGAAATGAAGGTCAAAGCACTCATATGAGGTATCACTGTCAGAATCAACAGATGAAAACATCATATGTTCATCATGTGGAACTATATCATATGGAGTCTACATACATTCAGAAGCCTTGTAAATGTTACCTTTATTTTATATCTACTGAATATTCCTTGGGCCATTCCAAAAGGTCATCTCGATTGAATGTTGTTTGTTTTACATAAGCCTGGCCAAAGCAAAGCTTTCTGAAAAGATAAGGAGTGGCTGTGCAGATAACAACTCTTCTCTCAGAAGATAATGAAGTTGGAGGTGGGGCCAGTCCTTTAGTGTAAGGATAGGGAATTCCCAGAGTAAACCCAAGCAAGGCTAGACATGTGGTAGAAATCTAACAGCCTGGAGAGAGGAGTGGCAGACTCGTCCAATGGTTTGGAACCTAAACTTCCCACAGGAGGGGTTCAGTAAACAAATAAAAATAACTAACTAACTAAACAAATAAATAAATAAATAGCAATAGTGAGAGAGAGGAGAAAAAAGAAAAGAAAAATGAAAGCAAGAATAAAAGTAAGAGACAGGGCGGGGGGAACCTTGGTGAAATAATCCAATTCATGTCTTGTAGTAACATCTGTTGCTATGTGAAGACAGCTCCTATATATGCCAGTACTAAAACTCAGTTTGAAACTTAAAAACTCTGTGTGTGTGTGTGTGTGTGTGTGTGTGTGTGTGTGTGTGTGTGTATCCTCAATATTTTAGGTAGGTATCCTGTGTCTAGAAAAAACAATATAAGAATTATTTGGAAAGCCAATGCATATTATGCTGTCATAATCATTGTGGTTTTGTAGTGTATCAGAAGCAACAAACCTGAGTATATGACCTCTCTGGGGTAGGATACTCAGTGAGAGGAAGTTGAAGAGAAAAGGTAGTATTTAGCAACTTGTGAAATGATATCCCTGTCCTATGAGACTGGCATATGTGCCAACCAGATTTTTTCACTACTTGGCTTTGTGGGAGTCTTTGAGATTCTCTCTCTGCCACCTCCTACTATAATACCAGTGATACATAGGGTGCCTGCATCATTCTCAGCCTCAGAACCCACAGACAGGCCCTAGCTGGGCTATGTCATGCCAGAATTATTTTGAATGGATTTCCTCTCAAAATTGTTCTACTCAGGCTCCCTCCAGGTGGGTGGATTGCGACATTCCTCTAAGACTCTTCCCACTGTAAGGTGTGAAAGGAATCTGTTCTCCTGCTCCCAAAATAGAAAGGAGAACCCACAGTGGGCCCATAATCTCTCAAAAGATTTCCTTCATTCATTTACTACCTCTATGCTTTTCTGGTTAGAGGTGAGTGATCACTAGCATGACAGAACCAATTTAACCATCTTTTAGCACATCCTGGTTAAAAGGTCAGGCTCCTTTCTTTGAAACTTGTGGGATACTTGACATCGACTGCATCATTCCTGGCCTTGAGGGCCTCAAACAAAACACAAGGAGTTCTTTTTCATTTAATTTTAAATGGCCATATTTGAGGTTAAATATGGTCTATTTAGGTAATTTCATATGTTTCAACATAATGCACATCTTGTGTGTCAGTTTCCCCCTGTCCTACTCTTACCACCTAATTTTGTCAAAATGGGACTTATTAAGCAGCTCTTCTCTGTCAACCAGAAATTTTTAAGAGAAACCCAAGAGAAATTATACTAAATTCAACTCTTTCCCATTCCTGCAATAGTGGTTCTTCAAACAAATGAACAAAACACATACGTCATTCAATGTTCTCAAAGTTCCAATCTTCTAAGTTGTCTTTGATTGTAAAATAAAAGAACAAATTGTTACTCACTGCCCAACTTGGAAGGATGACCAGACGCACTGGAAAGAAATACATTTTCCTATTACTTACAGAGAGATGTGGCTTTTCTGTCTGACTAAAGGAACTTTACTTAGAGAAGCCCTGTGGTACTAAGTCAGATGCAGGTTACAGAGTTATGAAACCACTTAATGATGATGCTCACAAGAGCTGGCCTATGACTTTTACCTAAGCCCAACTATTTTCAAAATGTGTCTCCACTTCTGTGATCTTCTATAACTTTTATTATTTATACCTCTCATTTTTAGTAAATTAGTATATGTTTAGTAAACATATAAATACATTAATTGTTTTCTTTTTTTGATTTATATTGCAATTAAATTTTATGTTTATTTCTAATCCTCTAATTTCTGTAGACTCTGTGCTCTTTGCATAGGGCAACCTGTAACCCATTGCAGTACATACAGTTCTCTGTTCCCCCTTAAGCCTCTCTGGCATAAGTTTTTCTGGTGGAAAAACTCAGTAAGTACATATTGAGTGAGATAATGAAGGCTACTGCTCTTGAATGCTGAATTTCCAATGTTTGCATTATTCTATTTAGCTGTAGTATCAATTTTTGAGATTATTCAAATAACCTATCACAATAGCTGGAAAAAGTTACCTTTTTATATCACTGGGAGAATAATATGCATTGTGTTTAACTTTAGGAGTTCTTTGATTTATTGTCCTGACCTTTTAATTCCTTGCAAAAATGAGATCCTTTAGATATACTCATCTTAATCTAAAACTAATAAGAGAATTTGCCTAAATGTTTAGCTCAGAGAAAATGGAAGTGTTCTGCGAAGAGCAGTATGGTCTCACCTCATGATATATAAGAAGTTGAATAATCATATCAGAATGACAAAGAAAATAAGCACAGGCTTGTATCACAGCTCTTGCAAGATAAACTATTCCAAGAAAAAGGAGAAACTATTGTTTGTTCTCTCCCTTTAACTGTTATGAAAGGAACAATTTAAAGAGCAAATACTGTATTGTTAAATTCCAAAAGTTTAGCTCATACTTAAAGTAATTTGTATGTTCATTTAGAATCAAACTACAGATTTTTCCAAAATGAATAACTACAATTTAGAAATAGAGACAATCTTATAAAAAGACTAGATTAAAAACAAGATAATTTATTCACGATTGCTGGTTATTTTTCTAATAGATGTCCTTTTTCTTCTGTAGCTCAAAGGAGAGTTAGTCAAATTGTTTCATCTGTATGGTTTTTAATGAAATTTACTGATTGAGTTGATGATTATATTTTCAGCAATCAATGAGTAGTAAATAATGTCGACCTCTACAGCATCTTCTTTGCAAAGACTCCAAGGACTCTTACAATTCTTTACAGAACATCTGTGCTAAATGGAAACTGCAAGAGAAAAATGAAAGAAACTTAAATATTCACAAATGGATGAATTTTTATAAATGGGAAATGTTTGGTAGGACTAGTAGAACTTCGCTTATATTTATAAGGAAACATGCTATCAAAAAATTAAATGCATGAACATTGTCTTTATTATTCAAGCAACAACTGCTTTTGTCGGTAAGTAGATGTTTAAAATGAGACAAGTCAGAAGAAGTTGGAAATAAGAGACATTAAACTGGGGTGCCCCACTAACAAATCCACTCAGAGGAGATCAAGCAGAGATAAGCAATGTTATATAAAAGAAACAAATTCTGTCAGGTGCATAAATCCAATTATAATCAAACTGAAGTTGTAAGTATATAAAAAAAATGAATGTCAGTCAAAATGGAGTTGCAATAGAAAATGAGAATCATGAAGGTAAACATCCAAAGTGAAAATTACATTCGCCAGGGGCGCCTGAGTGGCTCAGTCGATGAAGCGTCCGGCTTCAGCTCAGGTCATGATCTCGCAGTTCGTGGGTTCAAGCCCCGCGTCAGGCTCTGTGCTGACAGCAAGCTCAGAGCCTGGAGCCTGCTTCGGATTCTGTGTCTCCCTCTCTCTCTGACCCTCCCCTGCTCGTGCTGTCTCTCTTTGTCTCTCAAAGATAAATAATAAAAAAAAAAAAAAAACAATTTAGAAAATTACATTCGCCAATTGCATTCAAGTATGCAAGGAAGATTGCCAAGAATATTCCTATCACTGTGTAACTAAATGAATTGGTATTAGCTTTAAGCCATTACACATTTAAGTCATTAACTAACTGTCCCTGTTCTAATTCTATGATCACAAGGAAATCCACTTTATATTGTGGCTTCCCAGAATGAGCTGGTTCTGCTCTCCTCAATACTGTGGTCCATACAATCCTTATTTGCCTATTACAAACCAATCAATTGACATTCACGGTTTATTCACCAGTTTCAAGGACTCTGGTGGATTCACCATTATAATATCTGTTCTTTACAAAGCCTCTTGAAAACCAGGCTGCAGCATTCTCCCAGTTTTTATAAATTTTCCTAAAGTATTATAGAAAAACTGAGGCTTTTAAACATTTAAATTTCTATATTTGTATTCTAGTCTAATCTATAAAATCCCACAATATGTTGTCTATCTAAAATGAAGAGTAATCACAATTAATCATTTTAGTACTCCAAATTCAATTTAAGTTTTACTTTATAGCTCTTCTGAAAACTATTGTGTACCATTTTTAGAATTATAAAAATATGTCATCACATGAAAACATTCATGAACTTAAATTTTATCAGTTTGTGAATATGTTTATATTTTGGGATAAAAAAGAATGCCAAGAGCAATTCAAATTCAGGTGTCCATTTGTTACACTTGAGCAAGCAGAATGTGTGTGCAGACTGTCATGTGCAGATTGTACAACAAAACATGTCTAAAATTTAAGAATCATTTGAATATATTATGCCTTAGAATAGAAGTCTGGAAAAGGTGAGGAGACTGTCAGGTATGTCTTCCACAAAACAAGCAGCACATAAAAGATGTTCATAAAGTAGAACATTATTTTACTAAACATAAAATTTTGTACCTAGATTGAAAAAAAAATTGGAGAAACTTAAAGTTAGGTTTGTAGTACTTGGCATAATAATATAACATAATTGACGAAGAAAATCCTTCTAATATTTGAACATTTTAAGCCTCTGTTCAGTCCATATAAATTGTATATATTAGTAAAGACTACTGAAATCATGGAATAGTTCTGACAAACCACACACTTAAAACTGCCTGGGCCATGGATAAGCCAGGATAGTCTGGATTATGCTACAGTTAACAAACAAGCTCAAAAATATCAGCACAGGCAGAGCGCCTGGGTGGCTCAGTCAGTTAAGTGTCTGACTTCAGCTCAGGTCATGATCTTGCAGTTTGTGAGTTTGAGCCCTGTGTTGGGCTTTGTGCGTACAGCTCAAAGCCTGTAGCCTACTACAGATTCTGTGTCTCCCTCTGTCTCTACCCCTCCCCTGCTTACACCCTGTCTCTCTCAAAAATAAACAAACATTAAAAAGAAATTTTTAAAAAATGTCAGCACAAGTATATTTCTGATGCTATACATCCACTACAAATTGGTTAGGCTTCTGCTCTACACAAATGCCTTCCTTAGTCTATGGCTCAGGCTGACGAGGAAGGCAGAAGAAAAGAGAACACAGCGAAGCATCTATTGATGGGAAAGTGAGATCCTATCATGTGCTCAGAAGAAGAAAAATTTGTTCACAGATCTAATGACAATGAAGGATAAAGAGTAATGATAACGTATATAATTACATGTCACAATTACAACAACAACAACAACAACAACAACAACAACAACAAACTAAACAGGAAAAGCTGTAGGAAAGAAGAAAGGCCATTAGTGTGTAAACAGAAATAAAATGTGAACAATATCTTTCTTGCAGTGAAACAACTTTAGTGTTAAAATTTTGTACTAGGTGAAAGCAAAACATAAACAGGGCCAAATTTTAGGCTATTTATATTCCCTGCACAGGATTACACTAGGATTCTTCTAATCACAATAAGACAGAACTTCTAGGACATCAAAGGACAGGCACCATGGTCTCCTTCTCCCTTTATCCCTTACAACATGAACTGCCAACATTATTCTCTTCTCTGCTGAAAGCCCTCGCCCAAAGTGATAGTCAACAGTGTTTACAACTGCCGGGGCCCCAACTATATACCTTGTTTAGGGGCTGGAAACACATGAGGATATTGTCTGAGGACCCAACAAAAACCACTGCAGACTGGCCTTTCTAGCAATGGAGGGCAGCAGGTATTCTGATCCCTATTCTGATTTCTGCCAGAACAGAAATTATAAACAGTTTGTAAGTGGCATCTGATCACATTTTATTTCTGCTTTTATTTGAGATACAAAGGGAAATGGGGAAATGTGTGCAAATTTTCTGGGAGGAAAAAAGGCAAACAATCCAGTATAACTTCTAGACAAAAGGACTCTCTCAGTAAAGAACTTGCACGTGTTCTCCTCCCTCATACAAATATGTAGCCTCTCGTGAGGAAAGAACACATAAACCTGACACACATACCTAGAATCATAGACAACACTCAGAGTCCATTTATCCCATTTGCTTTCGAAAAAATAAACTGCTAAAAAAGGAAATTTGTTTCATAATAATGGTGTCTCAAATTCTGTTTATGGTATTTTACTAAGGATCTTCTTTAATGTAGGTCAGGCAAATATAATCAGCTGTAAGAAAAAGACCTTAGAAATGTTCAAAATGTTCAAAAGAAGGTAGTGTTGATACTATCCATAAACAACTACAAGGTTCAGAAAATGAGATTTACCACTGAATTTTCTATAAGGCACACAATAAAAGCATAAACCCTTTGCCCTGAAACACCTTCCTACATCTGTAAAAGCATACACAATAAAAGGATAAACACCTTTGCATAAAACACCTTCCTACATCTGTAAGTGCACATATGTATGGATCTCTGGAGTATGTACCTAGGGTAGAATTTGGGAGTTACAGCTCATCCATGCATATGTTCTACCCATAGTGCTTCAGGGTAGCAATATCACTATCCACTCCTTCTAGTAACATATGAGCTTCCATAACAACATATTCATGTACACTTGGTATTTTTATATGTACAATGGTCAAGAAGACCATTTGTGATCTGTGACAAAATTCTAAGATGGCCCCATAATCTCAGTCCTATAATTTTGTTATACTCCATGGTAAGAGGTATTTAGCAGATGTGATTAAGGTTACTAATCAGTTGACTTTTAAAAAAGGACATTATCCAGGTGGTCCTAAACTAATCACATAAACTTTTTAAAAGCAGAGCATTTCCTCTACGTGGCTACAGAAGAGGAATTCAGAGAGATTCAAAGCATAAAAAGGATTGAATAAGAGATACTCTATTGCTGTCAAAGAGCTGAGAGTGGCCTCTGATTGACAGCCAGTAAGAAAATGGGGACCTCAGTCCTACAACAACAGTGAACTGAATTCTGCCAACAATCTGAGTAAGCTTGGAAGCAGATTCTTCCCCAGAACCTCCAGAGAAGAGGCAAGCCTGGCTGCCACCTTGCTTGTGGCCTGTGAGACCATTAAAAGAGAAACCACCCATGCTTAATAAACTTTTGACCAATCAAACTGTGAGCTAATGAATGGGCATTATTTTAAGTTGCTAAACCTGTGGTAATTTGTTATGTAGCAATAGAAAACTAATATATTGTCTGTGACTAACTATGTAGTCCTTAGGATAGATAGGGTTAGTAGGTAGAACCCACCTGACCTAACCAACCTCTACTCTGGTCTACTTGATTGTTGTTGTTGTAGGAATGTAGGTTTGCTGTTTCCCCATGTTCCACTTCTTATGAGATTCTGGAAATTCATATTTTATATTACATTTTCTAATATTTTTTGAAACTGGCAAGTAATTCAATCAAACCAGAAAAAAAAAAAGTCACTGTGCAGGCCAGTTGAAATTCTGGCCTACCAGTTCCTTTCAATTCCAGTGTTCCATGATCTACTAAATGAATGTTAATAAAGCCTTTTCCTTTTTGTTTTAAATAATATATATTGTAAATGTTGCAATATTCTAAATGGCTTCTAACTTTTCTTCCAGATGAAAGATTTATGATTATTATTAATGCATTATTCTTCCTTTTCTCTGAGATCTCTTCCTGTACAGAGGATTACAGGAATTGAAGTTTATATTAAAGTTTTGCTCAGGATCCACTTAAAGAAGTTTCCGTGCACCTAAAATGATATGATTGAACTCCTGTCTAAAAACCACCATGAGTTAAAATCCATCAAATACATTAAATCCTTGAGTTTATAATGATACAAAAACCAAAAATAAAAAGTAAAATCTAAAAAAATAAATAAATAATGAAAAAAATAAAGTTTTGCTACAGCAAGCCATCAGACAAATAATTCAAAAATAAGAAATATTCGGGCACATGGGTGGCTCAGTCTGTTGAGTGTCTGACTTCAGCTCAGGTCATGATCTCATGGTTTGTGAGTTCAAGCCCCGTAGCAGGCTCTGTGCTGACAGCTTGGAACCTGGAGCTTATTTAAGGTTCTATATCTTCCTCTCTCTCTGCTCCTCCCCCACTCATGCTCTGTCTCTCTCTCCTTCAAAAATAAATAAACATTAAAAAAATTCAAAAATAATAAATATTTACATTGATGTATAACCTTTTTTCTTTTAATAGAAATATGAAAATAATGTGTATCAAGAAGGAATAGCTGTTTTTCCTTCCCATCCACAGAGATGGTAGTTAAGAGTGTGATCTTGGGCACATTCCTTAACCTGTGTCATATTTCTTGATATATCAAATGAACTTACAGTAACAGGCAACTAATAGGGTTTGTGTAAGGAATATATGAGTATGTCTCACATACTTAGAATGTTGATCAGAACTTAATGTTCAAAAAATATAAGTAATTTGCAAAGAGGAGCATGAGAGTTCTAAGTAGAGAGGAGATCACACCTTGGCCAGGGATATTCAGTAGCTTGATGGTGCTACCATACTCCTTTGTGTGGCTTTCAATTTAGCTTTAGTCTACCTTTCCATGTCCCTTGTCTGTTTTAGTGCAAGCTGTATACTCCAAATGATTCAACTGCTCAACATTTCCTAACCTCATGATATATCTTCCCTTTCATTTAGATCCCGCAATATGGAATACCAAGAGTCCTTTTTCCCTTTGTCCATCCTAGAAGGCAAACCTGTAGACAAGTCCTCTACAAAACCTCCCCAAATTTAGCAGTCAAGTCTCGTAAGTGTTTAAACTTCAGGTTAAAGTACATGGCTGATATCTTACATTATATTCATTTACATATCAGTCTGTTTCACTTATGGATGATAAATTCCTTACAAAAAAGTACATTTTATTTATGTTCCTACAGAGCTTAGTATGAGGACTTCCAGCAGACAAGGGCTGCTAAGTTGGGTTAGCAGTGACTCAGTCATTTAAGCATCCGACTGGGGCTTAGGCAATGATCTCATAGTTTGTGAGTTCAAGCCCTACATCAGGCTCACTGCTGTAAGCACAGAGCCCACATGGAATCCTCTGTTTCCCCATCTATCTCTGCCTCTACCACATTTGTGTGTGTGCACATGCAAGCACTTGTTGGGATGAGCACTGGGTGTTGTATGTAAGCGATGAATCATGGGAATCTACTCCCAAAGCCAAGAGCACACTGTATACGCTGTATGTTAGCTAATTTGACAATATCTAAAAAAAA
>CM053573.1:112528697-112781110 GCA_028646485.1 Cryptoprocta ferox
AAGTGAGACACAAAATTCTACACCAGGCAATTATGGAGTCCAGGTAAAGAATGAATCACAGGAAAAAAAAAAAAAAAAAAAACAGAATGACTGGCAGAATATGGTAAAAAAAAAAAAAAAAAAAAAAAAAAGTGGGTAATGGAATCATGCAGACCAGAGCTCAAATCCCAGGGCTGCCATTTAACAAGTGTGTGACCTTGAACAAATTACTGAGCCTCTCTGTGCCTCATTGCTTTATCTGTTAATGAAGGTTAAGAAAACCCATTTGAAAAGATTGTGAGGACTCAATGAGAGAATGCATTTGAATTTAGCACAGTCTCTGGCATGTGTGATACATGTGACAATTGTCAGTAGTTATTGTTACTATTATGTGAGTTAATGTGATGAAAAAGCAAAGATCCAGTGTTTGGCTCTTTTAGGAAAAAAAAAAAAACAAAAATTAAACAAACAAAAAACAGCCTTAGCAAATCCTTCGGGTAGCGTGGAGTTGCTGTTTTTAAGGAGGAAACATAGAAAGGAAGACAATGCATAGCAAGGTCTCAAAAGAACCTAGGGACTATCAGAGAACAGAAACCATACTTGACCTGGCTTCACAGTAACCAGACCACCATACCCCAGTGTGGTTCAGGCTCCAGGGCCCTGAGGAGACAAGAGTTCAATGTTTCCTTCTCCTAACAACCTGATCACAATTCTCTGATGAATCCTTTTATGAAGATTGTCTGCTTTTCTCTACCTCTCAACTTCTACCACCTCCACTGAACTGACTCTTCTCACATGGCCAGTCAAAACCCAGGAGAGAAGGTTGATTCAATAAGCCATTCTTTGGGTAAAGCATTCACCCCTTCACCACTCTAGCTGCTAGCCTATAGATTGTCTGTCCTTGGACCAGATGTCCATCTAGTTAGCAGTTGCCAGTTAACAGAGTGGTATGTAGAGAGAAGACAGTTGTAGCATGGAGGAATTTGCAGAAGAAATCCCACAGATGGAACTCTGCCTAGAAACTGGGATATAAGACTTAGTAGATTGTGTGAGGCCTGGCCTATCCAAGACAGATCAATTTTAAAAAATTAGCTAAGGGGCACCAGGGTGGCTCAGTCAGTTAAGCATCCAACTCTTGATTTTGGCTCATAATATTTCCCTTTGTGAGATTGAGCCCTGTGTTGGGCTCTGTACTGACAGAGCAGAGCCTGCTTGGAATTCTCTTTCCTTCTCTACTGCTCCCCTGCTCACTCTCATTCTCTCTCTTTCTCAAAATAAATAAATAGACATTTAAAAAATTAGCTAAGAAAGTGATAATAAAAGTAATCATTTAGGGGCACCTGGGTAGCTCAGTTAGTTAAGCGTCTGACTTTGACTCAGGTCATGATCTCACCATTCCTGAGTTCAAGCCCTGCATCAGGCTGTGTGCTGACAGCTCAGAGCCTGGAGCCTGCTTCCGGTTCTGTGTCTCCCCCTCTGTCTGCCCCTCCCCGTATGTGCTCTGTTTCTCTCTCTCAAAAATTAATGGATATTTAAAAAAAACATTTTAAGTGATCATTTACAACAATTATTCAGGTATCAATATGCTGAATGCATCAAAGGAAGGGTGCTTGAGTAAAGCAGATCAGTGACGAAGTGGTTACATTTATCCCTGTATGATGTGTAAAGACCTGATCCAGAACCATAGGAATAGAAATGTAGAGGACAAGTTGATCTGAAATACCTCAACAACACTACTATGACCTGATAACTGATTGGTTAAGTGGTGAAAGGCTTTTAGCAGAGTGGTTAAGGGCCTAAACTCAGTGCTTTCAGAGTCTGAACAACATTGTTTAATGTTCATATTTTGTCATTTATTAACTGTGACTCTAATTGTTGTGCATCTACTACAAACCTCATTTTCTTCACCTGTAAACCAGGGTAATTCACAACAGCAGCTGTACAGTGTCAGTGTGTGAAGTGAATGAGAATAAGCAGGTGAAGTGCTGAACACAGAATGTCACTTAGTAAATGCTCAACTCATGTTACCTGTTTTCAGTAACTTTCTAAGAAGAGAAGGAGCCTGTGGACTTGAAGAGATTTAGACTGAATCCATGGAAGAGTCAGAGCTCTCGCGAGTGAAATTGAGCTTAATGCAGCAGAGATTGGGTTCTGCTTTGCATATACTGGCTCTAGCCAAAAAGGCCAGGAGGACACTGAACACACATAGAAGGTCATTAACATAGAAGAGATAGAACAAGATAATGATACTAGGAGAAAAAGAGGATGATGTTGAAAGACTACAGGTAAGCTCCCTAGAGAAAAAAGCAGAGAGATTAGAAAGAAGACTCTGCTCCTTCTCCCAGCTAGAGGTTGAAGAGGAGACATGCCAGGAAAGAGAATAGAGAAGGCTCCATGGGATAGGGTCCCAAGATTCATTTATAGGAACATGTAATTTAAATAATTTGAACTACGCTTAAAATTATGTGTTTGTTGTTGGCCTTTTATCTCATTGCAAGAATATAATACTCCATAATTAACTGGAAAGTTCAATAAAAATGATTTTAATTTATATGAAGTATTCTGTGAACACTTTCCTTCAAAAGAAAATTACACAGAAGTAATGTTCCTTAAGCACTACATTATACATAAAAATATTTAGGGGATTATAACACAATAATACATATTTTGAATTTGCTTACTTCTGTATGTTATGTCATTCAATGCCATAACAGAAAATGGAATTCATTCTCATTGGAATCTACCAATAATTGTGATATTTGCTAAAGAACACTGCCTTGCATCTATTTCTCAAGCCATAAACTTGGTAAGAATTTCCTCCCTTTTTTCTCAATGATGCTACCCAACACAGACATATACACTCACAATCAATCCCCAAGACTCATTGCTTCTATAGTTTAATTACCTGTCAGAATATCTACATTTCTGCATTCCCACTGCCAGTGCCCTAATCCAAGCCAAGCAGCCAACTTCCCTCATGAGGACCACTGGCCATGGTCTATAATCCTATACTGCCATTTACACTCTTGTTCTTTTCCAATCCTTCTTGCTGTCATTATCTAGAGATACCTTGTGAAACACAAATGTAATCATAAATGTCCACTACTTACACCCCAACAAGTTCCTTCCCTAGGACTTAGATGAACTCAAATGTCTTTGACACAACCTATATGGCCTTTCACATCCAGCTCCCATCTACTTCTAAAGCTCCATCTTTCACCACTCTCTGATGGGCACTCTATGCCCCAGTCATACTTGACTCTTTCCAGTTTGTGTCTCATCCCTAATTATCTCTCTCACCTCCTGGCATTAGATACACCTAAAACAACTCTAACTATTCCACTTAGTTAGTCTTCAAGTCTAAACTTATATTTCTATTTCTCCAGTTAGCCCTGACTCCTAAATAAGGATAGGTCTACAACCCTATCCATTCTATTTTTGCTTCTCGTGACACCCGTCACACTCATAACTACTTGTTTATTATCCTTCTTATTAAGCTGCACACTTACTGAAGGCTGGGACCAGATCAGTTTTGTTTGTAGCCAAAGCTGTAGTAATAGAATCTATTGTTTATAAGGAACACAATAAATATTTACTAGTTAAACTGAATTTTTGGAAGAATCCTATTCAACTAAATGGTAGTAAACATTTATATTATTGCTGAGTAATTCTATTAATCATTTCAGTTATTTGTAGAGTCCATTTTTATCTTATGACAGATATATATATAACAAAATATAAGCTAAAGGGCATATATATACACACACACATTTCAAACATAATATTTACATTTTTAAAAATGAATATATATTTTTAAGATTGTGATTTCACATGCACATTGGTTTCATCACCACTTACATGATTTTAGAAATATGCAAAACTGTTTTCTACAAATATACCCTCTTTGTTACTAATTTCTTGGACAAAAAGAAACTTGGTAGAATTTTTTCTGGATTCCTTACCCCAAACTTCTATGATTCAAATACTCTCTTTATAATCATAAATTACTATGATGTTTCCACTGTAGATGTAATTTCTTAAGAGGGAGAATAAACTGTGTGATTTGGTGCTTGGATATTTCCACTTATGCTAGTGAAACAGACACAGCAGGGAAATGTCACAAATGAAAATGATGCTTTATTGTCAAGTGTTACCTGTCTGGTATGACAAGTATAAATGTTCGAAGCTGAGAGATACAAGGATTTCCTAGGAAATACATGCCCAAGATATTCAAAGGTTATTGCAATTGAATCCTAAAATAATGGAGCCTGAATTATTAAACAGAATCTGTCTCAGACACCCAGAATTAGACCAGAAGCCAATTAAGCATTTAATGCTATTGGGTATCATGAACTAATTCTTTCAAACTCTAGGGACAAGTTTCATTCTAACGTCAATCTAAAAATAAAAAGCCGGAGACAGTCTCAGAATATTTTATTTTGTCTCAGCTTATTAATTGACTTGATTGCTGCCCTTGTGTGGGGGTAAGGGCAGTAGGGTACAGGGTCTGATAGGGTAAAAGGGCCCTTTAAAATTAATGATTTTCATATGGCAGTCAATAGAAGGTGTTCCTTTCTTCCAAACATTCACTTCAAAAATTAAAGCTCAGTAAATTTTCATGGTTGGTATTTTTAAAAAAGAGAAATACCATTTCTATTAACTCCAGTTAATGACCACTGGTACCATGGATCAGGAGCAAGAGTCCAGCAAGGCCCAAACTTCCTGGTCACCCAGGTTTTCCAGTTATTCAAGATATTCAGGTTTAGATGAGAGTGAAATTTGAGATTGAATTCAAGGTGAAAGCTGAACATTCAGGATAGTGCAGAAGAAAGTCAACATCAGAGAAGAGAGGACCTATTTAATCTTTACCCCATAGTTTTGGACTCATCTTAGGAAAGAGATCAAAGTCCTATCTTTGCTCATTGGGAATAAGACAGACAAATGAAAAAGTGATCATTCTAAACACCCTTCTCTAATGTATGCAGATGTCAACTTTTCCTGTTACCAGCTTATGGTGCCAGCTGCCAGGGCCTCTCACGTCTCCTCGTTGTGACTCAATGTGACGTGTTTTAATGTCTTAAGTTAACGCTGCTATAGTGTTAGCTCTGCCTATGGAGGATGTTGATACACATGTTCATCTCACTTTCCAGTGCCTCCATTCCACTTTTATCTGGAAGCAATTATATCTTCCTTAAGAACATGTCTTCTCTCTAATTTACTTGGTTCGGTTGGCAATTTCACATGAATACGGAACATTGGCCTCATAACCCCTCCAGTGATTTTAGAAGTATATAAAACTGGCACCTTCTTCTAAAATAGGGAGTCCCTGATGGGCCAGAGATTCAAGAAAAACCATCCTCTCTATGCCAGAGAAACTGTCCTGACCAAGGTTGCCAATGATCCCCCAAAATCAAAATGAAAATCTTCTTCTGGGATTTCAGTTTTCCATAATATATCACTGCTGACCAATACTTTCCAACTGGAATTCTCTCCTTATCTGGTCTCGAGGCCCACTCACTCTCCTGGTGCTCCTCTTAACTCGCCAAATAGTGGACCATTTATTCTTGGTCACATGTGAAAGTTCTTTCTTTTCTGTCTAGCCCATAAATGACCCTGAAGCATTACACTGGCTCATCTTCTGTTTTTATCCAACATGCTGTCTTTACGCATATGTTGTCAGTTACCTAGAAGATCTAGACTTCCTCATCCCTAAGCTCTGACATCCTTCTGGAACCCCATGCTTCTATATCAAAGTGTCTATTCAATATTTTGCTCAACTGTGTAACAGAAAATTCAATGTCAATATATTCAAAACACTTCCTTCCCCTACTTCTGCACTCCCCATCTTCTGAATGGCAACACTTTCTACTATCAAATCATTAAAGGTAGAGGTATGGCAGATTTCAGGGTCTTCTCTTTTCTTTTAATCAAATTCCATTCATTCAACCTTCTTAAATATTGTTTGTAACTTCTTCATCTCTCTCTTCCCTTCCTGAGATTTCATATGGACATGTCTTCATGGTCTCTTGACCATGTGATCTTAAATGGTCTCCCTGCTCATATTATCTTCCTCTAATCAAATCTTCACTAAAATAATCTTTAAAAACACAGATCTGAACTTATTATTACCAACTTAATGCCATTTGGGGACTCTCTTAGCCCAGTGGTTTTCAAACTTTAGCATGTCGTGATCACCTAGAAGTCATGTTAAAACATATTATTGGGCTCTACCCACAGAATTTTTGAATAAGAAGATTGGAGTGGGCCAGAAAGTGGACATCTCTAACAAGTTTCCAGGTGGTGGTGTTGATTATAGACTTCGAGATCACTGTATATCACACTTTGAGATAACTACTGTATATCTTATACTATACATTTTATATGTCACAGCATGGTGTACAGGGCTTTGTTAACCCATCTCTATAGCCATATCTCCTTCCCACCATTATATTGATCTGATAGATGAGCTCCAGATTTGTAAAAGTGCCTCACTGCTTCTTGCCTCTTTGCCTTTGCTTAGCTATCCCCTCTTCCTCCTTTCCTTTCCCTCTGCCTGCCTATTTAACATCCACTCATCTTTCAAGATCGAGCTCAAGTGTCATCATGTCACTGAGATAATTCCCCGTCTCAACTCCCCCACTACACACACACACACACACACACACACACACAGGTAAAACTGGCTCCTCCCTTCCTTGGACCTCATTTATGAGCTGAACCTCCTCTTGTCACAGAATATGTATCACTTCATTGTACTTACCTGCCTGTCTTCCTCTTTAAACTCTAAGCCATTATAGGCAGAAACTCTCTTAATGATATGAATACCTCCAGTACATAGCAGACCATTTATAAGATTGTAGAAATGCAACATTTGATGGTTGAATTAAAACAGATAAATATATAGGAGTTAAACAATTTTATTTTTTTAAGTTTATTTCTTGAGAGAGTGAGCGCACATGTGGGGGACAGGCAGAGAAAGAAGGAGAGAGAGAGAATCTCAAGCAGGCTCTGCACTGTCATTGTGGAGCCCTACACGGGGCTTGTACTCACAAACCAGTGAGATCATGCATGACCTGAGCCAAAATCAAGAGTTCTTTGCTCAACCGAATGAGCCACCCAGGCGCCCCAAGTTAAACAATTTTAAAAGCCTATGCGTGTTCCCACGAAGATTACTCTGTACCTTTATGTAAGGAAAACTTACGAATTGGAAAAAATATCTAAGAGTAGTTTATATTTTTAGTATAAGACTAATGTGGAAAAGAGAAGCAGAGCAGATTAAACTTTCTTCTATTTAATGAATATAGACACTAAGAATAATTTGGCTAATGGAATATTAGGCCATACAACTGACTACACAGCAATTCCACAAGAATAAAAAGACTCCAGTAATTCCATTGTATTCTTGGCTGTACTGAGTAAGCCCAGAATTAATTTATGATGCATTCAGCATGCTTAAATAAAAGGATCTAGATCATCTTTACAATGAAGAAAAACAATTCATTTTAAACAGGGCATGGAATGGGTGGAAGGATTGGTTCAGACTATAAATTATTGAATGGCCAACCAAAAGGAAACCTTTATGTTCCTATTGGGTCATTGGCATAAGTTCCTGCATGTTTTATAACACATTACCCAAATATGTTGAATAGTTCATTTATTTATACATTTATTATTTTTAAAATATAACACAAAATATAGTAGCCAATAACTAGAGTGTAAAATATTGTGCTAAGTACACTGGAAGATTCAAAGAAAGGTCAAAATCACCCCCACCCTATATCTCAACAGGGGCACACGTGGTATTTTGGACAGGATAATTCTTTTTGTGTGGGACGGTTCAATGCATTCCAGGATGTTTAGGACTCCTGTTATTCATCTACTAAAATACTGATATCATCCCCCAGTAATGTAACCAAAACCCCTACGCCTTCCCAAACACTTCCTGGGGGGGGGGGTATCAGCTACAGTTGAGATTTACTAGACTAGAGGTACCCTGACAAGGAGGCCCTTTGTGAAAAGCTGTGATACTTTCACTCTCTGGCTGTCGCGCCCCATTTTGAAGAGAATAAAAAGCAAATGATGAATACTTTAAATTTTCTAATTTTTTATTACAATTAACACTCATTTTACTCCTGTAACTCACTAATTAACAAGCTAAAACATGAATGGTAATTGTAATGCCTAATAATTAGTTACCAGAGGAATAAATATTTCTTACACTGATGCAAGCTATTATAAATTGTACAATAATTATCATCTAGTCTGGACTCTATAGTTGTCTATTTTTAGACAACTATCACACATCAAATAAATCATATGTTTTTCAACAAAATACCACAATAAATTTCAAATGGTAGAAATACTGGATAAAATGTGCTCTGAACAAAATTAAATAAAATAAGCAATCAATAATAAATAGCTGACAAATCAAATATTAAAAAATTAAATAGCATACTTATCACTTATAAAAATTACAGATCAAAGAAGAAATCAAAAGAAAAATTAGAAAATGTTTTGAAATGAATAATGAAAATAAAGATAAAAATTTACGGGATGCAGCTAAAGCAGAGGAAAACGTATAGCTTTAAAGGTCTACATTGAAAAAGTAGATTTAAAATGAATGATGTAAGTTTCTATCTTAAGAAGCTAATAAAAATGGGGCAAATTATGAAGAAAAACAATCATAAAAGAGCATAAATCAATCAAATATAAAATAGAGAAAATGGACTATATTAAAAAGAATTCCCCCCGCCCTCAAAGATGTCTATGCCCTAATCCCTGAAACCTGTAAATGTGTCACCTTATGTAGCAAAAGGAATTTTGCAGGTGAGATTAAGATTGTGAACTTTAAAATAGGGAGATAATCTTGGGTTATCCAGGTGGGTCCATGTGTATTTCATGAGCCCTTAAAGCAGAGAACTTCCTCAAACGACAGTCAGAGAAATGTGGCCCTGGCAAAGTCAGAACCTGGAAGCCTGAGAAGCCTGACATGTCACTGCTGATCTGAAAGAAAGAGGGCAATATGCAAGAAAGTCAGGCACCCTTAGGAGCTGAAAGAGGCCCTCAATAACAGCCCACAAAGAAACAAGAGCACCTCAGCTGTACCAAGGACCTAACTCTGCAAACAACCTAAATGACCTTGGGAGTGGATTCTTCCCCAGGGGCTCTAGAAAGGAGCATTGTCCTCCAGCACCTAAATTCTGTTCTCCTGAGGCCAAGCTAACCAGTGGAGGCATACTGTACCCAGAATCCCGACACATAAATACTGTGAGAAAATAAATGGGTGTTGTTTAAGCACCTCTGTGATAATTTGTTATGACAGCAGTAGAAAATTCATAGAATTAACGAATACAAAAGCTGGTTTTTTGAATGATTAATACAATTGACAAATACCTAGGAAGACCAATCAAGATAAACAAGAGAAAACACACAGTGCCAATAGGAAAAATGAAAGAGGGGGCATTACTACAAATTATGTAAACATCAAAGGGTCAATAAGTTAATTTTATGTAAAATAGTATGCCAAAAATTTAAAAACTTAGATTTAAAAAATATCTTGAAATGCACAACTTGACAAAACTGATATGAAATATATATGTGTGGGGATTTTTATATTATATATAAGATAATATATTAATATATAATAATGTATATCCCTATATTTAACAAAGAAAGTGAATTTGTAGTTAAAATTCTTCCAATGAACTCTAAATCCTGCTATTTTCACTGGTGAATTGTATTAAATATTTGAGAAACAAATAATAACAATCTCACTTGAACTTTTTCAGAAAATAAAGATGTAACCTTCTCAGATTCATTTTAGAAGACAAGCATCAACCTAAAACCAAAGGCTGCCAAAAGTAAATACTAGAAAATTTATTTACCTATAATTTTGCACATAGATGAAAAAAATCTTAAAAAAATGTTAGCAAAAGAAAGCCAGAAACACAAATAAATAATATACATAATATCAGGTGAGACTTTACCCAGGAACACAAGAATCAATAAGTAATTCACCATATTAACATAATTTTAAGAAAAGAAAATCCATATTATCTTCATAGATGCAGGAAAAGCATTTAAGAAAAAAAAATATTCATAATAAAAATCTAAACAATTAGAAACAGAAGAGAACTTCCTCAAACTGATAAAAAGCATCCTTAACCTATATCTAACATTCATATTTATTTGGCTAATAACAACACTATTTCCCTAAGATTGGGAACAAGGCAAGGATATCTACTGTCACCACTTCTTCAACATTGTACTAATTCTCCAGCTTGTTTTTATTCATAAATGACATGATTATGTAAAAAAAAAATCTCAATAATCAAAGAAAAAGATATCGCTAAGTGAATTTAGTACAGTGGTAGTGCAAAAAGGTCAACGTACAAAAACCAATTATATTTTTATACACTTCAAATAGAAATGAAATTAAGCAAACAGTACCATTTACAATAGCATTAAAAACGAAAATCCTAGAAATAAATTTAACAAGGAACAGGTAATATCTTCACACCAAGAACTATAAACCATTGGCTGAGACAAATTTAAAAATACTTAAATGAATGGAGAGTTCCACCATGTTCATACCTCAGAGGAATCAATATTGTTAAGAGGTCATTTCTCTCCAAACTGATCTGTTAGATGTAATGCAATCCAAACAAAATTCCAATGAGTTTTTAGCTAAAATCTGTAAACTGACTCTATGGAAGTCAAAGGATTTGGAATAGCAAAAACAAAACAAAACAAAACAAAATGCTGAAAAATAATAATGAAGTTGGAGGGTTTTTTTGTTGTTTTGCTTTTTTTTTTACTATCAGGTCTCAATACTTGCTATAAAACTACTAAAAAAGTGCAATCTGGGCATAGAAATAGACAAATAGATCAATGGCACAGAAAAGAAGCCAGAGATCAACTCATATATACATGGTCAATTGATATTCAACAAGGATTCCAAGGCAATTCAGAGAAGTAAAGGAAGGTTTTCTTTTTTAAAAAACAAATGGGGGTCATACTAGCTATATGTATGGGGGAAAACTCTCCCCCCAGTGTCATACCATATCCCAAAATGATGTCCAGATGATCACTGTCATGATGAGCAATTTCAACCCAAAAACTGATAGCAGAACGTATAAACTTTTTGAATCACTATGTGGTACACCTGAAACTAATGTAATGTATGTCAACTATACTCCAATTTTAAAAATGCTAAAATTGTAAAGCTTCAAAAGGAAAATAGAATATTTTCATAATCCTGAAGTAGGCAAAGACTTCTTGGTGAGGATCAAAAACACTAAAGTAACGTGAAAAATATATAATCTGAATTTCATTAAATTAAAAACTGCTTATCAAATGATACCCTTAACAAAGATAAAAATGCACAGACTGGGAGAAAAATATTCTCAACACAGTGTCCAAGTACTTGCATCCAGAATGCAATATAGAACACTTACAACTGAAGAATAAAACACAATTTAAACATGGGTAAAAGACTTGAACAGATACTTCACAAAAATAAGGTATATAATGTTCAGTAAGCACATGAAAAGATGTTAAATCATTAGGAAAACAGAAATTAAATTCACAATGATAAACCAGTTTGCACACCATCGACACCAAATATTGGCAAAGATGTGAAGCAAGGGGAACTCTACTACATTCAAGCAGGAGTGCGACACGATTCAACTGATTTGGAAAACTGTCAATGTCTTATAATGTTAAACATATATCTAAAATATAACTCCACAATTCCAACTGTTTATACCAAAGGATTTGCAAAAGAATGTTCATGTAGCTTTATTCACAATAGTAAAAAACAGGAAACAATCCAAAAGTCCATCAACAGAAACAGAAGAAACAAATTATGGTATATTTATTCAACAGAATGTTACCCAGTAATAAGAATTAGCTAATGATATATGCAAAACATTCTCAAATCTCACAAACAGGTAGTATACAAAATAGACAGAAGAATGATTTTATGTTTCCATTTAAACAACATTCAAAAGCAGGCAAAAAAAATGTATACTTATGGAAATCATATGTGAACACCTATGAAAGTAAAGATTAATTAGAAGTTGGGAAAAGAGGAGTGCCTGGGTGGCTCAGCTCGTTAAGCACCTGACTCTTGATTTTGGCTCAGGTCATGACCTCATGGTTTGTGGGTTAGAGCCCCCACATCCGGCTCAGAGCTGCTGGCAGAGCCAGTTTGGGATTTATTCATTCATTCATTCATTCATTCTCTCTATATATACATCTCTCAAAATAAATAAACTTATAAAAAGAAGTTGGGGAAAGAATTTTCTGGCTGAGATGGTGGTTACATGGGTTTAGACATTTGTCAAAACTCATTAAATTATATATGTAAGATCTGTATATTATAAAAAATTTGCCTCAATAAAAATATATTCCTTTTGAAGATCCAAAAAGGGGGAAGGAGAAGTAATCCAGTGAAATGTAGCAGAATTGAGAGACAATGTTTAAGGTCTGTTTGAACAGAAAGATCATAAACTTTTAGCTATAACCCAAAAGGAATAACGATTCAAGGAATACAGGTATAAGTTTCACTGTGCTTACTTAGCACATTAACATTTCAGCTGATTCTTCAAATAAAATATAGTAACTTGTTAAAAATGTTTAAATTATTGTGACTGGCATCCCATGATTTATAAATTCATATATAAATCAACAAATAATGTAGAGTATTTCCTTTATTTAACTTACTAGTCTATAAGAGACTGGAATAAGAGGGGCACCTGGGTGGCTCAGTCGGTTAAACGTCTGACTTCAGCTCAGGTCATGATCTCACAGTCCGTGGGTTCAAGCCCTGTGTCAGGCTCTGTGCTGACAGTTCAGATTCTGTGTCTCCCTCTCTCTCTGCCCCTCCCCCGCCCACTCTCTGTCTCTCTCTCTCTCTCAAAATAAAATTAAGACATAAAAAAAATTTAAAAAGAGTCTGGAATAAGAGATTAACCCTCAAAACCGAATGTGAAATTCTGTCAGTGTTTTATGAATGGTTCTTCTCTAACAAATATATTTCTAAGGTTTAAATCTACTATTGGTATTAGTGTTGTGCATCTATAGAAATCTGGGTGAATGAGACCACATAGAAATCCATAAAATATAATTTATGTTTTAAGATATTATGTGATCCAGTTTGCAAAGTAGAGGACATTCTGACTGAAGCAAGGGTTGTGAAGAAGGAGCTAAATAGTGTTATTTATTTCAGTGTGGAAGAACTCGAGATTTTCTATTTCCTAATATGGAAGGTTAAAAATAATCTTGAGGGATATATGAATTAAGACCTGCCTCTTGATCTATAAAAGAAACCTTCTAGGTGTGGATTTCTTTGGCATATATAAAAGAGTGAAAATAGCTATACCTGAAATAGTTACTCATGCAAAAAATACTATTGCAATTTATAAAGGATAAATACATGAAACAAATGGGAGAGTGGATAAGGAAGAAAGAAAGAAGGCTGCCATGGAATGACTCTAGAAGAATGGCAGTACTGTGGCCACAGATAGAAACCTTGGACTTGAGAAGGGTCAACAATGGAGAGGTCTTCTCACAGAATCAAGCAATAAGTCCTAAAATTAGACACCTAACACCTGCCCTTAGAGATAATACTTCAATGGAATGTCCTTTTCTAGTGTTATCAGGCTGAGAATATTTGGGAGAATTTTCATCTGTGTCATCAGATGCTTTAGCATCAGAATCAGAAAATCAGCTTAGCTGGCTGGCAGATGCCCTTTAGAGTTCAATCTCAACAATGTTCCCTATGGAAAGGACACTTATGCTAGGATAATGAAATAGACATGAATAATCAACTGATAAGGAGAGAAAATAGGTGGGCAGGCTCAAGTTCTAATTTAAAGGTATGTCCTTCAGAAGTCTGTCCAATATGCAATATCATTTTTATCACTTGGTATTATGTTGATAAAACCTTGGAGGAGCTACATTAAAAAAAATCTTCCCATAATTCTCCAGAGATAATGCTTTTCTTTTTCAGATCAGAAATTCATATTCTGGTAAGTTTCTGGTTTAGGTATTTGAAGCCTATCAAAGATAATGATTTTATCCTTTGAACTCTAGGCTCACTTTCTTCTTTAAGTCATGAGGATATTAATTTTCTTTTGGGAAGAGCAGGGAAATTGAGGCAATCTTATGGTCCCTCAAAAGTGATACCTATTCTCCAGCAGAGATGCCGGTTTCTGTCTTATTTGAGCAAATAACTTACATAGTCTGGGTTTGATTTTTCTCATTTGAAAACTAATATCATTAGAATCCAATGGCATTTTTCAAGGTAGGTGTGTAGATGCTAGCCCTGTGTCGTGCTGAATAACCAACTGCATTGTCAGAATTTTTTTAAAGATGTTGCTATTTATAAGACCTGTATTATAGAGGACAAAGGGGGAGCATTTTTTACCAAATGCTGGAGACTCCTCATTCCAGTTCCTCACCACACCAGAACCAGGATCTCTTATGTATACAAGTACAACCTCAAACCTCCACCTACAGCCAGCAGTAAGCAGGGCACTCTTCACTCAGCAGCAGAGGGAAAGGTTGACCTTGTAATCATAAGTCAGCAACTTAGAAAAGGCTATTGAGAAAGGGTTCTGCTAAGATACACATGAAAGACACCACACCATCTATATAGTAAAATATTAAAAAGTAAATTTTTGTTATCAGTAAAGGGGTCACAGTATGTTTCTAGGGGATAATAATCTTCTTGTTAGTTGAGATTTTCATGTTTTGAATATGTGGCATAAAGTTCTTCTTTGGAAACCATTTATCGCTTTAGTGATTCTTTATGTGTAAAGGGTCAGGTTCAAAGAATTCTGGTAAACAATGCTTCCTACCTTGAAGAGTGTACTTTAGCAAACTAAAGGCTCTCGGTAAACTGTGTAGAACTCTGTGCTTCCCAAAGATGTTTAGCCACGCAACCCATAACATGTACTTGCCTAACATGGAAATAGCCTCCTTAGAACTATCTTCGGAAAACATTTACCTCAGATGATTTCTAAGATCAGATACATATTCCGAAAAGAGGCTAAACCTGAGAAGCCTTTGATCTGCAGCCTCCTAAACTAGTGCAAAAAGAACTGAAGAGCATTTGAATGGTTTCTTATATTTTTAAGATTTCCTCTCTCAAATATGTTTTCATTGATCTCCGCAGCTCCACAAAATGGGTTTTATCTTAAAATTGAGTTTTACCATTCCAACTTGATGCCAGGAAACCACAACATTCCAAAGACTTCTGCAAATGATTTCGGTGGAAAATCATCTGACATCAGAACGATAGTGATAATGGCTCAGTTTGCAAGACTGTCTCTGGCTAGAGCCACACCACCCTTCCAACTCCCCAAGATGTTAACTCCTTTAAAATTGCCACCCAAAATCTCCCCCTCCTTACCACATAGGGGTGTGCAATAACTGTCCTTGTGCTCCAAATGACTCCTGCTTCCCTCACTCCCTTAAGATTTGGAGAAGTGCTATACAATGGGAAGAACACTAGTTAGAATTACGAACTCCTGGGAGCCAACCTTACTCTGTATATCATCAACCTGAGGACCTTGTTAGTTTCTTTTTGTAATTTCATGTACTCTTCTGGAAAAGAGAAATAGGACATTTATGCCTCCCAGGGACAACAGTGTCTTGATAAAGAATAGAGACATTCAGTAGACTGATTTTCCCTTCACCACCACCCCCTCATTTTCTTACACCATAATCAGAATTGCAAACAACTGAAAATAAAGATGGCACTGATATTTATTGTAATGAAACCTTTATCTTGGAAAATAAGGATGACTAGCTTAAGAAGAAGAGCCGACATCTCCACACCACCATTACCTGCAGCACTTTCTGTAAATGTAATCTTCACTATAGGACAAAAGCAGTATTTTCCAAGACTCTGTAGGGTTTTTGTGACTATAATGGCATAAAGGCTTTGCAATGGACTCCCATTACTCAGACAGAGAGGCCTTTGGACTATACTTAGAAAGGAGTTGGTAAGTGAAAAAAGACCAAAAATCACACCACTTCAGTGAACCCCAAGAGCACTGTGTGGTGCTATGTTGAAAAACAAAGGGCATTCATTCATTCATTCATTCATAAAATATATACTGACCACTTATCAGGAGTCAGAGGAGTAAAGGAAATTGTGGTTCATCCATCTATATCCTCAATTGCTGCCAGTTCAGGGGGTTGTCTTCCTATGCCCCAGGGAGCAGTGGGGTAGCCAACATGAGTGAACAACGGTTCATGGGGGCACTGGGACAGTAGAGGGGCATGTGGACTGGCATGGATGTGAGACCATCTCTCTTCTTACTGAATAAGCCAAGGGGTTAATTATTCTCCCTCAAAGAGGGGCTTACAAATTCAATAGGATTTTTAAAGAATGAGTCTGGGTGGTTGATTTTCTTTGTAGGAGAAATTCCAGAAAGTTAAGACTCACATACTGTGTATTATTTAGCAAAAGATGGCCACTTTATGATCATTATTACTGGATGTATATTGCACTTAAAATTAACTATTTCCTAGGAAAATTATGTGGCATAGCACTGAATGCTACGTGTCAAAGATGTGACACTATCTGTTTTATTTATGTCAAACATATTTGTCACAAAAGCTAAATCTGAAATAAAAGATTTTCAGTTCTTTCTTTTGATGTTGCATAGAAAGAAACTTCCCCCAAATTACTGGCGGCTTAGTGTGTAGGCAGTGCAGTCATGAGTGTTTAGTTAATGTATGGTTTGTTTTGCAAAGACTTTTGAGCATTTAAAAGGAATGTTCATGAATTTCCAAATGCTATGTTTGCTATAGCAAGACACTCAGAGTAATCATTACCTCCAGCTGTGATTTCCATCTTCCCCACCGCTTCTCCCCCGTGTACTTCTTTTCTATTTGACAGACATTCTGCATTTTTAGTCTCCCTGACGATAATTATGTAGTTGGTGAGCAGCAACCATTAAGTTTAGGTGCATTTAGTTCCTACTTAGCCCCAATTATATGATCATGAAGCACTTCATGAGGTAACACAAAGTCAAGCATTATGACAATGTAAAACTAGGAATTTAAATGCAAAGGGAGGAAAAAAAGTTATTTTGAGTAAGGTAGAAGACAAAACACATCTTTTTATGCAGGTTCTTTTTTGATAGAGGTTACCTTAGAACAAATTATTTGAACATAATTTATGAAATTACCATTCGATCACATGCATAAGCTATAGCAAAATGTGGATGAGATTTTTGCCTTTGGAATCTTCTTCTTTCTTAAACATTAAAACATTTTAACAATATTTTCCCCAAAAAGTTACTACCTAGTAACTCCAGAGTTTATTTTGTTTTTTGGTTTTTTGGGGGGAGGCTCTCATAGTGCTTATTATCCCATTTTAAGATCTATGTAACAGCTCCTTCATAAAAGTTTAGAAATAAAACGCAATATAATTTAGATGTAATTCTATATTAATTTCCTTGTAATATGCAAATAATGCCAGAAGCTTATATATTAAAATTGTATAGCAATGTCTTCAGCAGGCATATTAGGCGTAACTATGCGTGTGTGTGTGTGTGTGTGTGTGTGTGTATTTTAGCTTACGTTCTTGGGAGCCAGACATAGCTGATCATAGTAATGATTATATCCTTACTTTTCATTGTTTTTTTTAATAGAAATGTTGTTAAGGAAACTCTTATTAAGAAAAACAGCAGGTAGTATTTTTTTAATCCATCGAATTCCAAATTAGGGAGTTGTGAGAATGTATATGATATACACACACAAAGACTCTTCCTCAGAAAAATATTAGACCTACCATTCAAATGTCAAATGAGACAGGGGACCTAAAGTATTTCTCATTAGTCCCTAAGTTAAACAATTTGGAATTTGGGAGATAAAAAAAAAATTCTACCTGTCGTTTTTCTTTTTTTAAGTTTATTTACTTATTTTGAGAGAGAGAGAGAGAGAGAGAGAGAGAGAGAGAGAGAGAGAGAAAGCACGGAAGGGGCAGAGAAAGGGAGAGACAGAATCCCAAGTAGGCTCAGCGCTGACAGTGCGGACAGCGCAGGGCTTGAACTCACAAACTGTGAGATCATGACCTGAGCCAGGATATCAAGAGTCAGACGCTTAACCGACTGAGCCACCCAGGTGCCTTAATACCTGTTGTTTTTCTTATTAAGAATTTTCACTGAGCCTGGGTGGCTCAGTCAGTTAAGCATCCGACTTCAGCTCAGGTCATGATCTCGCGATTTGTGAGTTTGAGCCCCAGCCCGGCATCGGCCTCTGTGCTGATGGCTCAGAGCCTGGAGCTGCTTGGGATTGTGTCTCCCTCTCTCTGCCCCTCCCCTGCTCGCTCTCCCGGGTGCTCATGCTCTCTCTCCCTTTCTCTCTTAAAGATAAATAAACATTTAAAAAAATTTTTTTAAGAGTTTTCATTGAAACAGTTCTACCAAAAAAAAAAAAAAATGCAGAACAAGCAAGGAAATAATCATTACTACCATCAGCTATGTCTAGCTCCCAAAAATGTAAGCTCAGAAGAAGTTTGATTCTATTATGTAGCTCTTGGTTACATAGAATTCAGACATTAATCAGATAGAATGGAAAACCTATATACATATCTTATTCTCTATATAATAGTAATACAAAGACACAGCTTTGGAAACAAAAGGATGGAAAATAAAAAATAATATCTTGGTATATTGAAGTTCAAAATTATAAAGAAATTTCATGGGAATAAATGTGCTCTAGAATTGTATATTTCTATTAATTTCTCTATATATAATTTATTAATTTATATATATATATAATTGTATATTATATACAAGACAGGTCAGATCACAAAACAGAGAGAGGCCTTTTTCTTCTCCTTTGTCACATTAGTATTTTATATAGGAAGTACCTGAACTTGGCAATGACTATCTTTGCAAATAGATGAAATAAAAAATATATTATTCAGTCAAGACATTGCAATATATAAGAAATATGGGGCTTCTGTACCAAAATTCTTATTATTTACTGGGCATCTTTCTGTCCGTAACACAGTAAAATTCTCTTCTTTTGGGTCCCTTCTCAATGGTGATAGGAAATTGGCTGAGTAAAAAATAGTGGGAGAAGCCAAAGTGAGATGAGATCCAAGAAATCATTATTGAACCATTTTCTAATGGGAGTTAACATGTAATCCCTCAGAACTTTATCCTTAATTTACATTGATGATCTCTTTATGTTAACAATCTCTACAATTCCTTATTATATTTATATGTATTTATAACTTTTCTAGAATTTAATTATTGTTGACCTGTGCTCCTTTTTAGATATGGTGAGTTCCATTTTCTTATTAGTCCCACGGTCTTTCTATTGTAATCTCAAATGTAGGAGTAATACCTTCATGAGCAATAATAGTCACAATTCAAAGCACTTAAGTTAATCTCATACCTCCTATAGTTATAATGCTATTTGGGGGATTCATTCTTGGAAACTTACTTGACATCAAAAATTACCAAAACTGATTACCAAGATGAATAGAGAGAAAATAGGTTAGAAATTTGAGGTCAAAACCTTTTTTTAAATATATAAAATTGACCATAGTACAGTGAAACCTGGCTCAGGGTGCTTCCCCCCGGCCCCTTTAAATCTCCCTATAGTAAATATCACAGCTTTTTCTTACTCCAACATACAATCAAATTTAGAGCCATCCATCTTAAAATTTCTATTGCTGATATACATTAAAAAACAGAAAATCTCTCAATATAAAACTGCAGAATTAGTTTATCTGATGTCCTTCGTATTGCTAAGCATGAATGTATCAGTAAGAGCTTGGTGGTGGACATTACTGGGGAGAGGAAGACCATTACAATGAACAGCCCTCGAAATTGATATCCACAAGTCAAATTGCCTCAAGTCTGTAGATGTCATTTTAAAGTATACTTCATGGTCCACTATATGGCCCAAATACATTTTGCAACTCCCCAGAAAAAACTTACGGTTGGGACTTCAAAACTGGCTATAATGTTAATTTTCTCTAAAATGTATGTATGGAGTCCAAGGAGAGCTCCACTCAATAGGTGTCAGTCAGGAGTCTACGTTTCTCACTGCGGTCACCAGGATTACCTCACCTCGCCATTCCAAGAGAATGTCACTGAAGAGAAACCATCACCAATGGGGCTAAAGGACAACCTGATCTCTTCAGTCACACTAGCAGCCAGAAAAAAAGGAAGCAAGGGGCAAAATTAGGGCCACATACCCCACTCTAGCCTGTCAGTGTTCTCCTCGGGCTCTGATGTCTACATTAGAGCTGTATCCTTCTTCCTCATCTTACAGAAGGGCACATTCAGTGAGAACTTCCACCTGAAATCAACCCTTTAATCCTGGGCTAGTATTAAAACCACACCTGACTCCTCCTTGGAAAATACGTGTTGGAGTCAAGGAGAGACATGTATTCAGTAACAGACTCAGTTCCACTCAAATTTTTCTCTGGACTAGCAGAAATGTAAAAGTGCCATTTTTTTTGAGGGTTGTCATGATTTTGTTACTCATGCATTTTAATTTTTCTATAACATTTTATTAGAGAAGTTTTAAATTTGCCCTTTTTCTGACAGAAAACAAGCAGCTATGTTGTTTAAATACAAACTTACATAAAGTGTCTTTAGTTAAAGCTCAGTATTTAATAATCCAAATAAAGGGAAGGCCCCTAAAAACATTTACCAGTGGGATATAGATTTTGTTTCCTTCAATTTCAGAATGGAAGTTCTTACTTTCAGGGAAGTACCACAGACCACGTAGCAGTATCTTATACTTTAAATCTCTTAACCAGGCTTCTAGAGAAATAATGGATCTGAATGCTGTGTCTTATCAGTAAAATACATTTCATGGTAAATTCAGAAAGCAAGCATTGAGTGGAACAGATGTATGGTCTTTAAGGGCCATTTATTATACCAATCCTATTAGAAATCATAATAATGCAGTTTCTCTCCCTTAATAATATTTTGATCCTTGTCCTTTTGCTACACATAATACCATAAGTTAATGCTTTACATGAAAATCCATTTCCAGAACAATCTTATTGGTCTGTTGTACCGCAGTAAACTCTAATCTCTGAGAGAGTGAAATTGCCAGAAGGGATAACAAGGTCTACCCTTTAAATATAGGCGCTGTTTTATTTTGCATTTAGAAGAGGAAAAGAAGGAATAAAGGGGCCACCTTTCAAGAGACTTATTAGGGTACCAAATAAAAGACTAAAAATAAAGATAATCTCCCCAAATAGAAGACCAAACCACCCAAGCCTGAAATAGTGACAATAGATGTCATTTTATTCCGCTGGATAAATGAATTCTAAACAGGAATATGGCACATAGTGAAAGATGACATTATAGCCTTAAAGAACCTTTCAATACAAGGCAGTTTATAAAAATTTGGGTATATATATTCAGGCAGTGCAATATTTGTCAAAGTTTTTTTTTTTTTTACAAATAGTTGTATAGCTTCCTTCTACACAAACATTCATAGGGCACAGATGAATCACATTAACAGAAGAAAGGCTATTACAAACAATGGTGAGAGCAGTTTTCTACTTCCCCTCTATCTCCCTCACTCCAACTCTTCTAAAAAAGGAAAAAGCAGAGACAAAACCATTTCTAGAAAACAGAACCCAGGGGATATCTCATCCTACATGCATCCATCCCTCTTTGTCTCAAGCATTCATTCAGTAAATACTTACTGAGGATACACTATGCAGAGCTGGGGATACAATAAGGAGAATACAGTTCCTCCCTGCAAGGAAATTATTGTCTAGGAAGAAGAAAAATCTATACACTATTACAATACAGCACACTAAATTCTCCCCATTGTCAAAAAGATGAGAGCGCTTGGAATTAGAAAAGTGTCTGCATGCAGAGGGAGCGAGGGGGCTGGCGTAAATGCTATAATTCCATGTATTGTTTTAGATCAAGGAATGCAGTAAGACATTCCACAACCACCTAGCTCTCTAGACCCTCTCCCCACTCCTGCATTCTCTCCACCCATCCCCCACTTCCTCCTAACATAGGCCCCAAGACAGTTGCCCTAATTTTTTGTATTCTACAGATAGTCCTCCAAAAATAAGCAGATAAAATCATTCTGGGAAAAATTGAGTGCAGCTCCTAGTCCCTCGAACCAGTAACATGGGTTAGTAAAGCAGAAGTTTCATCTCAGACATTAGATTGAATAGACATCAGACACCAAAAGCAAGATACAAGACCAACAAATAAATTTTCCAAAAAAATTGGCAAGTATAGTATAAATCCAAAATGGTTTTGTACTTAAATCCAAATTAAGAATATGAATGAGTCAAGTGAGAATTGGGGGGGGGGGGATATACAGGAAAAATTTGTATAGCAAGAGGGATCCTACAGAAACCATGTACCCCAGAAGAAGAGAGGGA
This sequence comes from Cryptoprocta ferox, assembly GCA_028646485.1. Classification (NCBI taxonomy): domain Eukaryota; kingdom Metazoa; phylum Chordata; class Mammalia; order Carnivora; family Eupleridae; genus Cryptoprocta; species Cryptoprocta ferox. The sequence goes on from CM053573.1 coordinate 112,551,088, forward strand.
AGACATTCCTCTTCAACTCAAGTCAAAAGGGAGGAGGTTCAAAGGGACCTCTCTTCACAGTGAAGGTGACCCAGTAAACTAGTATCTGCCTTCCACCTAAGATGCTTAGTTAGCAGAGAGATGGGCCAGGGAACTGCTTTGATGGTGCAGAATGAGAGTTGCTTCTGTATTGGGATTGGTCTGTCCTCCCAGAATTTATATGGGCAAAAAAGTATACAAGTGTTTTCTTTGACCAGAAGTGGTCCTCACAAAAGAGAGCACAAACCATTAGAACCTAGGGAGATAACAGAAAACAAGAGGAAAGCAGCACTCACAACAGAAGTACCATCCTTTATGCCTGGCAAGGGCAGCATTGGGGGGCGGGCTCTGGGAACCAAAGAAAGCACCCTTCTGAGAGTCAACTCTAGATAGCCACCAAGCTACCAGGGTGAAATCCCAGTGTGTGACACTACAAATCAAGAAAACCTCCTACGCAACTTCTTCCTCTTTCTTGAGCCTTCAGGATGAGGGACAAAATAGAGCAAAAGAGGAGAAGGAGGAATCAATGTAAAGCCTGAAATAAGGATGCCAAGGGGAAAATATTCACAACTTGGGGAACAGGGCAAAAGAAAGACTGCTTCTCCTTTCAGTGTCACACTGGAGCAGTGGCTAACAGGCTTTTCCAAGGAGAATCATTGTGTCACTTACTACCTCTACTGATTATGGCCCAGACTCTAGAACTGAACATTAACTTACAGATTTCTGTCCACGAGAAAATATAACCCAAAAGGTACAGTTCTAGGACAACCTGTTAGGAATTAAGAAACTTAATTCAGTTTTCTTTACCTTAGTGACCATATGTGTTCCAGAAACACACTTAAACCATTTCTATCATCCTGCTCATTTCCTCATTAATGAGTTACATAAATTTTTGACATGTGCTCACTTTATAATTGCATGAGAATCTTGTTTTAAACTCTTAAAAATATTTTGCTGGAGAGGGGTGTCTGGGGTGGCTCTATCAGTCAGGCATCTGACTCTTGGTTTTGGCTCAGGTGATGATCTTGCAGTTTGTGAGTTCAAGCCCCATGTCAGGTTCTATGCTGACAGTGCAGAACCTGCTTGGGATTCTCTGTCTCTCTCTGCCTTTCTCTCTCTCTCTCTCTCTCTCTGCCCCTCCCCTGTTCCTGTTCTCACTTTCTCTCTCTCTCTCTCTCTCTCTCTCTCTTTCTCTCTCTCTCTCAAAATAAATAATAAATAAACAAAAAAATACTTTGCTGGAGAGACAACCTTTCTCTGTTTCTCATTGCCAACCACAGCCTGCGGCAGAATTCCAGCCAACAAAGGAGAGAAAATTTAACGATAATTCAGCTCCAAAGTTTTCATTAGTATATGTGATTGTTCCTTCTGATTTCTGAGCTGAAGCCATATTAACAATACAAAGTGAATTTAAGAGTTTCAGTAACCTGAGAGTGATCACAAATGTCAAATACTGTCAAAATGAACTTTCCAATGATAGAATGGTGCCCTCAATATTTTTTAAAGTAAATAACAGAAAATAAAAATGCTGTCTTTGATAAAAATCCCACAGTTCTATTTGTTCTGCTTACCTTAAGCTACACTACATTGTAGTCTTCTAAAACCACAGAAGGATGATAGAGAGGTTCATGTGGACCACTAGGAGGAAATCAGAATATATATTTCTTGGTTGTGTTCTCTAACCATGATATCTCATTTTTGGTTAAAAAACAGTTTTATATAAAATTGATGTATATGTCTTTTAAGTATACATAGCATATTGATTTTTTATTTTTTCTTAAAGTTTACTTATTTTTATTTTGAGAGAGAGAGAAAGAGCAAACACTAGCATGGGAGGGGGCAAACACTGCACTGTCAGTGCAGAGCCCAATGTGGGGCTCGAACTCACAAACCGTGAGATATGACCTGAGCTGAGATCAAGAGTCAGTTGCTTAAATGACTGAAACACTGAGGCTCCCCCCTCTTTTTTTAAATCTTTTTTAATGGTTATTTATTTTTGAGAGAGAGAGAGAGCACCCACGTGAGTGAGTGGGGGAGGGAGGGGCAGAGAAAGAGGGACAGAGGATCCAAAGCAGGCTCTGTGCTGACAGCAGAGAGCCCAACATGGTGCTTGAACTCAGGAACCATGGGATCATCACCCCAGCTGGAGTCGGGTCACTTAACCGACCGAGCTACCCAGGTGCCCCTACAGATAGCATATTTAAATTCAAAAGCACTATATGTGCTAGAAAATATATTATACTGAATCAGGTATTCATAAGAATATAAAAAGCAAGCTCCAAAAGTAATAATTTTCATCAGGACAATTTCATTTGAATTCCACTTCATCCAAATGATACCAATAATGTATTTTTCTTGGGCAATTATAAAAGCAGATGGAATCTTATTATAGAATTTTTCATAGCAACAGTAAGATTTACTATAACCAAAGTTGAGATGACCTACAAAATCCGACACAGCCTGTACTATACAAGATTTTAACATTTTAACACCCCAAACACAGACATTCACATGAAGTAAAATGCAGAACTATGAATAAATAAACAAAATTTATTAAAACACACTTTCATTAAATATAACCTTTGATCATACAAAAAAATTAATATGCCTAATTCAATAAGAGTAGCAATGTATAATAACTTCATGTTATGCATAATTTATAGCTCATATAGAGATGAGTATGATCCCTGGAATCAAGTGTGAAATTTGGGGTCTACATAGATTCAAGATTAACAAAGAGTCAAGGTCTAAAACCACTTCTCACGGGCTGTAGAATTTGGGGAGAAAAGTCACTTTGGCTATTTTAGTCCCCATTTCATCATAATGCCTAATGCAAAGTGTTTTGAGTACTAACTCTAACAAAAACAATTTATGTGAATTACTCTGTATACTTCTAAATCCTGTGTTTGTGTTAATTTATTGTTAGAGTTTCTGTTTAGTATGTATTTTCTCATCTAGGGGAAGGAGTACCATTATAATGTAAAGGTTCTTCCTGAACCCTAATAGATTATAGGGAGAAGACATAATGTGCTATTGTTGAAAGCTCCAATACAATTGGCTGAGACTCTGAACTTGAGAAATGAAGAAGGAAATGGAGAACCATAAATGGAGGCCTTTCTGCTGCTGCTTCTTCTGAACAGCTTCTGCTCATTTCTGCCAGTGGAGTGAGAAGGCAGGGAACACATTACTCTCAGTGCATGCAACAGAGAGCCAAGTGCAGCAGCTTTTATCAACCATGGGCAATGGTTCCCGGATAGCAGAGCTCCCAGCAAGACTCTTGGGTCTGAAGCCAGGCAGGCACTCCAGAGTTCTGGACTGCAAAGAAAGCCCTTCTCCCCTCCTTTTTAAAATAATTTTTACTGCCCAGGATCCACTATGGGACAGCACCAAAGCAGCAGAAATATAAGAGTTGAAGACCCACCATTCCACAAGACTGACATTGCTGAGGGTGAAAGAGTAGCCTCCATCAGTATTTAGCTCTACATTAACTGATAGAAAACAACTGGATAACATCTTACTTTTCCAAACTGCAGCACAGCACGAACAATAAATAGAGAAAGAAATTTAAACTCAGGAAAAGATATACTAATGAATACAAGTTTCCTCCTATTTTAAGAACATATCTTGTTCTGGGGCACCTGGGTGGCTCAGTTGGTTAACGTCCAACTTAGGCCTCGGTCATGATCTCGCCATTCCCAAGTTCAGTCCCTGCCTCGGGCTCTGTGCTGACAGCTCAGAGCCTGGGGCCTGCTTCGGATTCTGTCTCTCTCTCTCTCTCTCTCTCTCTCTCTCTCTCTCTCCCCACCCCTCCCCCACTCATACTCTGTCTCTCTCTCAAAAATAAATAAACTCTAAAAAAATATTTTTAATAATAAAAGAAAATATCTTGTTCTCTGGAGCTACAAAGAAAAAAAATGGAAAAAAATTAAAATGATTTTGAATCAAATTATTCCATTGCATAAGAATATATGCTGTAGCTTCTGGAGTAAAAACTGATAAAACAACACAAGCGAATAGACATTAAGTAGTAAATGGTAACTTTGGACTATTAAATAAGGTATTGTGTTAAACTAGTTTCTCCTGCACTTTCTTGTGCAGTTTAGAGAAACAGAATATCTTGAAAGGTAAACACTAAGTAATGCAGCAAATGATAAGCACATTGCAGATTCATAACTACTGCTTATAACTTTGGAAAACAGTAGATGTTGCCACTTACTCAGTGTGTCATGTTGTTCAAGAAGAGATCTCCATACACAATTAGCTTTTCAGCTTTGCAGAACAGCTACTCTTTAAATGATCTGTGTGGCCACTCAACAATTTAAGAATAAGTGTACACATCGAATCTAGCAGTTTCTATGTTTTTGGTATTAAACAAGGTCATATGAAAGTGATACATTCCAGCCTGCAGCTGCTGTGCTAATAAAGTTGCCAGTGAGTCAAGTTCCATCTAAATATATGCACATGTATTTCTATTACAATTACATTTACCCATATGACATCAATTATCTCAAGAGTTAAAGGGCATTTCTTCACACCCCTACAAAAAAAATTACTCATAGTAAACTATGCTTTCAACAAATCCCCAAATGTATTCAATATGCTGTAGGATAATACTCAGATTTCACTTAAAAGGACAGCTCCTGGACCCTAAGTTGAATGTTCCCTCCCATCACAACTGAGAAAATGAAGGTTTTTACTGTGTAATACTATTAGTCTGGGATTTTTATCTCTCATGATTTTGGTGATCAATATTGAAAGGAAATGACATTTTTGACCCAACATCTGTTCACAACTGTATCTATAGACCTAAGGAAAATACAGTCATCTTTCCTTAATACTTTTTCAAAATAAGGATACTACCGGGGTGCCTGGGTGGCTCAGTTGGTTAAGTTTCTGACTTCAGCTCAGGTCATGATCTCGCCATTCCCGAGTTTGAGCCCCACGTGGGGCTCTGTACTGACAGCTCAGAGCCTGGAACCTGTTTCAGATTCTGTGTCTCCTCTCTGCCCCTACCCGACTTATGCTCTGTCTTTCTCTCTCAAAAATAAATAAGCATTAAAAAATAAATAAGGATACTAGTCATAATCTCTTCTTTCTGTGTGGGTGGATATCATAAATCTGAATTAAAAATAGAGAATCCAGCAAATTATTATTTTCATTGACCCCAGGAGAGTCATGAAGACAACTATAATAAAAATAGCCACAGAATGCAGGAATTGCAATGCCACCGCACAGCTCTGCCTATGAGGAATGGCCTGACCCACTTGTGTCATGTGGTGCATGGAGCTTCCACCGACAGACCTCAAATCTGAAAAGGTGAGGCAAGGTCATTTCAAAAGTCCTCTTAGTTCGAAAACCCTAAATTTGGGTAAAGACAATGGTTGAGTTACATTACGACTTGCAAAGGTAGCAACAGCCACCTCCTGCAAAAATAACAACTTTTATGATTATTTTCCCCTCTACAAGTTAATTCACCTTCAAACATGGTAAGGCCATACATACATCTGAAAAAATGAAAACTGTCCTTTGTATATGAACTTCTAGCACATGCATAAGCACAATTTTAAAATTATGTTAATCCTCTACAGTAATTTCACATATGCATATATATAATTTATTATTTATGTGTATATACACTACATATAACCTCCCCATTTTGTTGCCTGTGTTCATTTCTCCTAGGTATAAACCAAGAGTCAGATGTTGAATTGAATACATGTTGCTATAGTAAATAATAGATGGCTGCCAGCCATATGTTTCATGTTACAGAATATAGTATCCGCATGGTGATCCACTACTATTTCAAAAACATTTTCTATTCAGACATGATACAAACACCTCCACTTGTTTACAGGACCTACAATCTGATTATGAGTTATAAACTTGGAACATTTAATGTTTAAGCTGCCTGCATCTAAATGTATAGCACAATCTGAATAACTAAGTGCATCAACCATATTAATTTGCAGTCCTGGTAGGAACTATAAATTCAGAGGAAAGTAATCAATTCACCAAGAAAATAATGTTGATCTCTTAGCCTTATATCATATTCATCCTGGAATTATTCCACTGCCATTTATCAGAAAGAGATATATAGCAGATGAAGCAGCAGAAACCATCAACCATTCTTAAATGGAAACAATCTTTACACATGGTTTTCTAGAAATAATGTACTGAACAGGTTGTAAACAGCAAGGAAACACTGAGTCACTATACTTCTCAGTTCAGGGAATGAAACAAAAGATTTTTCTTGGTATTCACTAACTTTTGCGACAAGAGAAAAGAAAGGTGGGGCACCTGGGTGGCTCAGTTGGTTAAGCATCCAACTAGATATGGGCTCAGGTCATGATCTCACAGCTTGTGAGTTCGAGCCCCACACTGGGCTCTGTGCTGACAACATGGAGCCTGCTTGGGATTCCTTCTCTCTCTCTCTCTCTCTCTCTCTCTCACCCTCACCTGCTCTCTTTCTCTCTGCCCTTCCCCTGCTCACTTGCTCGCTCACTCTCTCTCTCTCAAAAATAAATAAGTAAACATTTTTTAAAAAAGAAAGAAGAAAGGTTAGTGGGATACTCTGTAAGCTACTAAAAGAGATAATTTCCTTTGTTCATGAAATGGTATTAAGGACTTATCTGGTGGCCACATCACCCTCTCTTCTATTACTAAGACCATCAATGGCCTGTGGTTTTAGTTTTATCATTTTCTAACTTAGACAGATACTGTGCTTGGCACATGTGAAGTAGGTGTATTGCCAGAGAAAATCATGAGCATTGAGGTATGACAGAATCCAGTGTAATAATGTATCAGGAAGTTTTCCACAGCCTTGTCATGAGAAGTAGGAGAGGAATCAGTCTCATCCAACCCCTCTTTAAGAATGTGCCTTGTGAGGATTTCTCCGAATGACAGCTTTCAAGGTGCCCTTCTACATTGCTTTTAATCTGCATCATCTTTATCAGAAATCTGGAAATGTTATTCCTCAAAAAGTACTTAAAAACTCTGAAGGAGCTGGGTTGTTCTTCAGGAAAACCAAGACAATATTCAAAACCAAATTTAATGGTCAGTAAATAGGCTTTGCAGGAAAGTCTAGGATGCAGACTATTGATTGAAAAGGAGCAAAGACTCAGAAGTTATGAAGGCCATTTCTGAATGCTTGACTTGTTTTAAGAAGATGAAGGTGGAAACCAGTTAACTTGATATTTATACTTAGCTATATTATTAAAAAGGCACAAAAGCTGCTGGATACTTTTGTAGCTGGTACAAAATTATAGTCACTTTACTTGGAATTTATCAGGCAAAGGCCAAATAATCTTATATAATGAAGACTTAGAATAGTATAAAAATGAATTTGATTGGATTTTTATTAACTCAACTACTCACCTGTTTTCAATTTTCCCAATTCAGTTAATTTGAGAGGAGAGAGAGAATCTTGACATACCATGGGGTTTCGGGTGTTGCTGTTATTGTTGTTTGCTTTTTGTGGTTGTTTTGGTTTGGTTTTGTTTTGTTTTGTTGCCTTATTCAATGCTCAGTGAAATAGAAACTGGAAAGATGTGATCATTTTAAACTTAAGGTTTATGAAAGACTGGGGAAGGCTGGATCCTACAACACTCATGGCTACCTGAAGAAATGTCATTCCTCAGTATGTATCTGAGAGGGAGACCCCCCCAAGAGATGTTTTCTCCAGCATAACTATCAGTAATGATCCAATCCATTAATGAAAGGGCTGCCCAGAAGCAATTAGGGAAGGAAATCAATCTCCTTTGGCTTAAGATTCACGCTTTCTCTTTTTTCTCTTTTCATTGTGCCAGTTGCTTCCTGTCACCATTTATGCATAAAACTGGTACAAGGATTAGACTAGAGGCTAGAGGTTAGTGTTTCAGTTCAGGTTCAGGACAGCATTCAGGAACTTGTGTTAGACCATGTTGATTCCAGTACCTACAAATGCCTAGAGGACGTTAGTTAGCATTTTCAAAACCTAATTCCTGATCTTCCCAAAACACAGACCTTCTTCTCAGCTTATCATGAGAGTTTCCCCATTACTTGTCTTCCAACTAAGAAACACTGGAGTTTTCCTGTCTCCCTCTAGAACTTGTGTATCCTTAAGTCCTGTTGATAATTTGCCTAAATGCCTCTTAGTCAAATCTCCACCATTAGTCTTTCTGACCTCATTCCTGGCAATGCACAGCATCCACAACTGTTAAATAAGCTTTTCTTTCCTTACCCGATTTATTCCACACATGACCAATGGATAAAAGGCATTTATATCACTGTTTTGCTCTTGAATGCATCCTACACCCTGTTTTTGAGTCAAAGTTAAATCTCACCTGGGTTTGAAGGCCCTTTAATCTGTGCATCTCCCCTTCCAAAGCTACAAGTGCCCCCACACGTCCTTGTGGCTGCAAAGCCATTGTCGGCTCAGGGAGAGAACTCTCATCATAGGACAATCACCACCTTGTTGACATCTGCGTTCCACTCTTGCCACACTCCACCCTGGAAGGCTCAGTCTTCTCTCCTCTGCCGAGCAACATCCAATTCACTTTCTAGCCTCAACTTAAGTCACCTTGCATCCACCCTATCTACTTAGACGATCTTAACCTCTTATAATCTTTTTACTAGGATCTTGCTGCAGCTTACAACCTATACCTCCCCACTTAACATTTTTAAGCTGTGGCTGTATTCTCACTGTTGCCTGTATATTGACATCCCACAGCAGCTAGTTCAATAGGTAAAAGCTGTTCAATACATGCTTAAATCATCAACCTATTAGTACCAAAAGTGCTCTAGTATATACAGATAGCAATGGAGATTGAGTGTTAACAAAAGTTAAGCTATTTGGGGGCAACAAAGAACATTGTCATTTTTCCAATTCTACTTTGAGTACCTGGTAGGTGCAGAAACGCACTGTGTAAAAGGTCATCTCTAAATAGTGCATCTTATTTAAACCCACCAATCACTTTGCTAGTTAGACAACTGACTGTATTCATTTGATGGCAAAGAAACTAACTGATTTTAGGAAAGGCTCTCCAGCGGCGCCTGGGTGGCTCAGTCGGTTAAGCCTCCTACTTCAGCTCAGTTCATGATCTCAAGGTTTGTGGGTTTGAGCCCCACATCGGGCTCTGTGCTGACAGCTCAGAGCCTGGAGCCTGCTTCAGATTCTGTGTCTCCCTCGTTCTCTGCCCCTCCCCCACTCATGCTCTGTTTCTCTCTATATCAATAATAAATAATCATAAAAAATTTTTTAAAAAAAGGAGAGGCTCTCTGACTTGCCCAAGACTCTCCATCTGGCAAAACCAAGATGCATCTCCAGGTTTGTCTGACCCTAAATCTAGTGTTATTTTCCCTGCTTCATAAAATAGAGTTTAAAGACATAAAACAGAGTGGACTTTTAAAATGGAGAATATATATAAAAATTACGGCATGAAATACTAGCCTCTGTTATCCTTTTTTGTGTGTGAAAGGCAACTAGCCATGATCTTCCCAGGCACAGATTTTCATCCTGTCACCTCCCACTCCATGATTTATGCCTGAACAAAAGAGGGTGTGCTGCCCAGCCCGTGAACACCCCTCCAGGAGAGCAGCAGCAGTGCTTGGAGAAGTATCTATATGTTAAGATGGTATTTCTGGTATTTCTTTTTTTTTTAATTTTTTTAATGTTTATTTTGTTTTTGAGGGAAAGAAAGAGTGTGAGCAGGGGAGGGGCAGAGAGAGAGGGAGACACAGAATCTGAAGCAGGCTCCAGGCTCCCAGCTGTCAGTACAGAGCCCTACGTGGGGCTTGAACCCATGAACTGGGAGATCATGACCTGAGCCGAACTCAGACGCTTAACTGAGCCACCCAGGCACCCCTCTGGTATTTCTAAATCAGTACCCCTTCTACAAAGATTTACAACTTTGTAGAAGTTGAAACTCAACTACAAAGTTTTCTCTTTGAGAATTCCTTATAATTTTAACAGAAGAAGCCCAAATGTGAATGAAGAATACCCCATTTCTAACATTCTATGCCATCTACCTTGTACTCATAGGCACAGGGGCAGGAAAGGGAATGCTACAGAGATGCTAGAGGGGTAGGTAAATGGAAGACTAGGTGGAACAGAACAAGAGATCATCTGTGGTCCTTTAAGCCCAGGCCGAGGAGTCTGGAATTCGTCTGATAGGCAACCAAGAGGCACTGAATTTACTGTACAAGAGGGTGAGATTACCTAAGGGATGCCACAAAAGCCTCCAAGCAGCCATAAATAAAAATACGTAATCTGTCCTTGTTGCAAACTCATATTATAGTTGAATAGCAAATTGAATCAAAATGTTTAATTTAAAAAGCATCCGATTTAATACCATCTATTTGACCTTGGGCAAGACACTTAAGATGCCGTTTTTCTAGTTTCTTTATCTTAAGCACACACAAATGATAAAGCCTGTCTCCCATTCCTTAGGGGTATTGTAGAAAAAGCAAAATAAGGTATGTGAAAATAAACATAAAACACGGTTATAATCAGGGAGGGCCTACATAAAGGCAAGTATTTTGTACATTTTTATAATGAGTGAAATGGAAAGACATAGAATCAAACTAGTAAAATAAAATCTCAAATATTTAGGAGGATTGAGATTCACTCTCTTTGATGCTCAAGGATATTCAGAGAAGGTTTATTACTTGTCATGATTAGGAGCATCTTCTTTATGTCCAGCCAGATTCCTTAATTCCACGGTTTTTATCCACTTTCTAATGATCTCACTTCTGTCAAGTTGCAAATGCTTATCACCTTCTATATAATCAGCTCTCCCATTCTTGAATAATTTTTAATGACCTTGTGCCCTGTAGTCTAAATCAGTCTCATTTCTTTAGCCTTTTCTCCTAATACACATTCTGCTGCCTTTATAATTTGCCTAATCCAGAATCAGGAAGGAAAAATTTCTGGTTCCCTGACCATTTATTAAACTGTGGTGATCTCTCTAAAGCATGCTTATTTTGATTAAATGAAGAGACGAATCTTATGCTGCTTGTTCAGATTAACAATAATGAACAGAATCAAGGTATTCCACCAAGATTTTATATAACCAGCAAACATTTTCATATTCCACGTGGGCTCTTTAAGGGCTGCAGTGATGGAAGGAGGGAGGCTGGCAGCCCTGACAGGACACAGGACACGGAGCACCCAGTTGGAGCCAGCAGTGTTTTCTGCTGAAGTTGCACACACTGTCAGGGCAACAGCCTAGTCACAGGATGCGGTGCAGAATCTGTAACAAGCTTCATCTACTTTTCAACCAAATTTTTAATTTGCTTGTGCCTGAGGGATAACGTGTCTGCTTCTCTTTGAGGTTTTGCTCTCTGTTACCCTGCTCTTCTGCCTCTGAATTCTGCCTTTGGCTTTAAATTTTAAATTATTTGCCCACAAATGTGTCCATGATTTTGTCCTAAATTTCTGTCTTCTGTGTGCGTCACACTGCTCTCCATTTTTAATATCAGTAACTGCTTTGAAGCTTAAAATAGGAGTGTCATTAATTCCTGTCCAGAGTCAGGGAGTCTGAGCTCAATCAACTGATCTTCTCCCAAATGCAGGATGGAAGGATGCCCCATCTCCACTCCCTATAAGAATCCAGGACTCCACTTTATTTTTCTTAGATTTATCGGTGCCCTGGAATCTGCTCAGTGATAACCAGAGAAGGACTGGGGGCCTATTCTTTTTTTTTAAATTTTTTTTAATGTTTATTCATTTTTGAGAGACAGAGAGAGATAGAACATGAGAGGGGGAGAGGTAGAGAAAGAGAGGGAGACACAGAATCTGGAGCAGGCTCCAGGCTCTGAGCTGTCAGCACAGAACCCGACATGGGGTTTGAACCAATGAACTGTGAGATCATGACCTGAGCTGAAGTCAGACGCTTAACTGACTGAGCCACCCAGGTGCCCCTTGGGGCTGGGCCTATTCTTAAGGCATGCGTGAAGTATGCTTGTGAAAATAGCCCAGATTCTTCTGCTGGCCTAGTCTAGCTCTTGACTTTGCAGCTTTTCCCACCAGGTGGCATCTATTCCTCCACCCACTGAATCTGAGTTGGCCTTCTGAGTTACTTTGGACAACAGAATGGGGCAGAACTGACAACGTGATAAATAGGAATTTGGGACTCAAGAGGCCTTGTGCACTTCCACTCTCTTTGATGCCTTCCACCACCATGATAACAAGCACCCACTAGCCTGCTAGAAGGCGAGAAACCACATAGATAGATTCATCCCAGCTGAGGGCATTCTAGACCAGCCATCCTTCAGCTGACCTACCAGCTCACTGCACGTGCAGGAGGGAGCCCAGCAGAATACCCAAGCCCAGCCAACCCCTAGGCTCATGAGAAATCATGAATGGCATTTGTTTTTAAATCACAAAGTTTTGGAGTGATTTGTTACATAGCATTATTACAGAGATAGCTAACAAATATAGCATGGATGGGCATCCTTCCTGCTGAGAAGTAAGCAAGTGAGGTACTAAGTGATGACAAAGTACTAGTCCTTTATGAACAATGATAGGAAAAAGATTGGCATGGGTTTGGAGCTCAGACTACAAAAGGTGTTTGTGAGGGCTAGGGAAATCCAAGAGTCATGTCTCAGTCCCACTAAGCTACAGGGAACTTGAACAATGCCATTCAGGACTTTACTTCCCAGAGCTTATCAATCCGACTGTCTTTTGGGCCCCTTCCCTATCTTAGAACGTCTCTCAAAAACAGCTCCCAGGATCCCTAGGCTCTCATAGTTAATCCCTCCTTCCTGTGAGCTCTCTTTAGAAAATTATTTTTCTTTTCCTGAGAAAGCAGCTCTTTCTTTCACCTTCTCAGGTCTATTCTTTTCTAGGTCTTTCACAGTAGGAGTCAATGGCCCAATAATCCCAGATCCCAAATCACTGAGAACTCAAAAGGGCAGGAAGGTTTAATCTTCAGATGTTGGGGCTCTACCTAGTGCAACAAAGAAGGCAAAAAGAGAAAATACTTTATATTAAAGATTTAATGTTCATATCCTGCCATTTGGTATTAAAAGTTGATTCCCAGAGAATACTTTATATAACTCTAAGATAATGTAACCAAAACCAGCTTTCTTAATTTTGCTCGGTGCACATATGCCTTTGGTATGGTTTATCACATTCCTTCTGGGTAAAGCAAAACCACACAAAAAACACTGAATTTTCACTGTGACTCTATGACACTTTGATTACACTTTTATTGTACTCTTATCTTCCTATATCACAATTATAAACTCCAGTTTATTTATTCCTTTCAAGTCTGTAAACAGGTCATTTTTGATTCATTTTGGATCTCTTTGGTGTTCAGCATAGTACCTAGAATACATAGGTGTATTTTATGTTTTCTGACTGTCCTCTTCCATTCTTGGCTTGCATGATACTGTGCCTATTTTCTTCATAACTTCTCATAACTTGATTTCTGTACTTTACCTGAGTACTTTCTATTAGACTTAACTTTTCTATTTGATCATCCCTACTAACTCATGAACAGAGTTAGGCTGAAAGCATTTTGTATAACATCTTTAAAAAAATAATAAAAGTTTATTTATTTATTTTGAGAGAGAGAGAGAGAGAGAGAGAGAGAGAGAGAGAGAACCCACAAGCAGGGGAAAGGCAGAGAGAGAGAGGGAGAGAGAGCAACCCAAGCAGGCCCCGTGCTGTCAGGACACAGCCCAACACCAGGCTCAATCTCACAAACCATAAGATCAGAAGTAATCAAGAGTTGGATACTTAAAAAAAAAAAAAAAAAAAGAGCTGGATACTTAACCGACTGAGCCACCCAGGCACCGTGATTTTGTATAACATCTTACATACCTGCTGGGTCCAGGAAATACCAGTTGGGGGCTATATTAATATTGCTTTTTAAAAACACTGATCAAATGGCTTTGTCCTAAGACTTTATTGATCCTTTAATTAGATTGACACTCTGATCCTTCAAATGGAGATCACAGTATGTACAATTTTCCAAATGTATTAATAAGAGAACTTCTGTAATGGAACAGCTCATAAACTTGTCTTCTTCGGAATGCATTCTGAGTTGCACTGCTCTGGACTCTTATTTTATCCATTGTTCTAAAGTTAGATTCAGAACTCACACAACAATGACTTCTTTTCCACAAATGCAATACTGGACAATATGGTCTCTAGTTCCAGACATTGGGAAATTGGTAGAACTAGAAAATATAGCTCAGACAGTTTAAAAAATAAAGTTTTTAAGCAGTTTTTTATTCATACTGAAGGCTTTTCATTAACTTTTTAACATCTCATTTAAAAATGGGCACCTGGGTGGTTTAGTCATTTAAGGGCCTCTTTGTTTTAGTTCCGGTCATGATTTCATGGTTCATGACTTAGAGTCCCATATTAGGCAGTGTGGAGCCTGCTTGGGATTCTCTCTCTCCTCTCTCTCTCTCTGCCCCTCCCTATCTCAAAAATTAAAAAAAAATTAAAAAATAAAAAATAAAGAAGTCAGTGACTATAAAAAAAGATTGATCATCGAATTACTAGAAAGCTTTCAAAACCTTTTGCTGAAATGGAGGTACTCTGCATACTTCCATAGTTTATAATGATTAGTTAATTATTGGTATTCTTTCTCTCTTTATTCTTCCTTGCATAACATGAAGCTTTGTATTTTTAACTGACTGAATTCATGAATGGCAGTAATTTTATACTAACATTACAAATAAAGCAGAGACCTTTATTCACCTATGCTTGCTGACACAGCTATATAAATTTGAAAACTTGGTCTCTGAGATAGTTCATATCTGTGATGGCAAGCGTTATGGGCTGAATCACATACCCCAAACTTCATATATTGAAGCCCTAACCTCAGCGCACCCCAGAATGAGACAAGATTTGGAAATAAGACCTTTAAAAGGATAATTAAGGTTAAATGATGTCATAAGGTGGGGCCTGATCAAATATAACTGGTGACCTTATAAGAAAAAGAGAGGACCAGAGATGAGCATGCACAGAGAAAAGACCATGTGAAGATACAGTGAGAGGGTGGCCAACTACAAGAAACACCTCAGGAGAAACAAAACCTGCTGATTGATATTGGACTTTCAGCCTCCAGAGCTGTGAGAACATAAATGGCTGTTGTTTAAGCCACCCAATCTTTGGTATTTTGTTTCGGCAGACCCAGCAGCAAGTAACCAACCAATTGCCCAAACATCCAGGTAATCACTTGGATTTGTTGCCTTTTACTCAGATATTGATAAGAATTTAGAACCTACAATGAGACTGCAGGTTTTTAACTAGAATATTACCAGCTGTATGACCCTGAGCAAGCTATTTAAAATCTCCAAGTCTCGGGGCACCTGGGTGGCTCAGTCAGTTAAGTGTCTGACTTCGGCTCAGCTCATAATCTCACGGTTCATGAGTTCTAGCCCCGCATCAGGCTCTGTGCTGACAGCTCAGAGCCTGGAGCCTGCTTCCAGATGCTTGGTCTCTGTCTCACTGTGCCCCTCACCTGCTCATGCTCTGTCTCTCTCTGTCTTTCTGTCTCTGTCTCTCTCTCAAAAATAAATAAACATTAAAAAAAATCTTCAAGTCTCATCAGTAACAGGGAACTGATAAGAATACAACTTCTTAGTGTTGTTGTAAAGACTAGATGAGCTAATAAATGCTTAAAAGTGTTTATTAAGCAGAGTCCCCAAAAGCATAGAACGACTCAATACTTGTTACCTATCATCATTATTGTTGTTTTGTGTTAGTATGACTTAATAAAACCAGAAAATTCAATTCCTCTATGCAGATTCCTATCTTTGTAAAACTTTGAAAACATGAAGGGACAGAAAGTCCCAGCCTTAGACTGTACCTTCTGTTATGTAACTAGAAGGACATTTATTAAAATAAATTTATAGGATTTTGGAACTCCTCTGAGCAGTGGTGGGTTTTGAGGGGCTGGTAACATTTTCCAAGCCTTTTTGAAAGTTGGTCTATGACTTTTGCAGTCATACACCAATAAACAGTTAACAACTGTTTGTATGCTTCTATGATCAATGATCAAATAGCCTGGTAACATCTTAAATATAGGCTCAGAGTACTCTCCTAAAATCTGCGACACCTTTCCTTCAGAATAGAGCTTTGCAATAGTTCACCTACACATTTCCTGTTTTGTCATCTGCTTGTCACTCTCACAGTGAAAGCAGAAGGGTCAATATAGCTAACCAATGGTCGGAACCTGAAATGTTAGAATTCTGAGAGCAAATAGGAGGCCACAGGAATACAAAATGAGAAACAGAGAAAGGAAGAATCTACTCATAACAGGAGCTTTTCCCAGGCATCCTGGAATTCAGAGCAGGACCTGTTCAATGCTAGGGGAATTGGTTTCAAAATAATGCCCTAATTCACATAAAAGAAATGAAGCAAAAAATAAGAGCACATAAATATAAAGGTAAACCTGTACAGCATCTCATGGACTTAAATAAGAGCACTTTCTGGATTTGTTTCAGAGACAATGATTTCCTCAGTTTCCTCCAATAGCTTAAGAACCTCGGCCTGCAACTCTGTGTACCACCATCCCAGCCCTGCCTCTGCTATATTGTGAATCCCCAATTTGGGATCTGGATTCGATCGGGGTTGAAATAACCAACCATCATTTACTAGCTGTATGGCATTGGACAAAGCTTTTAATCCTTCAGCACTCAGTGAAATGGGCCTACATCTTGCACTGTTACAATAGTTACCTAATAGTGCCTCATTTGTATTAAGTATTGAGGACATTGACTAAATGAAAAGTGCTTACTGAACATTAGGGATTATTATTGTGGTCCAGAAATCTTCGCACCCAAACCTATCTTTGATCCTGTGACTTCATTTGTATATATCTTCTATGCACAGAATCTTTTTCCTGAACATGTCTTTGACTCTCCCTACCCTTTGGATTTCAATATATGGTCTGATATTAGGAGGAAAATTCATATTGACATGTGGTCATTGTGACTGTTAGCACTAATTATCCAAAGTGCTTAAAGAATAAAGTATTTTAGTTAATTATGTAGTTAACCTAGAAGAAATACATGTACTAACTATTTCTGAATGATTAGAATTTAGTAAAACAAGGGGTGCCCAGGTGGCTCAGTTTGTTAAGCATCTGACTTGGGCTCAGGTCATGATCTCCCAGTTTGTGAGTTCGAGCCCTGCGTCGGGCTCTGTGCTGACAGCTTGGAGCCTGGAGCCTGCTTCAGATTCTGTATCTCCTTTTCTCTCTACCTCTCCCCTGCTCACACTCTGTCTCTCTTTCTCTCTCAAAAACAAATAAAACATTAAAAAATTTTAAAAAAAGAATTTAGTAAAACAACCAGTGAACCCACTAATTCCTGAATCCTGATTCAAGGATTTAGAAGATACTTCAGTATTTTAAAATATTTGGGAGAACATAACAGAAAAAAATCATTGAATAAGATGAAAATGAAATGGAGCTTTCTGAGATTTAAGACCACTTGCAACTAAGGTCATTTGGATTTTTAATAAATTATTCTCATACCATCCTTCACTGTATCTGTTTTCCTGAATAAAATTCTTTCTCCCCATTGGTATACCTAATATAGAGGTAAAACATCTGCCATCAGCCTTTTTTCTCCTGCTGACCTACTGTCTAATTCTCCTACTAATGAATGTAGTATGGTACAACCTACCTTGTCAGAATCTACAGGGACTGACAGCAGTTATTTCTGATGATTATCGTTAATTTTCAAGAAACTCATGACAAACATGTAGAAAGAGTGGCATTTTGCAAATAACGTACCATCCTCTTTAATATAGACATGACCTCTCTATATTCTCACGGGTCCCAGGTCTTCAAATGGGCTTCTCTCTGTTCTTGAGAGCTGAGTATTTTATCAGATTAATCAAGAAAGCAGTTTAATCTATGTTTGAACTGACCCCAAATGTTTATCAGCCAGCTTGTTTTAATTTTTAAATATCTGGATGATCCTTATTCCCTTTTTCCTTAGAGCAGGACTGATGCTTCCCAGTCCTGTGCATTTGCAAGGGATTACTTTTACATAACATCTATAGTTCTAGACAGTCCACTAAAAGATTCACTAAGCTCTAATAATTTAAAAACTCATAATTGGTTATTTCAGATTATAAAATTTCATAATAGGCTTCAATTTTTCAGATAGCTTGATGGGTGCCATTAGATTCAATATATAAAACCTTTCATACAATTAAAATGGATTCTGGTGTTACCGCGTTGGCCTCAGTGCCTGCCATTAACTGTCTGAATTTTTGCCTTGTACCAATAATGCACAAACTACCTTAGGATGACTTAATGGATTTCAATGATTTTTTGAATCCTGACTTCATCTTGGTTTTATTACACAAAAATCCTTCCCTCTTGCCATACTATCTTTAACTTTTTTTTCTTAAGTCACACTTTTGTGACTATTCTCATCAACCTTAAAATTCTTGGAAGTTACTCTATATGGTTAACAGCCTCAGAGGCAAGTGTACTTCACCAAACCATTAAAGTGTAAAATAGCCAGTAGGAGCAGTTCACAAAAGAACAAAAGGAGCAACCTCACAGACTCGTGGGAAGCCTGGAGACAATATTCAGGAATAGTTATACAAGGCAGTCACTTTTGCTCCCACAGTCAGGTGAGTAGAGGTTTTATCATGATCTGGAGAGAATACCCTCATACTCAGTCTAATGCCCCCGAAAATTCTCCTTCAGATCCTTCAGAATCTCAAGAATTTGTGGTAACATTTTAATAAAGGAAAAACTTCATCAATCCAGCAATGTCTCTACGCCAATAAGATGAGTCACTCTGAATTACACGAAAGTAATTGAAGAAAGTCTTGCTGGTATCTCAGTAACAGAAATAAGAGCATTTTTTGTTTGGGGGCTGGTGGGGAAGGGGTTCCAATCTCTACAAGCAGACTAATTTCATCAGAAAAGTTGAGGGACTGAAAATATTCTGAAAAAAAGTCAACAAAAAGACCCTCTGATTCGGAATCTGAGGCTTTTTGTGACAGGTTGTAAGGTGTGGGGGAGGGGAGCAGTGGCAAAGAGGGGTTGCCTAGGATACAGAATACACAATGCAAAGAAAAGTAAGACTGCCTTCTGTAAAGCAGTTGAGAAAGAAAAAAGAGACTCAATATTTTCGCATAACAGGCCTTAAAATGCTAAGCAATACTGGCATTAAAACTGGCAGTAAAATTCAAGATTGTCTTGGAGACAGTGGACATTGAGGTACTCAAACTTTCTTCTCCAAATAAGAGCATCAGGGGCACTATCTGGAACAGGGTGGGTGAGGGTCACAAGACAGAACAGAATTAATGCTAAAGGAGGAAAGGGGACAAGATCAATGCTCTGATAAGGCAGGAAAGTGATATGAATAGCATGAAAGTGATCTGACCCCTGACCCATCCCCGGTATACTTTAGATGCACAAAAATTATTGAGATTAGGAAGGGCCCCTCCGCACACCTTTCTGGCTTCTCAGTGTATTGATTGGTTAAAAGTAATACAGCATTTTTAGATGATAAACTGGCTTTTCTCTCTTCTGAGTCCTGAGGGTATGGTAAGGACATTACTTTTAGAATCATCGTTAAAAAGGGCCCCCAATTCACCATGAGAATCTCAACAGTTTAGAGTTTAGAATGCTGAACTTGCCTTGCTCTCCCTGGTACAGTTTTCCTGATCCCCCTCGGATCTCATCTCCATTATCTGACCTATTCTTAATCTTTCCTCTATACAGAAGCACATACTAACGCCAGTTACATAATCCTATACACGTGTGTTGACAGGGTGTGTTTTGTGCTTCACGTGAGATGGCCATGAGGTCCAAAAGGCCTTATTCATACATTATTCATACAACAGGAAATTGGTGCTGACCACCATCTGGGAGCTCAGTTGAAGCTGAAAGGCAGAGCCTCTGGTTCTCCTCCATGTGAACCTATCTATATGGCTACTCGGGCTTCCTCAGAGGATGGCCACTGGCTTTCAAACAGGAGGAAATAGGAAGTCCCCAGTCCACTTAAGGCTTGGACCCAGAAGACCTAGAATGCCACTTATGCCACATTTTATCAGAGCACTCAGACTGCCAGCACAGAATTACAGGGAGAAGAATTGTACTCAACTTTTGGATGGAGGGGTGGCATGTATGTATGGAGACAGAAGGAACTGATGTTGGCCATCTTTGGAGACCATCACACAGACTTAATTTCATTCCATTTCTGAACAGGTGAAGCAGAACATGCTTTCAGAGTCTCTCTACATTATAATAGTTCCGTAAATTCCAAATCGACACAACAAACCTACTCTTACTATAATGTGTTTTATCTAAGATTTTTTTCATTTAGTCCTTAAAGCTAAAAAGCACTGTACATTTTCATTGGCTTAAATGTATTATTTTGAAGCAAGTAAAGCATTTAAAATACTACTCACTAAAAAGTTAGTTACTATTCTTTTTCTAGTGTCATGATATCCACCGATAATTTGTTGAGCAGAAATAATTTTCAAGGAATTCTGCTGAGAATAAATGAAACTTTAAAGGCAACAGACATCTGAAAAGCTGACTTTAAAAGTGAAACACACAGAATGATAGCAACCAAATAATTATGAAGAATAACAGCTAAATATTTAACATTTTAGTCATGATTTGAGAAAGACAAAATCTCTTTGAACATAATGCAGTTAAAAAGAAAAAAAAAGATGAGAAAGAAGAAAATTACCAAGTAAAAGCCTAGCAGGAAAAAAAGTAAGACAAAAATTGGTAAGGTATAGCATTTCAGAGAATCTTAGTGTCAAAAAATAATTGAAAATGCTTATTTATTAGAAGATCACTGCTTTATTTACTCAAAATGAAATATGGATATAACATATGTCAACCCCCAGTTCTGTTAAATTAAATATGCCCAGAAATCCACTTAAGAAATTAAAAAGATTCTGAACTATTTGTCTTACTTATTAGTATTATGGTCTGACACTGCACATCTCCAACTGGAAGAAAACTAAAAACCCACGTACCAAGGTGCCAGACAGAGAAACATACGGCACTTTCCAATAACCAAAGCCTGGCTATTTGTAGGTGGTAGAAATCTATTTAGAGACCTCCTTAAAGCTTGATGAGAAAAACATCATATGTTTACTTTTAGGAGTTTCAGTAAGAAGAAATTTTAGATTTATTTACAGCAAAGAGGGAAAGGTATTACCTGTATTCATGAAATGTAGGCATCTTACAGAGACTGGAGGGAATTCTTTTAATACATTTCTTTAGAAAAGGTTGGCAGCTCAGAGAAAAAACTTTGTGGAGTTTTTAAATATTTAACGTTCCATTGCTGCTTTGCAGCCTGATAAAAACTTGTGGTTCTTTATTGGCAAATATTTCAGAGCTTATCTCCAATTGTATGAAATTTTAAAAAGTGTTTAATATTTCTAAACCATAAAGCTAGATGAAAAAAACAACGGCTTAGGGCAACAAGGTAATTCTTTGCAAAATTAAAAACTGAACATTAAATCATCATTTTTTCACAGCTAGATAAAAATGTTCTTGTTGTTGGGGTTTTAATTCATTACCTTTGCATTAATATTTATTAGTTGTCTATTATACATGAATTATTTGATTAAAGAATTTGAATGATTCAAATAATCATGTGGCCTCTATTCTTAACAGTGAATAACTTAGTAACGGACACATTTATCAGACAAAAGGTCACGATGAGCCTTATAATCTTGGGCAGATTCAGTATTATATGAGGATGGAGACAAAGCTAATTATAATAGGATAATTGTAGAAATTTTTTTTTAGAAACTGGTGTAAAGTCTCTCTTAATAGACTTACTCCAGATCTTGAACTATATATATTATTAACTTCATAAAGTTAGGTCACTAATAAAATAATGTGTATTGCCTGAAAGACAAAGCATATTATTTATATTTGATCTTTTATATACATACATACTAAATTATGTAACCCTCTCTACCATCAGAATTGTCAAGATAAGTGGTGATAAAAAGCACAATATATGGAAATTTCTAAGCTATAATGCATTTTTTAAAGCTAAATATTCAGTTCCGTAATTGAATAGTGGCAATGGTTAGTAGGAGTGGTTCTATACCAGAGTATCTGGCCTTTAATCCTTCTACTATTTAACAGCCAGGCCTTTGGCAACTTAATTAAACTCATTGTGGTTCAAATTCCTCATCTTTATAGTAGGGATATACCATATTTTATCTAAGATGTCTTTCATTGTAAGACACACCACTATTTGATACACTACTACAAAATAAAAACACCCAAAGCAGAGAGCTGAAAGGAAGATCCAGTGTAAAGTGGATATATCAAAGGGTTAGGACCTCAATGTGAGGAAAATGAGAAAAAGATGTGACACACAGAGAAAAGTACCATAAAACTTGCGCCCTGCAATATAAACAAGAAGTCTGTGTCCATGTAGGTTGAATTCACACTAGCATTATGGTCTGAAAAACCTCAAAAAAGAATTTAATTGAAAGTGACCTTAGGTCAGTCATGCTCCAGGTGACAAGCAGAAGCAAACACAGATTATCTCTGGAAGAATTTGAGGGAAACCCAGGCTGATGCCAGCAATGACTATAAGATTAAAGATTAAAAATTTCAGAGACGTTACAATGCAGAAAAAAAAAAGTGTGCAGCAGTTCACTTGTAAATATGGCACCAATTCTTCCCTTCCCTCAAACCACATCTTCTTCAGCTTCTCCCATCAAGAAGACTATTTCTCTAACACCTGAATCTCTGCTTGCCTTATGACCTGTTTGGGCCAATACAATATGACAGACATATGAGGTGTCTATTTGCAAACTGACGCTCAAGAAGCCTTGCATGCTTCCACTTGGTCCTGGAACTCTGCTATTACTAGGAAAATTACCCACCCCAACTTGCTAAGAAGCTGAGAAATCATATGGAATAAAGCCAATTCATTCTACCCAACGTCTTGCTAGATTAGTCAGCATTCAACCTACCCACCAGTTAACCACAGATGCATGAGCAAGTTTTGTAAAACTATCTGAGCCTACCCAGATCTGCAAAAACATTCTACAGGTTCATGAGCAAGAGTATTTATTATCTTAGACCATTACATTTAGGGGAGTTTTATTATGCAGCAACAGCTAACTGAACAAGATAGATCTCAAAAATCAATGAAATATAGTATTAGTAATAACCTTATGGGGCTAAGGTAAGGAATTAAGTAATTCACTACCTGCAAGACACTTAGGATAATGCTTCCTACATGGGAAGTCTAAAGAAATGCCATCTATATTATTGAGATGTTAGCATATTCAGAGACTCGTTTGTCTCCAACTTTATTTATATATAAAATAGGAATTCTGATTTATATAATGTGAAGACCAAATAGAAGACCAAATAGAAGTAGAAACATTTTTAACTATAAGATATGAAATAAAATATGATTAACAACTACAATTACACATAAACGAAGAGCTAAAATACAATGCTTTATATACCCAAAGAGGTATAAACATGTGTTAAGCCAATACAAAAAAAAAAAAAGCAAATGATGAATTTTGCCTGGGAGACTCAGGGATGGCTTTATAGAGGAGGGAGGTATTTGAACCAAATACAAAAGATTAGGAAGGATTTGGTAATGTAAAGGGTTATTACAAAGCAAAGAGCAGAAGGCATTCCAGGTTAAAAAAAAACTGCATGTGCAAAGATCCAAAGACATGAAAGCATCTGTTATATGGCGGTCCTGCCTGTCTAGGAGTACACAGTATAAGAAGAAAAATGGTCAGATAATGAGGCCAGGAAGATAGTTTAAAAAGCTAGTCATTATCTGGTTAAGCAAAAATGACTTTCTTCTTTAAGCATAGATATCACCAGAGATTTCTAAGAAGACCAGTAATATGATAAAATATATTTAGAATTTGTAATTCTTGTAGCCATAGAGAAGAAAGATTGGAGGGAGGGAAGTAAACACGATATCGAGGTAAAAAATGATCAGGGCCTGATCTAACATCTGTTGAACTTAAAGAACTGAGCCGCATTTGAAGACAAAAAAACTCCTCACTGACACAGGGCTTGAACTCACAACTCTGAGATCAAGAGTAAGAGGTTTAACTAACTGAGCCACCCACACGCCCCAACACCATTAAAATTCGTAAGTGACCTAATCTATAGCAAACTGCTTGCACACACATTACTGATGTAATTCTTCTGAGTGCTTTATGTATGCATATGAAGCTCAAACAGCACACTGTCCATGATAACACAGCAAGAAATGAAACTATAGAATAATTACTGGGGAATGCTTCACTCTAAAAAGAGAAAGAGCATGCAGACCATCTTCAAAATATGTGAAGAGATGCACCAATTCAATGGGCAGGAGTCACAGTGAGTTGCTGCAGAATTTGGAACCAGGAATAATCAGTAGAAATTAGAGGTGGTGCAGCTTTTGACTTAGTAAAGGAAAATATTTTCTATTATCTAGAACTATCCAACTAGGAAATGAGTTTACTCATGGAGTCCCAATCCCTAACTCTGGAAATATTCAACCATTATTCATGCAAAAATTTTAATCAAGCAATTAAAATTTGCCAAACTCCACGCTAGACATTCCAGAACAACTGTGAACAAGATAATCTCTCAGGAGTGACCACAGAAAGGGATTCTGCATTGCTTTATTTATGTAATGCTTACTATATTCTAGGCAGTGTTTGAAATTCTTAACAAATATTAATTTACTTAATACTCAAAGCAACCTTATGCATGGGGAAACTGAGGCAAAAAGAGGCAACACAAATAGTGTCAGCACTGTGATTCAAATCCAGATGGTCTGGCTCTGGGGTCTATACTCTTGGCCACCATGATGGCTGCCTTCATCCCTGCCCTACTGGGTGGAGCTGGGCTACCAGGCTGATAAGGTCCTTCCACTACCCCCCAATCCCAGAACTCAGAAAGCACCTATAAACTTGTGCAAGACAGTGAAGCCATTTTTGTGTGTGTGTGACAAATTCAACATGTTCCCAGTGACTAGACCTGATAAAATTTTGATGCTTTTTTTTCTTTTAAATATGGGCACTCACATCCACAAAAGCCACATACATACCACTATTCAGAATGTTTTTCTGTTTTACTCACACGTTAACTATAAGGAAATCTGGATATCTATGGTAGAGAAAGTTTGGAAATTGATTTTGTTATACAGAATTTTGAATCTATAAACTTAAAAATAACTTCTGGGTATGAGATAGGGAACATGAGCAAAATAGAAAGGGGATTTTATATTTCAGAATTTTGTACTATTTATTTTTTCATGAGCATGCTTAATTTTCTTTTTTAAATTTTTTTAATGTTTTTTATTTATTTTTGAGAGACAGAGAGAGACAACGTCAGCAGGGGAGGGTCAGAGAGAGAGGGAGACACAGAATCTGAAGCAGGCTCCAGGCTCTGAGCTGTCAACACAGAGCCCGATGCGGGGCTCGAACCCACGAACCGTGAGATCATGACCTGAGCCGAAGCCAGATGCTTAACTGACTAAGCCACCCAGGCACCCCATATTTTCTTAATTAAAAACTTACAGGAGACTTGTTTGAGTCCAAGTTTATCATAAAATAATAAGAATGTGTCTCATCTTTTGCTCATCTAGAAATGAAAGCAAGAATTTGGAATTGTGGACAAAATTCATAAGATAGCCTCTATGTCACATAATTAGTGAATGTTGGAGCGAGCAGCATGAAAACCACCTATCATCCAACCACTTTATTTTACAGGTGAGGAACTTGAGGCCAAGGAAGGGATGATGTCCAAAAGCAAACTGATTATACTGAAATGCACATAAAGGTCATTAAGCCTAGAAAGCACTATAGGGACAGTAGTAGTGCCTGTATCACACTGTTGTTCTAAAGATTAAATGAGAAAAATCATGTACAGCACATAACCTGGAATATAGTTACAAGTGTTATTAATATTTATTATTACTGTCACTATTACTATTGTTACCAGATCACCTTACATGAGCTGCAGCTAGCTTCCCACAGCAAAGTTATTCTCCCTTCTCAAAGTAATTTTCTTTTTTACAGTATCCTGCTGACTGCATTAGATGGACTCAAGGAGTTGAGGGCAATGATGGACTTTGAAATGAAATCTGAGCACAAATTCCAGCACTGTCAACTATGAAACTGAGAGATTTTGAGCAAATGATTTAAATTTCTAACATTCACTTTCCTCTTTGGAGAATACAGTGATATCTGCATGGCATGTGGTGAGGACAAGAGTGAAGGCACAGAAGCGTTAGTCTACTCCTGGCACTTATTAAAACCTTCTATAAATTCCAGCAATCATAATTATTTATTATAAGTCATGAAGGCTTTGTGGTACACACAAACTGTACAGTGTGGACCAAAAGCCTGAGGTCAGCAAGATTATTGTACCTGGGTAACAGGTTTGCTTAATTTTCTTTCCCTACATGTGCTTTTCTATTTCTCTATTTGCCTATAGCCACATGTTAAAGTATAGATGCAGGAAAAAAGAAACAAAAGAGATAAATAAAAAATTTAATACCTTTCCCTTAGGAAAGATGGAGGTGTAGACCCATCCAGGGTTCCAGCCTGTTCATTCATCAGTTCTATTCCATGTGCTGTACTTCAGAGGAGGAAATGGAAAATGACCAGATGTCTCATATTCCACTATTTTGTATAAGATAAAAGGGTAAAAATATTGGATTTTGATTTTAAGGAGTGTTTCTGGGTCAACCCAAGATAGTTCTTCAGAAAGGAATCATCCAAAAGACAGGGACACAGTGGAACCCCAACTATGGAGCCAAAAGGAGTCTGTGAGTGCATGTTGAGGGGCTAGAGAAAGAACCTGTGAAGGGCTAGGGAAACAATGGCTGAGGATGTGTAGGCTTCGATGTTTTCCTGATATGCATGATCATGGATGCCACTATCCATTTAAAGAGATGGGATTAAGTGGATAGAAAAAGATAAAATCCATGGCATAGAAAAGCAATGGATTAAGAGAAAAAATTCATTTAACACTGCATTTGATTTAGAGCAGTGGTTCCCAAATTGTGGTCTCCACACCCACAGTATCAGCTGACCTGGGAACTTGATAGAAATACAAATTTTCCACCCCATTCCAGGTTACTAGATCAGAAACTCCAGGAGTAAAAGGTCTGGGTGGGGGGTGGGGGATGCAACAATTTGTATTTGAACAAGCCCTCCTGGTTGTTCTGCTGTATGTACAATTTAGAGGAACATTATCTTCCTTCATACTTTTTATTCCAATTTACAATGTCTTCTTCTTAAATCCCCATCTGAACCAAAACAGAAAGAAAGGGAGAGGAGTATAAAGGTTAGGAGAATAGAGCAGGCCTATTTAAGTCATTTGCAAATACCAGATTTGCAAATTATTATTTATAGTAAAAGTGAAGGTTAACAATTTTTAATCACAGTCAAACATTTTCATGCCATGCATGACTTTCACAAAAGAATAGACATATTAGTCCAATGGAATAAAGAAGATTAGAACAATACAGAACAGTATTTGTTAAGTGGAGAGGAAATGGCACTTGATGGGCTGCACAATGAACTGGGAATGAGATGTCCTAGATAGAACCTTCCCTATCACCATAGCTCCTGCCAGATCATTTCCGCCCACATCACTGAAGGACAGTATTTGCTAAAGCCCAGTTGATCCTATGCAAACAGGACAATGCTGCATAAGGACTGTTGAAGTTTTGTCACAGGCCTGATTACAGCAAAAGACTAGCATTATCTGAAAAATTCTGTAGCGGAAATAAATCAAAAATAAGCAAATAAAAGACGGGATTTATCTTGGAAAAAAAGACACACATTACTGGAAGGGCACTGGAATGAATTTCCTGCACCTCTTGCCTCCTCTATTTCCTACCTGAAAAATCTTGCACTGTACCTTTTAGTAGTGTGAGGCTTGTCTTTATTCACCTTAACCAGTAGCATGCCCTTTCAGATGTTCCAATGCTAAGAGAATCTACATTAAACTTCCCCATTGAAAATGGGCACTTTTGACTTATTTTTTATGCATTAATAAGCCTCCCATTTCATATAGTTATTAAAACCCTTGGTAAAGTACTAATGAGAAATGTGAGCACGGGCACCAAAAATTTCAAACCAGGCTACATTCACTATGTTCCATAAAGCTCCATGGGATCATCAGATTCAAGAAGATCTAAAAATACAGAGTAATACTGTTGCATTCTGATATTATAAGATATACTGCCTCTAATTCACTTTTGTGATACTTTTAAAAATTAGTGTACAAAATTTTCATGGCAGTTTCAAAGCATTAAAGTGTAGGTAATGGAATAAAATGGCTTCAAATGAAAAAAGTTACTGAGACTATGCTGGTGGCACAACTAAAATTTAGAGCCAAGAACAAAGAATCAAAGAAAAACATTTGGGAAAATATTTTTTAAAAGTTGCTTTAACCACCTCATAAAGTGGATGTATAATGGCAGTGAGCAGATGTTATATTATGCATCGAGCTGTCCTGGTATGCAAGTCCTGGTGTGCGCGGGCTAGGAGAGGGTATATATAGGATTTTTCTCACGGTGAGAATAGGAATCTCTGGAGGACCCTCTCTGTTTAGAAGTGGCTTGTTAGCTTCCTAGTCAGGATGGGGCTTACGTGGTACATGAGTTCCTACTACCTCTAGGGTAAGCTGGAACCAAGAGCAGACAGGTAGAAAGCTTGTAACTATGGGAGTTAAGTGGTCAGTGCTGGGGCTGGAGCGGATCTGGTGCTGAATGGAAGAGGAATAAAAAGGCCGTGAGGGAGGAGTATGGGGAAGAAAAAGAGAAGAGAATGAAGCCATATGGCTTCCAACAGTGCTAGAAGAGAAAGGGTTCATTGCTTTGCTTGTAAACTCTCTCGACCCCCTACCTGAATGGTAACCACAGGAACCACAGCATCAAATGAAATGGTTTATTTGATAGGAAGTAGAATCAGCAAACCCCAGAGCCACTGAGGTCTGTGTGGCTCCCAGACCCTGTCCGAAGCCCATGTTTGTTGCATGTGTGTTGACTCTAGGGCAGCTAGTACCCATTTTGAAAGAGAAAGGTGGGGAGGCAGGGGAAAGGTCAGGATATATTAGAATCAAAACTTCTTCCAGACTTTCATTTTTCTCAAACACAGTTTCCTTTGATGAAAGGACGATACTCTACTATAGATTTTTCAGAGAAAAACCTTTGCTTTCTCAGAAGATTCCCACCACTTTTGTTTTAAAGATTCACTCCAACTGTTTAAAGCAAGGACAGAATGCCAATCTGTCATCTCTTGTAAATTTACTTTGCTAAGTGAATTAACCTCTTTAGCTCAGTTGTGTGGCTTTAAAAATAGAAACAATAATATTATGCTCACAGTCCCACAATTGTCTTTTAGCCACAAATCTACATAGACATCACCATTTGGATGCTTTAGACAGCTCAAACCATCTTTCCTAGCAGACCATCTTCCCCCCAAACCTGCTTTCCTCTCTCAATAGCTGGGGCCACCACCATCTACTGGGCCTCCAAGCCAGAAGATAAAGTCTTTCTGGCTCTCTTCTTGTCATTCAGTTTAGACCTTCTCCTTGATTGATGTTTCTCAAAACTACCTCCCTCCTATTCCTACTGAGCCTGCCTTCACTCAGTCTCATCACCTGCCTGGGTAAACGCAACCACAATTACTTCCTCATCGGCTGTCCTTACTCCAGTCTGGATTCTCCATTCCCTCTGCCCAGAGGGACAATTTTATCCTCTTAATCTCAGGCAAGAGGAGGACTAGAAAGACATGAAGAGAAGCAGGTAGAGGTGATTAGATACTGGAGGCCGGAATGAAAATTATTAAAATTGGTGTAGGATTTTTTTTCCGTTCAGTTTAAATTCATTCTTCTATTCTCATGAATACCTCCAAATGAATGCATTAGAAGTCAGTAAGAAACAAAACAAATGAAAACTTCCTTCCTTCTTTCCAAAATATACAACACTTTGCTTGGAATCATCAAGAACAGAGGGGTCATTCCTTTTTTTGCCCGATTTTTAAAGCCTAGTTTCTCTCACAGTTGTATGCTGGCACCTCGAAAAATTTAAAAACAACAAAAGCACTCTCTATGTTGTAGAGGTGGTGAAATGCAGGTTTGTTCTCTTCATTTTGTACCCAGCTGACAGACATAGTAATCTCATAAACAAGTAGGTGACAATTCTGTTAGGCGTGTACTTGTCTCAGTAAACTAAGTTATGAGCTCACTAAAACTACCTGTCTCTGAACGGAAGGCTCAGCTCTTACACCTAAAGCACTAGAAATCTTCTGAGAATCTGTGCCCTAGAATAAGGGCCAAGGACAAATAGAAGCCTGATTTGGCCTAATTCTCCAAAAAGAAAATGACTTATAATAGGTGGTTTCTCAGTTCAGCAAGGAATGAGTGGATCCTGTACAGGGGAAGATCTGAAATATTGCAAACCTGGTTCCTAAAATAGAAAACACATCAGAAAAGCAGCCTCCTTGATTTAATAGAATTTAATAGATTTAATAGAAGAGCACACTGAAACTCAGAAAGCTGGAGTGACCTGCACTCAGCTAAGAGGGGTCAGATCCGAGCCTAGAGCAATGGTCTCCATATATACAATACACATTTGCTTAATCCACAAGCAGCAAACCCGAGAACTCAACCCCTCATCTAAGTCATGATAGGAACTAAGAGATCTCAGCTTCCCAAATGTGAACCACTCTGGAGAGAGTCCAAGCACGCTTGTGAAGACATAAAGATACTCCCAAGTGGATCTCATCTCTAAAAAAATCCTGTGTCCAGAGTCAGAAGGAGCAGAAATGGTGTGGTTCACAAGTCCAAAACAGAAGCCTGATCATAAGACTAATACTCCTAAAGTTATACTACCAGTACATTGAAGAAATGGGGTTGCCAATCCCTATAATTGAAGAAACGGGGTTGCCAATCCCTGTAATAGGTGCTTAGGTACTGCTACTTCACATACCACTTGTCTTCTGAGCCACAGATTCTTGACATGGAGTCACCCGTTCATATTGCCATCCACTGACTCACTCAAGTGTCCACTGAGCCGGGCATCATGGTAGATACTGGAGCAAACCCAATATACATAGTGTCCACTTTTGTGAGACTTTCACCGTGGCGCACCTTTTTATGATTTGCCTGCTGCTGGTCTCCAAGCTCTACTCAAGGATCAAAAAATGCACTGATAAAAACTAGTCATATACGAAAAGACTCTCTAGAGAAACCAACAAGTTACTTTTTCTCTGGAAAAGGACATCAACATCTGTAAAAATAAATTCCCCTTAAAAACCAATAGATTTTCTTAGTCACCTAAAAATAAAAACTTGAAAGGAAAATTAAGTTAAAGGAGAAGAAGTGCTGTAGGTCACAGCACAGGGCATACTTAGCACAGGATAATGAGAAACTGAAGTAAATACAAAATTGTAGGTTCTTGCTCTTCTCCAAATCAGATCCCTGGCTCGCAAATGACACAGGTACAGTGTTTTACATCTCTTGTTCCTTGCATGCTTCTTGTCTTAGTTAAATAGACAGTCTAGTTCTTTGAGCTTTATTTCTTAACATCTAATTTCTCAGATCCCTGAAATCTGGTTACCTTTTCATAGATACACTGATCCAGTAAAGTGGCCAAATCCCAAGATCCCTGTTCCGTTCTTAATAGCTTCATGATTTTTGCTAAATGTAACACTTGTCCATGTGCCATTATTCTTAAAATCACTTTCTCTCATCATTTTCTCTTGTTAGCCAGGCCACCTGCTCTGGGCACCTCTCCCTTCTTACCTTCCCTTTTTAATTTCAGATCCCATATTCTTCCAAAAACATTTAAACTGTCTTATAGTGTAAACATAAAATAATAGAGCAGATAGGAATAAAATGGTTTTAAGCATACTCATGAAGTAAAAGGCAAGTAGGTATTATCCTTTGCTTTTTAAAAAAATGTTTTACGTTTATTTTTGAGAGAGAGAGAGAGAGAGAGAGAGAGTGCAAATGGGAAGTGCAGAGAGAGAGAGGGAGATGCAGAATCCAAAGCAGGCTCTAGGCTCTGAGTTGTCAGCACAGAGCCCAATGCGGGGCTCGAACCCACAAACTGTGAGATCACAAGCTGAGCTGAAGTCGCACGCTTAACTGACTGGGCCACCCAGGCACCCCTGTCCTTTGCTTGCAGTGGGAATTTGAGTTGGGCATGGAACTGAGCTTCCCATTTTCTGCCAGTCAAAACATAAAGGGGAACATGTAGAACTGCATTCTTTTCATTATCTGACAGGCAAAGTACACACACTTGTCTCTGCAATCGTGCTACTTCCTAGAACAAGACTCAAGCAGGAATTTACAACATGGAACCCTGCAGAAGACACACCAAGTAACGCATCACTTCAATTATATGATTATAAAATGATGTGATTACAAGAATCCCACTCAGACCACCCTTTGTAAAAAAACAGCAAACATAAAGTTAAAGTAAAATTTAATGAAAGCATTTGGGAGACAAAGTGAACAAGGTACTCCAGAGCCTCACATTCTCAGGATTTAAATTAAAATAGGGGGTAATTTGAAAGAGTGAAATAGTGAACATGTCTATTAGATTCTCTCAAATACCAGATTCCTCAGGTAACACAGGCTGAGACAAAGTTGTTGTCAGTTCATGATTAAACTCTCGCCAAAAAAACACAGTGTAAATATCCTGAGTTGTCAGTTAATACAAAACCTCCTTGCTTTAGTTATTACTTAAGATTTGTCATTTTTGCCAACAACCACATTTGTTCTCATCACAAACAGTAGAAACGTCAGCCTAGGAACAACTGTTTTTCTTATAATTGACCTTGGAAAGTTTCTCTGGAAAGACTGTCATCTGGATCTTCTAACACAAGGAAAAGAACTTCACTATTTTTTTAGCCCACATGATCTGTGTGTTCTTTTGTGATTGGTTATTCTTATCCATGGAATAACCTCAGTGCATGCCTCTTAAAGACATGTATGTCTCTTAAATATTAAGAATAACACTACCCCAAAGGTCTCATCACTGTAACTGAACTCAAAAAGTTACCCTTAATATAATTACCTGAACTCAATCTATTAGTTGGATCGATCTTGATTACATAGTAGTAGGAGTGCAACAGATTATTTCAATTTATATTTAATTGATGCTGAGTTGTTCCTTTATGTAATAACTAGGTGATAGTCTATATCTTAAGATTATTTCTGGTTAAAGACAGTATAATGATTAGAGCACCTGAGTGGACCAGCTGGTTAAACGTCCGACTCTTAATTTTGGCTCAGGTCATGATTTCATGATCTATGAGACTGAGCCTTGACTTGGACTCTGTGCTGACAGCATGGAGCCTGCTTGGCATTCTCTCTCTCTCTCTCTCTCTCTCTTTCCCTCTCTCTGCCCCTCCCCTGTTTTCTCTCTCTCTCTCTCTCTCTCTCTCTCTCTCTCTGCCTCAAAATAAACACTAAAAATTTTTTAAAAAGAGAGTACCATGATCAATCTAGAACTATGAGAAGCTTTTCGTCTTGTGTACCACATAGAACATGTACCTAGCTCTCCTAACAAGTGTCCAAATGGAATATTCATTAAAAAGAAACAAAAGAAGTAGTATTAAGACATATAACTCATCTACAGCTTGCTTTAAGTTCATATCTGTTAGATTTCCACTTCTGACCATAATGCAGTAATTTAAACCAACTTGCCTCCCCACCAAAAACAACTAACAGATTAGACAATCTATACAAAATAATCCTTTATAGATATTGGACCACATACATGGCAGGACTTGAGATCCCTGAGAGAAAAACAAATCAGAGGAGCCCTCCAATCACTCCAGGTTTCTGGCTGGCAGCACTTTCTGGACCTGGGTGGCTGTGGAGGGAGAGGGATCCCGCACAACACGCAATGGCAGTTCACCAGTTCATGGTAAATAGGAGTTCTAATATCTGTACTCACTATTTTATACCAGCAGTTAAATTTTTAACTTATAATGAGATCTAGTGGGACCTTAAATTCTTCAGATGATGTGCTGTGGTAAAATAATTTGAACTTAATGAAAGTTTCGAATACAAGTAGGTTTAAAATTGGAAAACCTGTTAGAGAAAATAGATCACTTAAAAAAAATAAAGCAATTGATCAGTTCAACAGATATAGTTAAAGCACTTTAAAAAATCCTTCACTAAGCCTTTTGTTTTAACTAGACATGAAGAATTTAGGAAGTGGAAATGGGAAGTAATTATAGAGCATGATAAAGAACATCTGAAACCACTAGTCAATAACCTACCAAATAATGGAAGTATTCTTTTGATTCTCAATGTCAATGAATACTAGAGATTTTCCCATTAAAAGCAAGTAATAAGACACAAGTGTTCCTCTTACCTTTGTTACATATTATTCTATGATTACAAAATCTATTCTAGGATTACAAAAATGTCTCACAACTTTTAGAATTCCTATGTTGTACACCTGGAGATAATGAAAACATTATGTGTCAACTATACTTCAATAAAAAAAGTCTAACAGTAAGGGATTGCTTAGAAATATATATTGTGTTATATATAAAGTAACTATTAAAACAATGTTGCAGATAATTAAAAAGAAAATCTTTATATGACTTTTAAGTGGTTTCATAGTATTCAATTTTAAAGTACCACCACTTGTATTATTAATTTACCATTATTAGACATTTCTAGAACATAAAAAGTTGATGAAATAAAATACAGCAACTTTGATCATTTCTGAGTAGCATATTTTTATCTTACTAAATTTTCTAAAATAAGCATGAAATTGTTTTGTTATGATTACATTTTAAGAAAAAACATACTTATGTGTACAAATGCTTGTCTAGACATACATCAAGCTATTAATATTGGTTATCTTCTGAACTAGGGGCATTGTGAACATGTGGGCCAGGGGAAAAAAGATCTCTATATTATTTGACATGTTATAAGTACACATAACTACTTCTGTAGTTTCAAAAACCTAATAATATACATTCATTTGCAGAACTACCATTAAAAAAAAGTCATATAGAGATAATATTTCCCAAATATGGTATATTGGTATTTTTAAAATAGTAACAGCACAGATAACAATAAAAATATAAACACACCACTACAGAATGGCAATATTGAAATGAAAGCAACTTATATGTATTTCTTCAAATTTCTTGCCTTGTTCATTATCCCTAAAAGCATATAAAAATTGGTCAATTGCATGTTTCAAAAAATGTCAAAAGAATTTGTCAACATGTTTCCAATTGACAAAAGTTCCAAAAAAGATACATGTTGTTGAAATGTAGTTGAGAACAACTGTCTCATAAAATAGTGTGAAAACCAAGAAACAATTATTGGCAAGGATGTGGGGAAAAAAGTATCCTCATGCACTGTTGGTGGGAATGCAAACTGGTACAGCCACGTGGAAAAGTGTGGAGGTTCCTCAAAAAGTTAAAAATGAAACTAGCCTTTAAACCAGTAATTGCAGTACTGGGTATTTACCCAGAGTACAAAAACATGAATTTGAAAGGACATATGCACCCATATGTTTATTGCAGCATTATTTCCAATAGCCACATTATGGAAGCAGCCCATCAATAGATGAATGGATAAAGAAGATATATAATAATGGAATATTATTCAGCCATAAAAAAGAATGAAATCTTGCCATTTGCAACAACATGGATCAAGCTCGAGAGGATAATGCTAAGTGAAATATGTCAGTCAGAAAAAGACAAACATCATAGGATTTTACTCAAAGACAAACATCATAGGATTTTACTCATATCTAGAATTTAAGAAACAAAACAAATAAAGAAAAAAAAGACACAAATCACAAAACAGACTCTTAACGATCAAGAATGAACTGCTGGTTACCAGAGGGGAGTAGGAGGAGGGCTGGGTGAAATAAGCAATGGCGATTAAGAATACACTTATCAGGATGAGCACTGAGTAATGTATGGAATTGTTAAATCACTATATTGTACACTTAAAACTAATAAAACACTATATATTAATTATACTGGAATTAAAATTTAATATTAAAATTTTTTTTTAAAAATAAAGTAAAACAAGGTAACCAGGCTAGCCAGGACAAAAATAAATAAATAAATAAATAATGTAAAAAAAAACCTAGTGTAAAAAGATAAATTGGAATTTTTTTTCTCAAGAATAATCTGAACATATATATATATAGAGGGAGACCGTTAATGTTTCCTTCTATTGACATCAGCAATTCCACTCAAAGAAATCTACCTAAGAGAAATAATAGATCTAAAGAAAAATGTAGGTTAAAAATGATTGTAGTACTATTTTTATGAAAATAATCTAAAAGCCAACAATAGAAAGATGGCTTAATAAGTATAATATATTCAAATTATAAAATATTATAGTCTAGTGGTGGCCTAAACTAATTTTCATTTTTAGTGTTATCTGAAATTATGACACCATAAAATGGCTTTCTACAAGTCCTTTTTGGACTTAGGGACCAGCTGGCTAAATTTCTGCTTTTCTAGGCAAGGGCAATCATGCTTTGTTCCACATCTGAGCTGAAAACTGACCATTGAACTGAGTCTACCTGTAAGGGAACGCCCGTTCCTCTCTAAGTTCAGGAGATACTGCAGTTAAGGAACTTCCTATCTGATCTCACCTTCCCTCAACTTTAGATTGGATCCCTAAACCTGCATAAAGCTATAAAGCAATGCTCACACTTGTGTGTATGGGGATGCTCCTAGTGTATAGGCATAAGCCACCCAGCAAGCACTGTCAACACGCTTCTCTTCTTGCCCCGCCCAAAACCCCAAACATGCTTAGTCATGATTTCATGGCTCGTGAGTTCTAGCCCCACATCAGGATCTGAGCTGACAGCTCAGAGCCTGGAGCCTGCTTCAGATTCTGTGTCTCCTTCTCTCTCTCTGCCCTTCCTCTGCTTACACTCTGTCTCTCTCTGTCTCCAAAATATAAATAAATGTTAAAAAATAAAATAGATAAAATAAAATAATAAAATAAAATAAAAAATTAAAATAAAACAAAATAAAATGCAAGTCTTTTTCAAACGAAAGTGATTTCAACTTCTCTGGTATTTGGTTCTCCAGTCTTGTAATGTCTAGCTTCTCAGTCTTTCTACAGACTCCTCCTAGGGCTATAGCATTCTCCGCAGGTGGGTATAGATGGAGTCAGCAGCAAGAGTCGGTAGTGTATTCCTTTTGGACTATAGCCAATGTAAGATTTATACATTAGAATAAGATGCATTGACATTAAAAAATGGGGGCAGGGATGGTTAAAAAATCAGATACCACACAGCCCTGTTTATAAGAAAAAAAAATCAAGAAATCATTGTGTTGATATAGCATCATGCCTAAAATGTATTTACCTAAAACTGTTTTGGGTTTTGCAGTCCAGATAAACGTGGTTTTCAGATTTGGCAACTGGATCACCATTTCATTTACCAATTCACAGATGAAATCCTCAATTACTAAACAGAATCTACTCAAGTTTTACTGTAGTTTTATTGCAGGTGTACAACTGAGCAGTACTAATTAGAAATACGAGCTCCATGGGACACACTTTTCTTGTACGAGAAGCCAGTAACCCTATAACTCAGTGATTGGCTCATGCTATCTTGGTAGCCTCCAAAAAATACATACAACATCATACAAAGGATTTAATTCTCTGGCATTTGAAAA
Organism: Cryptoprocta ferox; assembly: GCA_028646485.1. Taxonomy (NCBI): domain Eukaryota; kingdom Metazoa; phylum Chordata; class Mammalia; order Carnivora; family Eupleridae; genus Cryptoprocta; species Cryptoprocta ferox. The sequence continues at coordinate 112,588,751 of CM053573.1, forward strand.
CTTTACTATTGATTCTTATTTCTTCAATATTCAAAATCCACTTTTGTTCAGGAAACAGTACGTATTTACCTTGGTTAGCCACTGTATTGGAGACTAGACAATAACATTGTCCTCATTCTTGAATTGCTCACCATCTTACCTGCTTATACTTTGATGTTGATATAAACACTTAATACAAAAATACCTTGGAAGTATGGAGATAACAAGAAGTGCTTAAGTTCAACTTGCTCGACTTTTTCCTCTGCTAAGTCTATTAAGTTAATATGTATACAGTGTCTGAAATTATTACAGCTCTTGATAAAGTCTTTATCTTTGAAGAAAGGCTAGCAAAATGCCAAATATATTAACAAAAACTAAAGCACAAAGGATTTCTCTTTTTTTCTTTTTTGAAAACAAAAGGTATACAGAGTTGAGTTAATCAGACTGCTTCCTTTCTAGCCTGTATCATCTTTGCAAACTCCTCTCCTCCTTTATTTTAATGCATCTGTTTCCCTTTTTCCCTATCCCCAACCCTATTCTCTGCCTTGGTCACCCACTGCAATATATTTTCTTCATGTCCTTACTGTATATACATCTTCTGAAATATATAGTATTCTTGTGTGTGACACTTAATTTACATGAGTTAAACTGTACTATAAATTTCAACAGCTCTTTTCCAACTCAACACTATACTTTTAAAGCATATCCATGTGCTGGGTCTAATTCAACCTCCTATCTTCTTAAATTTTTTTAGTAGAATTTATTGTCAAATTGGCCTCCATACAACACCCTTGCTCATCCCAACAAGTGCCCTCCTCAATGCCCATCACCCACTTTCCCCTCTCTCCCACCCCTCATCACCCACAGTTTGTTCTCTGTATCCTAGAGTCTCTTATGGTTTGCCTCCCTCCCTCTATGTAACTTTTTTTTCCTTTCCCCTCCCCCATGGTCTTCTGTTAAGTTTCTCAAGATCCACATATGAGTGAAAACATATGGTATCTGTCTTTCTCTGACTGATTTATTTCACTTAGCATAATACCCTTCAGTTCCATCCATGTTGCTGAAAATGGCCAGATTTCATTCTTTCTCATTGCCAAGTAGTTTTCCATTGTATATATATACAACATCTTCTTGATCCATTCGTCAGCTGATGGACATTTAGGCTCTTTCCATAATTTGGCTATTGTTGAGAGTGCAGCTATAAACATTGGGGTACATGTGCCCTATGCATCGGCACTCCTGTATCCCTTGGGTAAATTCTTAGCAGTGCTATTGCTGAGTCATAGGGGAGTTCTATTGTTAATTTTTTGGGGAACCTCCACACTGTTTTCCAGAGCAACTGCACCAGTTTGCATTCCCACCAACAGTGAAAGAGGGTTCCCATTTCTCCACATCCTCGCCAGCATCTAGTCTCCTGATTTGTTCATTTTACCCACTCTGACCGACATGAGTGGTATCTCAGTGTGGCTTTGATTTGTATTTCCCTGACGATGAATGATGTTTAGCATCATCTCATGTGTCTGTTGGCCATCTGGATGTCTTCTTTGGAAAAGTGTCTATTCATGTCTTCTGCCCATTTCTTCACTGGATTATTTGTTTTTCACTTGTAGAGTTTGGTGAGTTCTTTATAGATTTTGGATACTAGCCCTTTAGTCGATATATCATTTGCAAATATCTTTTCCCATTCTGTTGGTTGCCTTTTAGTTTTGTTGATTGTTTCCTTCGCAGTGCAGAAGGTTTTTATCTTGAAGAGGTCTCAATAGTTCATTTTTGCTTTTGTTTGCCTTGCCTTTGGAGGTGTGTCGAGTAGGAAATTACCGCAGCTGAGATCAAAGAGGTTATTGTCTGCTTTCTCCTCTAGGATTTTGATGTTTTCCTGTCTCACATTCAGGTCTTTCATCCATTTTGAGTTTATTTTTGTGTATGATGTAAGAAAGTGCTCTAGTTTCATTCTTCTGTATGTTGCTGTCCAGTTCTCCCATTTTTTAGAGACTCTTCCCTGCTTTGTCAAAGATTAGTTGGCCATACATTTGTGGGTCCAATTCTGCTTTCTCTATTCTATTCCATTGGTCTATGTTCTCTATGTTTGTGTCAATACCATACTGTCTTGATGATAACAGCTTTGTAGTAGAGGCTAAAATCTGGGATTGTGATTGGGATTGGTTTTTTTCTTCAATATTCTTAAAAAAATTTTTTAACATTTATTTATTTTTGAGAGACAGAGATAGCACGAGTGGGGGAGGGACAGAGAGAGAGGGAGACACAGAATCTGAGTAGGTTCCAGGCTCTGAGCTGTCAGCACAGAGCCCAATGTGGGGCTCGAACTCATGAACCAGGAGATCATGATCTGAGCTGAAGTCGGATGCTTAACCAACTGAGCCACCCAGGCGCTCCAACGTCCTCCTATCTTCTGATACAACTATGTCAAGGTCCATCATGTGCATATACTACATTTTTGTTTTCCACATCACTTGTGAGTAGGTCTAGACTGCCTCCAACTTTTGCTTCTACAGGCAGTGCTATAATGAACATCTTTCTACACGTCCCCTCACTGGCTCGTGAAAACTTTTCCCTGACAGATACATCCTAGAATAGGATTGCTAGGATTGGGCAAGAGTATATTAATTTTTCTAATTACTGCCAGAATGGCATCATTTTTAGAATGATGTCAATAATTTTCCATCATACCACTGGGGCATGGAATGTCTCATTTCTTCCCATTTTCTCAAACATCTGATATCTAACTTCTAATTTTTGTGACTCTAATGGGATAAAGAGGGATTCATTGTTATGATTTAATTTCTCTGAAATGTGAGGTTAAAGTTGAAAGTTTCTTTACATTAGGGAGGCTTGCCCACTAGTGGGCTCCTGAGTGAGTCCCACATAAAAGAACATGCCTGCCAACACCCACCTCCTGCCTTCCACCTCCAGAGGTCAACAAGAGGTCCCAGGTGTTCATTGTACCAGCCTTCTCTTAGCCCTCTCCATCCCTTGGTGTGTCTATCCTAAACCTCATCTTTCAGAAGACACTATAACCCAGGCATCTCTCACATGTGAAGCCTGGTATTTCTCCCCAGTCCTTGAATCCCAATGTTTGGAAAAGGTATGAGTGTTTTCTTTGGCTCTTGTTCCAGGCCATTCTCCTCCTCTCTTTCCTAAGAGCTCTGAATCCCATGTTGTCACAATGCATCACACACCACTGCTCATGGCTGATGTCCTCTGCCTGTGTCTGTTCTCCTCACTCCCAGAGACAATGGGCTTACATCCTCTCCTCTCAAATTTCTAATATGTCTCTCGTTATTTTCCCTCATAATGGGCCTTGCTTTCTACTTTACCAAGAAAATGGAACTACTCAAATTTCACTCACCCTTTTCCACATCTACCCAGCACACAGGAGCATATACCTACCTTCCCAAAAGTTAAGTGGATGAGCTCACCAAGCTCATGTCAAAGGTCAGGCCATTCAGCATACACTAGATGCCACTTCTTACCTGCTCAAGGGCACCGCTCTAGCAATTCTCTCCTCTGTCACCTGTATTAGTAATCATCCCCACTTTACTGGATCATTCCTGAGCATACACTTGTATTGTTATTTCTTTGATGTTAAACTGTTCGAAAGAAAGAAAGAAAGAAAGAAAGAAAAGAGAAAGAGAAGAAGAAGAAGAGAGAAGAGAAAAAGAAAAGAAAAGAAAAGAAAGAAAAAAAAAACTCCCTGTATGGCTTTTCTCTCCCTCTACTATCCTATTTCTCTATTTCTGGCTATAGCAAAACTCCTTGAAAAAACTGTCTGTATTTGCAATCTAATTTATCTCCCCCCTCTTCCCTCCTAACCCATTCCAAGCAGATTTGTCCTACCACCACCTCAAGGCTTCTCTTGTCAAGGTCACAATCATCCCTATGTTGCCAAATTTAATGGTCAATTTTAGTCCTCATCTTATTTGAACTATCAGCAATATCTTGCACAGTTAAACACTTCTTAAAACAATTTCCTTCAGGGGCACCTGGGTGGCTCAGTCGGTTAAGCGTCCGACTTCGGCTCAGGTCGTGATCTCACGGTTCGTGGGTTCAAGCCCTGCGTCAGGCTCTGTGCTGACAGCTCGCTCAGAGCCTGGAGTCTGTCTTCAGATTCTGTGTCTCCCTCTCTCTCTGACCCTCCCCTGCTCACGCTGCCTCTCTCTGTCTCTCAAAAATAGATTTAAAAAAAACATAAAAAATTAAAAAAAAATTTCCTTCAGTTGAATTTCAGGACCACTCTTCTGGTTTCTCACTCTTCTCAATATTCCTTTTCAGATTTTTAGCTGGGAGTCTTTTCCTAACACATCTGAATCACTGCAATTACTTAACCTCTCTGAGCCTCACTTTGTCATATACCTCACATAGTTACCATGAGGATTCAATGAAACACTATATCAAGAACCAAACATTAAGCTTGGAACATAGACTTTCAATGAATGATCACTATTACCATTAGCAGCAGCAAATAGGATATCATGGGACCATTAGAATTCCCAGGTAAGGGATAATAAAAAAGATGCCTACAGTAATTCCCAGTTAGCTTTCCCTAGGAGTACATAAAAAAAAAATAAAAGGTCACAACTTTAACCTTTAAAAGAAATGTATGCCAATACAATAAAGACTAGTTTTATTTCTTAATATGAGAAGTCCTCGTTATAATTCTTAAATATATCAGGAAACTGAAATGAAAAAATGTCACTTTAAACAGGAACTGGTTAAAACACATATTTTAGAAACATGGGTTAATTTTTTAAAAAATAAATTGCTAAAAATAAATAAATGCTAACAAAAACAAACTCAGTATTATTCTTTAAGATTTTTTTAATGTTTATTTTTGAGAGAGCGAGAGGAAAAGCACAAGTGGGGAAGGGACAGAGAGAGAGAAAGAGAGAGGGAGACACAGAATCTGAAAGAGGCTCCAGGCTCTGAACTGTCAGCACAGAGTCCGACATGGGGCTCGAACTCACAAACTGTGAGATCATGACCTGAGCCAAACTCAGACGCTCAACCAACTGAGCCACCCAAACTCACTCGCCATCATTCTATTATACCAATATATAAGGCAAAAATTATAAAGTGCAATGATATACATTTTTTAACCTTACAATGCCCAATATGAAATCTTTAAGTTTAGATTAGAGAAAAATTACATTATTAGGAAAATGTCATTAGTCACAATGCTGCAGTTACATACATCCCCAGTGGCTTCCAACATAGGTCTGTGGGGTCTTTTCCTCACCTACATCACGTTATCACACATGGGGCTCTGCCTCATGCTGTGTTCCCTCTAAGACCAAGACTGATAGAGCAGCCACCATCTGCAACAGCAGCTTTCACTCTGATGGGGGAAAGATGTAGCAAGGAACACACTGGCTCTTAAAGATGTCTTCTCTGGAGGGACACACATCACTTTCTTCACATGTTAAAAGCTATGGCAAGTCAGCTGACTCCACATGACTATAATTGGGTACAGTCATACAACCTTTCCACGTGCTTGGAAGAGGAAAGAGAGCTTGATAATTTGCAACAGTCCCAGTAGCTACCACCACTGAGTTCAGTATTCAAAACTCAGAACCTAGCTCTTTGGCTCCTTGGATGGAAAGAACCTCTTAACTCCCAAGAGTCTTTATAAAACAGGCAGGTAAGAACTTGCTCTAGAATTGCAAAATGTATAATACTTTCAGTAGCAAATATGAACTTAAATCTACAGAAGAAAAAGGTTCCTTTAAGGTAGCAAGACTTGTTGATACAAGTACTAAACTAGAAATTGGTATTTCTGTCTAGGCTTTACAACTGATATCTTCTGTGGCCTAAGGCAAGTTGTTTAATAACACCATCCTTCAAGAAAATAAGGAGACGTGATGACTGATTGACAGCAGAACATTTCTGAGCGGAGTAAGGAGGTGGTTGAGATTACTAGTGAAATCTTCCCATCAGATGGAAGCCTGAACTGCACAGTGACTGACACTAAAGAAGCAAAATACTGACATGCAAAGTGCTTCAAATCCTACGTGACAGGCTGTCTATGTTGTAAAGAGTTATTATATACGAACATGTCATATTCCCTTCTCTGTTTCACTCTGATAGAAAAAAAGAAACCCACCAGCTCAAATCTGGCTGTGAATAGACGTATTATCAGGAGCTAACTACATAATACTATATTTATCACATATCCCAATGTGAGAGTCTGCATTGCCTAGTGAAAAGTCCCAAGAGAAGGGAAAAATAATTTCTATAGAGACAAACTGTTTCCTATGCAAGGGTGCAAACAATGGCAGGCTGGAAGCAGACATTCTTGGAAATAACTTGTGATGCGTTAAGTGATCACAACTCAAACACTACGAGACTAAAATATTTGAACAATTATATATTTTTTTAAATGAAGCATTTCAAAACACAGGCATTATGCTGTATAGCACACCGTATACTATAAATTTTATTTTTCCTGTTTTGTTTCTTTTCTCAAATTACATAAATTATAAGAATTTTCTCAATGTAACAATTCAAACATAGAAACAGAATATCTATTGATCCTCACCGATAGTGGTAACCTTTAATGAAGTTTGATTAGCCTCATTTTATTTATATAATGTACACATACACACACCCTTTTTTAAAGTTTTTGATGTGAATCATATGAAAGTCTAATATTAAAATTTAATTTATTCTTTCCCTTAACAATATGACTTGCAGAGATTTCTGTGTAAACACATATAGCTTTATCCTGTCTTTGAATTATCTGCATTAATATAGTATACTACATTTAGGTATATTATGGAACACTTCCATTGACAGTTATGTGGGCCATTTCCAAATTTTTATTCTTAAAGATACAGCGAAATCTTTTAAAAATATATGTTTGAAATAGAATTTTAATAATGGACTTGCGGGGTCAATGGGATGCTTCTTTAAACTTTTAATAGATACTGTAAGATCGTCTTCCCAAAAGATTCCCCCATTTTGACACTCTGACCAGTGTGTAAGAGCACCTGCTTGCCCTACAACCTCAATACCTTGTGTCCAGTGCCAAGCTAATGTATGAAAAGACACTCATTTGTTTACTTGTTTCTTCCTGATCAACAATACAGGTGAGCACATCTTCATTGAATTATTATGCTTCTGTGAACTGAAATTCATGTTTGGAGACATTTTTTTCAGCTGTACAATTTGTATTTTTCTTACTAATTTGTAGAAACCGTTTAGCTATTCTAGATAACAACCTGTTGTCTGTTAAACATGCTGTAAATGGTTTTCCATTATAACACTAGTTTTTCTTAACTTTATTTTTAGTACTGTTTGTTATGCAGAAGTCTGAATCTTTACATATCCAAATCTGCAATCTTTGTGTCTTGCTTGGGAAGACTTTCCCTTCCCTAATTAAATCAGATTATTTTCCTAGTCTTTCTTCAAATGCTAACTTTTAAAGCCAGGCTTATTGAGATCTTATTTACAGGCAATAAAATTTGTTATTTTTAGTGTGCAAGTTTTGACAAATGCATGAAGTCTTGTTACAAGTACTACAACCAAGGGGCACCTGGGTGGCTAAGTTGGGTAAGCGTCCAACTTCGGCTCAGGTCACCATCTCACCATTGGTGGGTTCGAGCCTCATGTCAGGCTCTGCACTGACAGCTCAGAGCCTGGAGCCTGCTGCAGATTCTGTGTCTCCCTCTCTCTCTGCCCCTCTCCCACTTGTACTCTGTCTCTCAAAAATAAATAAATGTTTAAAAAATTTAAAAAAAAATACTACAACCAAGATACAGAAGTTTTGTCTCCCAGAGAAATTGCCTCATGTCCTGTTGTCAACCCTTGGCCCAATACCCAGACTCTGGCAACTACTGATGTTTTTCCTGTTCCTATAGTTTTCTCTCTTGCACGAAGTCCTATAAATGGCATTTTATACTCTGTAGCCTTTTGAGTCTAGCATCTTCCACTTAGCATAATACACTTGGGAATCACCTCATGTAGTTGACCGTGTCAGTACAAGGTGCCTTTGCACTGCCGAGTGGTGTTCTAGCATATGGATGAACCATGTCTTATTTTACCACGTACCAGTTGAAGGACATTTGGGTAGTCTTCAATTTGGGTGATGACAAAACCACTAGGAATACACACTATAAGACTTTCGGATCAACACAAGTCTTTATGCATCCTAGGTAAATTCCTAGGAGTGGACAGGTTAAATTATATGGTAAACTGGGTGTTACTTTAAAAGAAATTACCAAACTCTTTTCCAAAGGGACTGTGCTATGTTTGCATCCTCACCAGCAGCACATGAGAGTTCCAGTTGTTCTTCACCCTCCTCAGCAGTTGGTATTATCTGGGTTTTTAACTGTTTTGTTTCCTTAGCCATTCTAATAAGTGTATGATGATACAACATGGTAGTCTTAATTTGTATTTCCCATATAACAAATGACACTAAGCATCTTTTCACAGGTTTGACATTCTTACGTTTTCTTGAGTGAAGGACCTATTCAAATCTTGTCCCCGTTTTTGATGAGGTGGTTTTCTCATTGTCTTTTGAAAATTATCTCTGTCAGATACATGGTTTTTCTCCCAGTCTGTGGCTTGTCTTTGTACTCTATAAATACTAGCTTTAAATGACCAGAGATTCTTAATTTTGATGAAGCTCAGATGATCAATTTGTTCTTTAATGAATTATGCTTTTAGGGTCTTATCTAAGAAATCTTTGCTTAACCCAGGGTCATAAAGGTTCTCTTATATTTTATTCTAGAAGTTTTATAGTTCAGGTTTTCTATTTAAGTCTATGACCTATTTTGAGTTACGAAGGATATTAGTTTGCCTGGAGACTGTCAGAACAAAGCACTACAGACTGACTTAAACAACAGATATTCAGGTTCTCACAGTTCTGGAGGCTAGAAGTCCAAGATCAAAGCATCAGCAGGTTTTGTTTCTTCTGAGACCTCTGTCCTTACCTTGCAGGTAGCCTTTCCTCTGTGAGCATATATCCCTGGTCTCTCTCTGTATTCTAATTTCTTCTTAGAAGCACACCAGTCAGACTGGATCAGGGGCTACCCTAATGGCCTCATTATAACTTAATCACCTCTTTCAAGGTCCTCTCTCCAGGCATAGTCACATCCTAAAGTTCCAGAGATTAGGACTCCAACATCTGAATTGGGGCATGGGGAGTGTGATACAATTCAGTCTATAACATAAACTAAAATTCATTTTTTGTATATAGATATCCAATTGTTCCATTATCAGTTGTTGAAAAGACTATTCCTTCTCCTTAATGGTGAACCTGCTTTCCTTCTGTTCTATAAGTGAAATGGTGCTGGCATCTGACTCTGCGGGGAGATCTTTCTCTCCTTAAATTTCTGGCTAGTTAGTTGCCCTGAAACCTTATTTGCATCCTCTCATTCTTGAATTTCTTTATGTGTCCACGAAAAATTATGATTTTGTATATTTTCTTTTTCTTTTTAGGTTGGGAGAGACCATCCTTTCAAGATTTTACAATGTTATTTTAATTTTTCTATGTTTTGCTCATTAAATCAGATTTTCTTTTAGGTCTCTCAGTACAGGGTCAAATTTTTGATAAAGTTCTTAAATTTTATAAAGTTTATTTCTTGGTATTTATAATTGTAATTTGTTATTGTGCTGCTTTTAGCAGTATCATTTACTGTATTATGTTTTGAACTATTATCACTGGTGTATAAGAAAATAAATGATTTTGTTAATTGATCTGGCAAATTTACTGAAACTTTTGAAAATTAAATCCAAGAGTTAATTAGTTGATTCTCTTAAGTTTTTGAATCCATTTATTCTTGGCTTGCAGCTCTTAGAGCTATCCTATTGTCAGAACAATATTTTCCTGTGTCTAGACTATAGTTTCATCTTATTTTTGTCCATACATCTGATCCTGTTTTCTCTTTCAGAACTTTGTAGCTTGTATATGACACAAGTTTCTTGTTTTCCTGTGTTCATATACATTTTTCTCAGTCTTCTTATAATTTCATGAAATACACTTGTTCTGTGGGGCAACCTAAACTCCACACTTGCTTGCTTTCAGATGGCCCCTTCCCAATTTGACCTTGTTCAAGAGTAAACTTTGATGGCAAACCAGGTATATTTTAGAAAAATATACATAAAAGTTTCAGAAAAGTAAGTCATTTTAAATATACTAGGTAAAATTAGCTTTTTATTTTAATTTTTTAACATTTATTCATTTTTGAGAGATAGAGACAGAGCATGAGCAGAGGAGGAGCAGAGAGAGAGGGAGACACAGAATCTGAAGCAGGCTCCAGGCTCTGAGCTGCCAGCACAGAGCCTGACGTGGGGCTCAAACCCACAAACCTCGAGATCATGACCTGAGCCCAAGTTGGATATTTAGCTAGCTGATTGAGCCACCCAGGCACCCCTAAACTTAGCTTTTAATAGCCTCTTACAAACCTAGTAATTAGTTGTCAAGAATAAACTCAAAATTACTAAAAAAAATAACACACTATAATATCCTTTCTCTACTATTTTAGAGATTTTAGAATCTCTAAATAGGTTTTAGAATCAGGATAACTCTTAGCTCATTCATTGGATCTGAAAGTCTCCTATTTTGTTAATTTCTAGAAAATTTTATCTAATATGGAAATTATATGGTTTTTGTAGGTTGTTAGACCTTTTCTGGAAAATTAACTGGCATTAGTGCCAAATACAGGAACAGATTTCAATCACTATTGCAAGTTTTTCAATAGCACTGGTCTATTCCAATGTTTTGGCTCTACTTGAGCTAATGTTAACTTCAAAAAAAAAAAGCCTTATTTAATCTGGGTTTTCAAACTGCTTATATAAAGCTTTTCATAGAATTCTTTTGTGATTTTTAATTGCCTTAATTTCTCCAGTTATTTTTCCTTTCTCGTGTTCTCTAATTTTCTATGAAACTTGTCAAAAGGATATCTTTCAATGGTTATTTTCAAAGCACTAGGTTCTGGTTTTTAAAATCTTTCTGAAAGTTTTCCATCTTTTTGACTTTTCTATTTAGTAATTTCCCCTTTCCTTGAGTTTATTTTGCTGTACTAACTTCTTGAGGTTAGCACATTTCATTTTCATAATAAGTGTATTTAAGAATCTAAAATCTCTGTACTTTCTCATTGATGGCTTCCCACAGGTTTTAGGCTTCTTTTATCATTTCTTTTCAGATTATTAGAGAACTGCTTTAACAGGACTAGGACCCAGATCTCCTTCCAGTACTGATGCTGCCACTGTGGCCCCAGAGTCCTTGTCACATGTCACGGGGGTTACCTGGAGCTTCATTTCACCCCAGCCAGAAGCACCTCTTGCCAAAGTGGTGTTTACCTCCCTCCACCTTAACTGTCATGTCTTATTATCTTGATCCCAAAGAAAAGGTGCCTTTTGCTCCCAACATGCCACAGAGGTTTTGTATATAAAGATAGCTTGGTTGTGTTTTAGTTTACTCACATGCCATTTAACCCCTAGAACTCAAGTGTGTTTACGTGACCACTAGACTAGCATTACACACTATAATGCTGTAGAGTCACCTCTCTCATCTGATGGCAAAACCACAGCTATGTATTAGATCAAGCCCATGTCCCCAATCCTCTTCCTCGTAGGTGAGGTTTTTAGGTAAGGACTTTCCAATTCCTGATGCAAAGAGATCCCTGACATCTACCCCTTATTCTGCCGGTGCTGCTCAAGTATTTCTCAATCCAAACAGTATGCAGCGCAGTTAAACCAAGATCCTTCCTTTAAAATATAGACTACATTTAATCTCCTGGAAAATTAGCAAAGAAAATATGTAATAAGTAATAATCCTATTTGATAGGCATTCAGTAGAAATTTACATGGACCTGATGGAGCACAAAGCAGTGATTCATTTGTGAGGCTGGCTGATGTCATAAACCAGAAGAGGCAAGTAGGAGAAGTTTATGGGCAGTAGCAGCTCCCTCCAAGTAAATTACAGCTGTGTATTCATTCTGGGACATTTACTACTTTCTCCCATAAATACAATTAATGTGCTGAATTTATTTTCAAAGCACAAAGCAGAGTTATAACTTATCTTAAAGTTTTTCAGTAGAAAAGCATATAAAACAACTTCAAAGGAAATTCTTTGGGACTGGCTTATTGAAGAATTTAACCAACATCTTCATTTTCCTTTTGGAGACCGTAGCACACATAAGAATTTCCTTTCAGGATGTGGCACATTTTCAAAAGCAATAGACAGAAACTAGATGCTCAATTACTGTTTTCTCTTAACTTTATCATTCCTGCCTTTCTCCAAAAACCTGAATTTGCCTTAAACATGGTGCTTTTACTTTTGTGAAAGAGCTTGTCATCATGAACAAAACATGCTTACAAGTAACCATAAGCCATCAAAATTCAGCCAAATTAGTTTTCGATCATTTAAAAACACACAGTTAAAAGGCAACATTCACAGAAGTTTACCTGAAGCCCACAGGAATTTTCCATGTTCTTTTAAAACTTTAGATATCCACCAAGGTATGTAATTTGTACTAACTATATTGCATAGTCCTAAAAATAAAATAAAAACAGTGACTTCCATTGATGAAAAGCTAAAAATACAGTGAAGGGAATTTTTTACAGATCCAATCTCCCTTTCCCAACACACATTCCCTTTGCTTTGTCTTTCACACAATCTCAGTATTCATTCCACAATGTTCCATCAAGACGGGGAAACATAGTGCAGGTGGGGAGTGGGTCCATCAGGCAGGCAATGGAGCATGCAAGCAGGCCACAGACCAAGTACTTAAGCATCCAGACAAAACCACATGGCCGTAAATTACTGTCACTACTTTCCAAAAGTTCCCTGGATTGTGCAGGATTGCCCATGCAATCATAATTACAAAGCAAGCTGTAGTAATCATTAAACAAACTCTGTGACTTCTGCAGTCTTAAGCAGAATGCTTGTTTTCCTATCTGGTGCTCATGTACAATACAGAATTACAGATGGGAGGCAATAGCTCACATTCGATCCTTAGGATTCAGAGAGAATTATGCTCTTTATAGGCGATCACTTCTCCCCAACAATGACACTCTGCACACTCATTTTTCACCAGAGTGTTGAAACAAGCAAGTAATCCAGGCAGCTTTGAAGACCATCTAGCGAAACTCCTACAAAAATTCAGCAATAAATTCACAGATTTGAGTTACCATAGGATGAAGTTTTTTCAGTTGGCACACCACTTACAGGTGATGTTTTACTTTCTTGATTTTCATGGAGGAAAGTCAAATTCGGAAACTGGCATTCATGGATGCTTATTATGTGGCAGGGTGCAAAGCTTCCATCTATTATCCCCTTTTAATATTCACAACAATCCTATATATAAAACAGTTTAATTGCCTCCATTTTGTAGAGTGGGAAACTAAAGCTGAAAGCAGTGCAATTATTTACCATTATTTTCTATCACTGGTTCATGTCAGAACCATGATTCAATAGCAGGACTATCTGCTTTTGAAGGCAACACCACTTCCACCACCCTGTGTTGGTGACAGAAACGCTGGGAGAGCTTTTCTAAAGGAAATAAAATGCCATCCAACATGCTATCCAGCTTTTTTCTTTTTTAAGATTTCACTTTAAAGGTGAGGCAGTTTGCACAGATCCAATAAAACTACAACTGTTACCACAAACAAAAGCCAATCAATCCAACTGGTCCCTGGAAGAACCCAGGTGCGGATGTTTACCATAGGCAAAAGCAAAACTGAACTCTAAACACGACATTTATTCACACAGCTTTATTAAATACTCATCTGCAGACATTTATTTACACAGCTTTATTAAGTACTGATTTGCAAAGCACTGTTAGACCTTGGTGAGACAAAGATGAATATGCCAGGGTCCCTGCACGCTTTGAGCTGAGAGAACAGTTAGGAAGATAGTTAAAATAGAAAAGGACCAAGGCAGAGGAAAAACTCAAGTAACCAACTCCCCTAACCTTGGCCCCACCCCACCCCTGCCCCCATACTTCTGCTTCCCAAGCGGCAATTCCAGATTCATATGGTGGAGAAGCCCAAGAAGCTGTGTCTTGCAAACCCTAGTTGGAGAAATAACTTGATTTTCCTGAAATATAAACATGGCCACTTGCAGCCCGTGTAAGACCTTACTGCTCCATGATGTGGTTCCTGCTTGCTGGGCCAGCCTCCCCCTCCCGAGTACTGTGTGCTTCAGCTCCCTGCAGTGCTGGACCTCTGCAGCTCCTGGAGAGCATTTACATGCTGCTCCCTCTACCTGCCTGCCCTCCCAGACTCTTCTTTTCCTGTCTCTGTGTTTAAAAATGCAGCTCAGGCAGCTCCAGCTTTAACAAGACTCTTCTAATTCCTCCAAGAGGGTATAGGTGCATCTGGGTGATTTCATTCAGGATTTTATTCAGAACACATTTATACACACTTGAGGATTCAGCAGTGTACAAGACAGACAGCTTCTGCCCTCAAAGAGTTTAGATTACAAATAAATGGGCAGGATAATTTCAGATAATGGTAAGTACCAGGAGAAAAATAAAATACGGAGGCATAATGGTGGGTTAATAACATAGGAGGATAAGGGGTGGTGGCCGCCTGCTTCACCTGGAGCTCCACTCAGGGAACTGACAATTGAGCTGAGCTGTGAGCTACAGGGGACTTCCAAAACAAGAGGCAGCTGGCCCAAGAGGCAATTTCCAGGCAATAACGAAAACAAGTTTGAGTGCCCTATCACAGCATTTCCTGAACAATACTCTAACTGCCTCCAAGCGGCAGCATGAATTTTCTGAGGGCACGATCCATGTCTCATTCAACTTTGCGTCACCAAAATATACTTTAGGACCTGGCAAATGGACATGCAGTAAATTCTTACTGAATCAAAGATGACAGAAGTATTTCTAGCCTTATGAAAAAATGTACATGGTGCCTTTATACACAGAACACTGACAGCATAATGGACAAACAATATTCTTACTCTGCAAATCCAATAGTGTGGTGTCTTGGCAGAGCAGGTACTGTAATGGCTTTGGGTGTGCCAAGTTAGACACACTCATCCTCCACTTATTTAACTGTGGCTACTGATGTGCATGGAGGGTTAGAAAACCTTCTAAAGAGGGGTAAAGAGCCTTCCACAAGAAAACTTTCTGGAGGGAAAATAACAAGCCTTCCACTGATGTTTAGACACAGCCACCAGTCTAATGGACCAGAAGGGGCTGAACCGAAGCCAGACTGTAGACAAGGACTATGAAAGCATTGAAAGAAAACTTGCTCTAAGGGAGAAAGAAATCTGGCTCTCAGTCCCCAGCCAAGGCAGGCATGTCCAAAGGAAATGGTGGTTTCTGGCCATGAAAACCTGTCCTCAGCCAACAACTCTAGAGACACTTGAGAGGAAGGGTTGTACGCATGAGCTAAAAGTACTCTCTTACTACACTCTACATTTTGTGTCCAAAACACCCCACTGTGGCACACCCGAACAGCATAATAAAGAGGGAGAAAGCTTTCCTTCTACATTTATGAAAGCTGATTAAATTGCTGTAGTATCATAAAGACTGAGAACAGCACTGGGCCACAATGACACCCCAGTGGAACCAAAAGTAGCCTAGTTACAGGGAACCGAGCTCCAGCCAGCCATTGTGGCAATTCTGCCATAGCAACATTGGCTGTTGGGACCTGGCTTTCTGGATGTCATAGTAATGCCAAAAGAGCATTAGATTTGTAAAGATACACTGAGTGTCCTAAAGAATCCTAGACATTCCTGGAGGCAGGAAACTGTACAAAGTACATATTTATATCCAAGTATGGATATTTGTGAATGTTGAAGATAATGTTAAATCGTTGCTCTGTAAAGGAAGTTGATGGGGGCAGGATCAGTTTAACACAATCTAATTATTTCGAGACTATAACACAAACTAGGTATTTCTTGTGGTCTGGCTTATTATAGAGTTGAAATTTAAAGACTCTTCTAGTTCCAATAATTAGTATTTCTTCAGCTAATATTTCTCAGATGATAAGCATGTAAAAATAGATCTAAATCGGGGAATTTTCCAAA
Source organism: Cryptoprocta ferox (assembly GCA_028646485.1). Lineage (NCBI taxonomy): Eukaryota > Metazoa > Chordata > Mammalia > Carnivora > Eupleridae > Cryptoprocta > Cryptoprocta ferox. Next base: position 112,604,736 of record CM053573.1, read on the forward strand.
TATTTCCCTAGTTCTCCCTCTGCTTATAGTACTCACCCCCTATGATTCCAATCTATCTCCCCTCCCAAAGAGCTCAGATGGGATATATGTCTCTTTTTGTAAAATCCCTCTAGATGATTATAATTATACCTTCCCCTCACCTAAGGCCATCCATCTTCTGAACTGAAAACTGCCCTAACTGCTGTGTAATCAGCTGTCTCAGCCTAGGCTTTGACTAAAACCATACATTACATCAGCATTAGTACTACTGGTAAGTCCACAAAAGACAGGTAAATTGATCATAATGTTTCTGGCCACAGGTAATAAAAAACCAACGGAAAATACCTTACAATCCAAAAGGTATGTATTACTGCACATACAAATAAATCTGAAAATAGGGTGATTCTAGGGCAATATCATCAAGAATAAAGACTCTTCATTAATACCACCCACAGCACACCAGCTTGTCCTCTGGTTTCAAGATGGCTGTGACAGTTCCAGGTATCAAAGCAAACATAATGCCACCAGAGTTAGAAAAGGTGTTTCTTCTTGTAAACTTCTTTTGTAAAAGTGTGAGGAAAACTTTTCAACAAACCCTCAGCTACATTTGCCTTAGTGTCTCATTGCTGGCATTTTATCACCAGCACATCACCAATCACTGACAAGTGGATAACCCTGTGACTAGCTCAACAAATCCCGACTGCTCGTTAGAAACAGAGGAAGCCCACCACCAGACGTCCTGTTTTAATTAAAGTAGGGTGGGGCCTGAACACGGAGAGGTTTAAATTCCCCCTAGGTGATCCTAATTTGTAGTTAAGACTATATCAATCATGATTTACCCCTGGCACTGACACGTGTAATGCTTCAAACACCTGCCCACACAAAGTAATTGAATAAAAGCAGTGCTGTGTTAAGAAAGAGGGAGAGGAAAATGGATACTAGGAAGACCACAAAATATACCACAAGTATTCTGAGTTGTTCCTTGAAGAAACGTCCCTGAGAGAGATGAGTGGTTGATTTTAATTCCAAAAGATAAAAAAAAATACTTCTACATCAAAATCAGGTTTTTGAAAACATTTCTGATAACTGAAAGACAAAACCTTTTAAAATGACAATAGTCTCCTCTATGAAGCCTTCTCCCAAATAAAAATGTTCCTAATTCCCTAAAGAAGTTTGCTACCTGCTTGTGGCAACAGTAGGGATGACCTTATGACCACCATCCTGGTGACCTCTAGATGGAGCTCAAGTTTTCTCTTGGCTCCACTGTGAAGCCCAGGGAGGTCAGATGCTAAAAGGGAAGGCACACTGAAGTATGGTGAAGGATACTGAACTATGCATGCTCACGGAAAGAGGTTTCAGCTCTAGGGCTATATGGAAGCAGTTTCTCTCCCTTTGGAAACCTCCTCAGAGTTGTTCCAGAAAATTGTCTTTTCCTACAAAATTGGTGGAAAGAAGTGCAGGACTAGAAAATGTGCAGTTTCTGGAAAAGGGGACTTTCCGGCCATTCATTGATATGCATTCCCTTCAATCTGCCTTCTCTTGCCATTAAGAGTGAGCAGCTGATATCTGGGTGAGGGCTTAGAAGGGAATGGGCCAAAGGGATTCTCTCCCAAATCACCCCCTTGTGTTAGTTGTGATGCTGAGGCTGCCATCAAGCTAACAAAGTCCTTGTAGATCCCCAAAATTTAGGCTGGCTCATTAGAGCCAAATATTGACACTGGTATTTGGAGCCAAAGCCAGCATTCCTTACCTGGCCTAGACACCTGCTCCAACTGCTTACTCAGGAGTCACTTGTGGAAGGAACCAAGTGCCAGTGTTAAGGCAAGAGAATGTTTGGAATCCCAGACACCAGCCTTTCCTGAAGTCACTTCACCTCAACACACTGCATGCTACTACTGAGGCTGAAGAAAAAGAAGAAAAAGGAAAGGAAGGAATTTTCAGGTGACATAATGGTAATGGTCACTGGCTTTGGAAACAGGGAGCCATGGTTTCACTTCCTGGATCCAGTAAGGACTGACCACATGCCCTTGGGTAAAATGCTTAAAAATCAACAAGCTTTAGTTTCCTCACTGTAGCCTCAAATGTTAGGATGAGGCTAATTTAAATTAGTTGTTCTTGAATTGAACACCCAAAAGTATCACCTAGAGGAATTAGTGAACCACAGGTTCTGATTTCTTGAGTTTTCTGATAAAAAAAAAGGGGGGGGGTGAGGGGGGTGAGGACTTAGATCTCGAACAAGTTGCCAGATGCTGCTGACACTGCTGTTCCAGAAACCAGAGAACCAGTGATTAAGACACATAATTGAGTTACTTAGAACAATTCTTGGGGAATAACAAGCAAGCAGTAAACATGTTGTAGCTATTATTTTTAATCTACATTTTGGACTTATTTTTAATGCAAAAATAGTATGTTTTAGAGTTTTTTAAATGAAGCACCTCTTATATCATCTCTAACACTGGCAGAGAGTTCGTCCTGGCATTAGCTAATTACCTTTCATAACGCAATTAAAACTACACATCAAGACATGTAAGAGATTTTGGTGGCATGAATGTCCTTCTTTGCCATGTATTCTTGCCAGTATGAGTGAATTGCTAAATCTGTACCTAGAAAATCCTGACTTGAGTGTCTCCTCACTCTAATTATGCTTGTATTATGAAATCTGAACTTTCACTAAATTGTTGGCTAACATTGGTATCTTGTTAAGCAATTGGGTTCTTCATTACCTACCTCACAGGATGACAGGGTATAATCTGAAGAATCCTGAGAAGCAATAGTTCTGCACAAACTGGGCTGAAAAGAATCATATCATCTTGGCTGTTCAATCACAACTTATGCCTCTCTTCATCAAGGTTAAACGAATTACTCTTTGAGATTAATAATGAGTTCCACATGATGCTTGTACGAGCTTCTAATATTTTCCACCTTCATTGTTTTATCTGATCCACACAGCCTGACAGGAGCTGTTTTATTGTCACTGTAGCCATTCCACAGATGAGGAAATGAAGACCCGGACTGTTTATAATTGTACAAAATCTCCTTCACTACTGGTCGAAGAAGTTAGACTGGAACTTAGATTTCTAGAAGCCAAGAACTATATGCAATGTGCTCTCAGAGAGAATGTTTTCAGAACTTTTAAAAATCAAACATAAGATTTAGGCTTTTGGAGCACTTAATTTTTCATCTGGCAGTTCGGTTAAAACTGAAAAAGAAAAACTAGTCTACTATCAGAAATCATAATATATAGACAAAAGAGAAAAAGTAAAAATACATCTAATCTTACCCACTCAAAGAGGAACACCAGAACATCTAAGCTCCCCTCCCCATCACACTGTATGCAAATCAAACCCTGATGCCTTTGAAGCTGCTGTTTTCATTTACCAGTATATCATAATCATCTTTCCATGTCAATAAATATATTTTTTAAAGCACAGTGGTCCATTGTTTGAAATAACTATAATTTGCTTAACCAAAGGAGTGTTAGGTGATTTCCAACTTTTGCTTCTTCAAAAGAGCACTCCATTGAATATTCTTGGAGCTCAGTCTTTCCCACATCCTTAGTTCTTTCCTCAGGAACAATTCCCAAAAGTGGAATTACTATGTCAAAAAGCATTCACACTTTAAGTCTTTTAATACATATTGCCAAATTGACCTTGAGAAAGGTTGTACTAAATTACTTGCCATTTCTCAGCTCACGGACATGTCACTTCCCCCTTTTATTGGTATCACATATTATTTATTATTTAGCTACTGGTAGATTTCCCCTGCCCAATGCATCTAGTGTTCTGTACTTTCACAAAAGAAGCCTTAAAGAGCCCAATTAGAGCACCTAAAAGTCTCTTCTCATGAATATGATTTGAGGCTTGTAAATAAACTGGTAGAGCTATTGCCTCAAAACACCACCTATACCTTCCACCTTCTCGTTCCTACCCATACAGTCAACTTTTACAATGGGCCACATGTTATTCTAAATCCTTTATGTGTGCCAAGTCACTAACCTCTCAATACTCCTCTAAAAGGAGATGCAATGGGGCGCCTGGGTGGCTCAGTCAGTTAAGCCTCTGACTTTGGCTCAGGTCATGATCCTGCGGTTTGTATATTCGAGCCCCACATCGGGCTCTGTGCTGGAAGCTCAGAGCCTGGAGCCTGCTTCAGATTCTGTCTTTCCCTCTCTCTTTGCCCCTCCCCCACTCATTCTCTCTCTCTCTCTCTCTCTCTCTCTCTCTCTCTCTCTCTCTCTCAAAAATAAACATTAAAAAAATAATTAAAAAAGGAGATACTATTATCATGCCCTTTGTACAGATGAAGAAATTGCCCAAGATCTCATGGGCAGAACTGACATTTGAGCTCAGGCAGTCAGTTGTTCAGGTAAGAGAAAATAAAGAAACATGGAGAAGCAAAGTAGAAGGCAGAATATGAAGAGAAACAAGACATGGTATTGCAGAATGGACAACCCAGAGACTGCCAAAATAAGATGATAAAATAGGAGTATGTTTTGTATCTATCAGCCCTACTAAAATATAAAGGAAATTAAACTAACGGGATCCAAAGTGGAGCGGCAAGCGCTACTCAACCCATTTCTGCAGCACCATCCATAAGCCTCGTGAGGGGAAAAAACCAGGCTTACTGGAACCCAAGGCCTCCATGTCAGAGTGAATTATTTCAGAAGCCCTGGCCTGTAAACATAGCTGTTCCATCTCTGCCTCCACCCATCTATGGCTCAAAGTGGGCACACTAAATCATTAAAAGCTCTGATAGACAAAACCTATTTTCTTGACCAGTCATGATTTCCAGGTCAGGAAATAGAACAAAACAAGGCATGATAATTAAAAAAGAAAAAAAAAATCAGACAAGCTATTAGGTCTCTACCCAAATTCCTGGAGGAGATTGCACACAACTGCTCATTAATTCTGGTGCAGAAAGGATATAAACTGTGCTAAGCCAAATGTTGCTAACCTTTGGGAACTTGAATGCATTTTGGAATAGAAGTGCTTCTTGAAAGAAAATAAATAAATGTGTCCCCATGTTGATATTTTATTGAGTTGTGTGCTGCTGAAGATGTGGCATAAACTCATAGCATGATTCATTAAAGCAATTTAGACGATTATCAGTCCTTTGCAAAAAGAGCTTTTCATCCAGAAACAGCAGATGCTGTACTTCCCTTTGTCATTGTTGGACTCTGCTAGTCCTCACTCAGTCTCAACATACTTTTTACTTAAAGGACTGTTTGCCACTGTCTTGTTTTTTGCTTGTTGGTTGGTTTTTATATTTGGGGCTTTGGAGAAGGCGTGATTTTTTATCTACAGCTTCTAAATTGGAAATTATTTTGTACCACTTCCTAAAATCACAGATCTGTGAAAGTTTAGTAAGGTGAGGAGTGAAGTAAGGTGTAGAGGTTTAAAAAAAAAAAGATACAAACATTGTTTTTTGTTTGTTTGCTTTAGTCTCCCCAACTTAAATATGCCTCAGGTTTCTCCAGACCCCCATCTCTTCTCCTTAGGGGTAACCAAAGAAGGCAGTAAGAAGGGAACATCACTGCTAGGACTGCCTGTCCTCATGGCTTCATTCCGAAGTGAGAGAGAGCCAAGCGTGTCAGGCTCTGCTGCCTATGCACACATTGGGTGCTGGCATGGGCTCCTTTGGGGAAGAAGCTCATCTCTGAAGGGGTAGGTCACTCCACTTTTCCTTTTTGTTGCAACTTTATTCTTCCTCTTCAGTCTAATTCTGAAATGGCTTATTTTAAAATTCATGGCTTAATTTTCCTATCATGTTTACAAGAGCCAGTAAAATTCTGAAGCAGACAGAAAATGTAAACCAGATGTTTAAGGCTACAGGCAACATCATACAGTAGACTCAATTTTTGCTATAATTTTTCTTTCTTTCTTTCTTTCTTTCTTTCTTTCTTTCTTTCACTTTTGGAAGTAGCTACAGATAAATAAGCAACTCAAACAATAGCAACGGAAATGATGGAAGAGATGATAGAATAGTGTATTCAAGTGCAACATCCTTCATTTCTTCCTTTTAGTTGAAGAATTATTCCAGCTGGTTTTATCATGAAACTTTGCCCCAAAGGAGTAAATAAATAAAAGCTAAAACCTCCCATAAATTCTTCTAGGATAGTTGGAAAAATGCCTTAGAATAAAAAATAACCAAATATTGGAAATGTGCTAAAATGTTGTGGTAAAATATTGTGTGCCCATTGTAAGCTTTCCAAAGTAATTACACTCCGTTCAATACAAGCCCATCAATTCCCAGGATAATATTATTTGTTCTTCTCACAAAAACCCCTAAATAAAAATGAAATATGCTATGACTACTATCTATTCATGAAAATGTTTCAAGACCAATCCTTCAAAGATACCTCTACAATTGATGAACAAGTTTCCACTCATGGTTGAGTTGGCCCAGATTATAGGCTTCTTTATTCTCTTTGAAACATCTAAGAGCTTAGTTATGAAATACAGTAAGACTTCACTAATTTAGATCATTTGTAAAAAGGCTAGTATGTCTACCTGATAAAGTTTTCACTGAAATTTAGTTGTGTTGTCAATGAGACTATATGCACGAATATTTGCTGCCATTATCAAAGTACTGCCAGATTTTATAAGACCTATTTTCACTTAAGCAATTATTTATTGGGTACAATAACATCCCTTTCTTAGACACTAGCTTTTTTTTATATAAGGTAAAATCTGTTCTTTTACCTGAGTAACACAGATAGCCATGACTTTATCCATAGAAGATTTAAAAAAATAAAAGTGTATAATAACATGGCCTCTAAAAAGGCTAATTTATTCCTCTCCACTGATGCCTTCAGTATATTTATGGTTGTACCCTCTTGAATGCTATTTGCCTGGAGAACATAATTTGGAGATAAATGCTTGTAAGATGACTCCCTACATTTCTGATGGGAAAGCTTCACAGGGTATGCAAGCAAGGACCTCATATCACCAGCTTCATCATTACACTAATTGGGAAGAGGGCTATAACTATGTAATCTTAGAATTCCAAAGGACTGTGATAACCTTGGGAAGCAGTCAAAAGTTGAAAGTGAATCTTTAGGATTTACGTATATCAAGCTTACTCACAAACCTACTTTGAGTCAACAATCTAATTTCTTTTTAAGCATGTTAAAGTACAATATTGTGTTGTATCCTGTACACAAGCAGGAATGGAGACACAATTTTCACATCTATTCTGTGAAGCTAGAGTGGCTACTTGAAACCAAGATCTTTCAGAATGAATGAAGAATAAGCCTAGGGAGGTTCTTCAAGTCAATTAGCACAGTACCTTATCTATCATAGAGAACAGGTTACTGCCGATGAGAAATATAAGTGATTGCTAACAACCTAAAAGAGAAATCAACACCACTAGCTCAGGTTACAGCTATTTTTCTGAAGTTATCACATTAGGAGGATGTTCGATAACTGCATGTAGTGTTCAGTTGGAAGAATTTCAAGCTGCCTAACCTTCAGAGCTTCTCTGGTTGAAGGATCCCTCGACAATGTTTTCCATACACAGAAACAAGAAGAGGCTTAAGACCCCAGGGAATAATAATACCATGATGCTCATCCTTGAGCACACATCAAATTTCCACTTCTGATCTACAAAACCATTTGGAGAAAAATTACATACTCTTCTGAGAAAAGAAGGGCTTGATCAAACTTTTTTCAATGTGTTCTTGAACAAAAACAGAAAACTAAGAGCGATACTAGTAAATACACTTACGGAGGGAATAAAGAGAAACCTTCCAACATCTGAAGAGACATGTTGCCCTTTCAAAAAGGTCCAAGCCAGCCACTAAAGAATCAGACTCAACTGGCTGAAGGGATATTTATTTGTGTTCTGAGATAGCCAGAAACTAATTTTATTCTGGAACAATTTTATAGCTAAATAAATCTTTCTCAACCTGACTCACATTATCTTTGCCCTATTACTTTAACTTCATTTTCCCTTGTCACTGGCCAAAGTTCAATCATTTACTGCCTGGAGAAGAATTTGGAACATGCAACTGAGGTCCATGTTTGGAAGAGAAATTGCATGGGTAAGGTGGTCAGTAGAAAATTAATAGAGACAATTCTGACTATTTTGGCTTCTACCTCATGGAACCTTATAACCTGTAAGTTAGAAACCACAAACCTACATACAAAGGTATAATTGGTTCTGCTCTAAAGCACTGTTCACCTTACTAAGCATATGACCCAGAAAGATTATTGCCAATGTATTTAGCTCCAGAAAGTTAAAAAAAAAAAAAAAACACTGTTGAAAAGGGAATGAATTTAACATAAATTATATACAGCTTCTCCCCCAGGAGATATACATTTTATGAAGAAACAGCAAACTGTGCTTATATATAGCAAATCCTCATTTACTAAACATTAACAGGAAATCTGTCATGTTTCTCATAACCAAAGCTTTTCTTAGCCACTTAAAAATATTACACATTTCCCTTTGAAACACTGATTTTATTTTGTTTTGTTTTTTCTCGAGATCCTTGGCATTAATTGTTCTACAGTGATACTCTTACCGTTGAGGAGTGTTATATATCTACATAATGTAATGTTGTTTTAAGGGCCTTTGCTTCTAGTATTTTTTTCATCACCATATCAGCAAGGTTGTCATCTCTCCCTTGCTATATGGGCAAACAGCTAATAGATTCTGTAAGTGTCTAAACAGAATCACTCTAATTGGTTACTCTGATCTACTGTGTTCTCAGAAACCATATAAACAAGCTTGTTAAAAAGCAAACTAAGAATACACAGAGAGGTGCCTGGGTGAATCAGTCAGTTAAGCATATGAGTCTTGATTTTGGCTCAGGTCATTATCTCACAATTCGTGAGTTCAAGTCCCACATCAGGCTCTGTGCTGACAGTGTGAAGCCTGCTTGGGATTCTCTCTCTCTCTCTCTCTTCCTCCCTCCCTCGCTCCCTCTCTCTCTCTCAAAAATAAATCAATAAACTTAAAAAAAAGAATACATAGATGCTAGATGAGGAATTTTTTTGGTTGGCAAAGACCATAATACTTTGGCTACTCAGATGCCTTTCCAAGCCTTACTATTAGCTTATTGCCTATTTCCTGAGTGGTGGAATATGCCACTTACCTTTCATATAAGTAAGATGTTTCATGGTATATATGTCTGTTTGTGGGCTGTATATTTCCTTAAAGCAAACTTCATCATTCTGATAATTTTTAGTCTTAAACAGATTGAGCAGTGGATCTTTCCAATCACACACTGCACATGTATTCCAGACTTCAATGACCTTGTATCACCAAACTAAATTAACTTAAGACAGACATATGTAATGGAGATGAGGGAATGTTCTCACATATGGAATAAGCCAAGGTCAATGTTTGGCTTCAGGTCATATACTGGATTGATGTGTTTAATCCTGTGCAAGTTTAGAGCACAAACACACTCACATCGTGTGTTCACACTCGTGCATACACTAACCCTTAGAGACTTGTGTGGTTGGTTACTCTCGTAACTAAACCCAGTTCCCTCTCCTAACTTGTGTATACTGCAAACTGAATCTCTTTACTTCCCACATTCTACACACGAGATGTTATATAGGTGGTACTTTGTTCTTGGATGTTATTAGGAAAAGCAAAGACTCCTGGGACTAACAAATAGATGATGCCCTCAAGACATTAGACTAAAATGAAGAAAGCAAAAAAAAAAAAAAAAAAAAGAGCACTGTTTTAGAAATAAAAAATATCTAATTTGAAGAAAATTCAAAATTTCACTCTAACAATCTATTCATTTTTAATGTTTTATTTATTTGAGAGAGAGAGAAAAAAAAAACAAGTGGGGGAGAGGCAGAGAGAGAGAGTGGGAGACACAGAACTCAAAGCAGACTCCAGGCTCTGAGCTGTCAGTACAGAGCCCAATGTGGGTTTCAAACCCACAAACTATGAAATTATAACCTAAACTGAAGTCGGACACTTAACAGACTGAGCCCCTAACAATCTATTCATTTTTACACCACTCCTAGAAATGGCTCCTTTTTCATATTTCTGCCCTTCCCTCCTCTATTTATAATTATTATTTTTGTATTCCTCAAACATGAAAGCATTCTCCTCTCTAGCCAATATTGGAAGTAATTTCAGGCAAAGGGATGATTTGAAGACGCATCATTACTCTAGAGAAAAATGAACAGCATTACATTGGCCATTATCATCATGCCAAAAAGGGAGAAAGCACACTTAAATAACTGCTGAGTTAAGCCACAGTCTTCATTGCCTGGACAGTTGCTGTCTGAGCAGAGATTCTCTCATTGACTTATCTTCAAATAGATATTAAAAGCTTAGTTTCATTTTTTATATCTAATGAGTAACCATCTTGGAGCACAGGGTAAAAATATAATGCCTCTTACATGCTGATCATTAGGTCTTCATCTATTCCAAACTACTGCTAAGTATCTCTGAGAGGAGGAGCCATTATCTCTACCAGTGAGAATATGAACTGATGTTGAAGCTCCAAAAGAATTGGGAGTGTTCAGAACTAACTCGGAGTTACTTATCCAAATTGTAATATTGTTGTAGACAGCAACTAGTCACATGCCCTAAGAGATTTGACATCCGCATGTAGATGTTTCTCCCCCACTCTTACCTTTCTATCCTTTCATTCACCAGCTAATTTGGCTTAAGACTTAGAAACTAAATTTGAGGGCTTAAATTTTAAACCTGAATTTAGACAATATCAATTTTCCCTAATGCTCCATTCACTCATTAAACACTTCTTAGTACAAAGCACACAGACTCATGGAAATGGCATTGAAATGTTGTAAATTCTGGAGCAGGATAAAGAAATAATGCAAAAATGGAGTTAGCTTTGATGAAAGTATTAAAATAGGTGATTTGCTTGTGTAACCTCCTCTTCTCACCTCACTTTCTCCTTATGTTTCTTTACATTTACCCACCCTTTCTTCACCAAACATTCTTACAGAAACCTTGTGTTTTTACTCAAAGTTTTTGTGCAATAGTTAATTTCTTTAGACACAAATGTTAGGTTTATCACTAACTGAAACTGTCTCTTCTCTTGCCACCAGCAGGCTCCATCTTTACTTCTCTGTTTCTGTTTACATTCTCTTCTCTCCCTTTCACTGTTTCTTTCCTCGGTATCTTCTGCCTTCTTTCACTCCATTTAATTCTTTTATTTCTTTCATATCTTTGTTGGCATGACAGAGCATTAGCACTGAGTGGGAACCTAATAAAAATTTGTAGGGGCGCCTGGGTAGCTCAGTTGGTTAAGCATCTGACTTCAGCTCAGGTCATGATCTCACTGTTTGTGGGTTTGAGCCCTGCGTTGGGCTCTCTGCTGACAGCTCAGAGCCTGGAGCCTGCTTCAGATTCTGTGTCTCCCTCTCTCTCTCTCTGCCTTTCCCCCACCCACACTGTTCCTTTCTCTCAAAACGTAAACATTTTTAAAAATTTTAATTAAAAAAAACATTTGTAGAAAGAAGCAAGGGAAGGAGGGAGAACAGGAGGGAAAGAGTCAGCCCAAACTCAACCTGATTTCCCAGCCCAGAATGCTTTAGTTCCTAGACCCTTTCTTCCAATTCAGGGACAAGATATGTAGAGAATAAAAAGAATAGTGTATTAAGAATGTGCAAACATAGAGAAAATAGATTTTGAGTTATTGTCTTCTATTCTTTTTGGTTCCAAGGAAATAGAAGAGTCATAATCTCATGACTGAGTTTATTTTGTAAGCAGATGTTTAGAATTGAAAGGGACAAGCACCCATCTCCTTGGGGCTAATTAGTCCATTTGGTTTCCATTTATATGTGGTCATCATTCATTATATTCTTTATTTGAGTTCAGATTCCTTACTGTGACCATGTATTTCCTTTTTCTGTTTTATGAAGAGTCGTCTTTTTCCATGAAGAGAAACTACCCACACTCCAGGCCACATCGAATGCCACCCCCCCTTCCAAATTCTGCTCTCTGTGGCCAGAACCGTATCAGTACCCCCAGTGAAGGCCCACCTGTGCTGCCTGGGCCTGACAATGATTGAGTGGTCATTTCAACATCCAAGGCCTATTCAGATTATTTTCTCCTTCCCCACTTCCCTTCCCTTGGAATTGTTTTGAGCCAAGAAAGAAGTTACTAAATACAGCTTATTGTCTTAACGTAACTTGTGGGACTGAGGAAATCACACATCATGCTCCAGCACCTCAGAAATAGAAATTATCAAGTTTTGAGATAATATACTTAATAATCACCACAGCTTCAATTAAGGACATCCACTAATAGAGGCATTTCTTTCTGCTTAATCATCTTTTCTTTGTATTAGTAAGTTATTTCTGGCAGGAAATTCAAGGATTGTTAAGCTGCTGCATTTCCCTACTTCATTTCTAAATATTTCCACCTGGACTGGATTTGTGAAGATTCAAACCAAAAATCTCCAAATATCTCATCTTTCAACAAAATATTTGGATTCCAGAATGAACTGAATCTCTGAACACAACATTACAGAAAATGACAGCATCAGCTCAATATTTTTAGGGATATGTTCATTTTAGTCTCTTATAGGTCATTACCAGAAACATCTTGGGAGCCAGTCCATCAGCCTTCCATAGTACCAGTGCAACTTAAAACTGGATCCACTGACTCATGTCACTCTGCCTCATCAGGATATGATAAAAGCCAAAATGAACTCATCACTCAACTCCAAAGGAAAAAAATTATTTATCAGAGAGATGGTTTTGACTTATCTAAGAAATTACTTCAGCCTGTCATAACTTCTCCTCCCAAAGCTAATAATTCTGGGTATTCATTAGTGGCAGTATTTTCAATGATTGCTAATGAAGAAGAGATTTAGTTTCTTACATCTTCTACTTGTGCTGCATTATAAAATGTTACTTGAGGGTCTGAAGTGTTTCTTAACTCCTAAAATTAGAAATCTCTGATTGAATGAAGAACAGCTCTGTTTAGTTCAACAGTAATTCTTTGTATTGAAACATATTTCTATCAGTGTAGTAATAGAAACTTTGATATGAAGATTAATTAAAATAGATCCCAGTCCTTAAAATAGAAAGCATATGTAGAAGAGGATGCTATTTACAACCAGTCTTCTGTATCTCTGAACAATATAGAAATAATACAAGAGAAAGAAACTAAATAAAGATGGATGACTGACCCACTCAAAATTTGTTAGGGTATATAGCTAGATATATATTTAAATAAATTCATATAAAAATATATCCATAACATCATTGCTTCCGAAGAAATAATGTCAATAGTGAGTCAGAAATTTGGATTAATCTGTGGAAAGCAGAAACAAAGATAAGGTTAGCAAAGGAAACCACACATCAAACACGTACAGGGAGGGGACAGCTGTAGGCGTGATCAAACACATGCAGGCAGGGAACCGTTACAGGGGTGAGGGTGGCTTCAGGGTTGTCAGGGATTCAGGAGAGGCCCCAGGGCAATTACTGGAAATGAGAAATTGGGTTAGAAGCAAATATGCTCGTTGGCTCCTCTCTCCTTCAACATTTATGCTAAGCAGCTAGCAAAAGAAGCACGTGTCCATGAAGGACACCAGTTAGGACAGAAGTGTCCCACCTAGTTTTAAACTACCAAAAGGCAAGGTATGGGTAAAATCCACACATTGCAACCCTCACCCCCCAGCCTCTTCTGCACAAAATAATACTTACTGTAGACCACCTCTGGTTATCAGAACAGCCTCCCACAACAGGGGAATAGAGATTCTCAAATACAAAGATGAACAGATGATTGAAAATCACATATGGTTCAGGAAAAACACCACCATGAAAAACAAGTACAAATAACCAAAGAACCCAACCCCTGAAAAATAGAAGTACAGTAAGGAACAGAAGAACCTTTAAAATAACAATTGATAACTTCAGATAAAGTTGGGAAGATAAAGAAAACAACTAAAGATCAGAAATGTTTAAAATATTTAAAAAATGGGGTGCCTGGGTGGTTTAGTTGGTTAAGTGTCTGACTTCGGCTCAGGTCATGATCTCACAGTTTCTGAGTTCGAGCCTTGCATCGGACTCTGTGCTGACAGCTCAGAGCCTGGAGCCTGCTTCCGATTCTCCATCTCCCTTTCTCTCTACTCTTACCCAGCTCATGATCTGTCTCTCTCTCCTTCAAAAATAAATAAATATTTTAAAAATTTTTAAATAAAATATTTCAAAAATGAAATTAGCAAAAGGACTAAATAACAAAATCATGTAACTGAAGGTAAACTATAAGAGACACGCTAAGAGATATGAAGGATAAAGAAAGAGATCAGAGAGGCTAGATATAGGAAATAAACAAGTAAGTTCTAAAAATATATCAAAGACCTAGTGAAACATGTTTCAGTTTAACATAGCCCATCAAGTAACAAGCAGGATGTATGACAAACTGCCCCACCCCACCCCAAAATATCTTCTTGCAATCTCAGACCACAATAAAAACTGACAAGTTAATTTTCATTAGGAAAGATTTCACCTTTCTTAGAAATCTATACTATTCTTAGAAATCAACAAATCATGTTGATTAAAAAGTAGTAAGTTATAAAAGATTTAGATTAACAAAATAAGGTTGATTTAGTAGAGAGAGAGATAGAACACTATCTTGAATATACTTAAAGGAAAAATAATATATATATATATATATATATTTTTTTTTTTTGACAAACAGAGAGTGTGACACATGGAGGGGAAGGGCTCAGGGAGAGAGAGGGAGGGAGGGAGGAAAGGAGGGAGGGAAAAAGGGAGGGAGGGATGGGGAGAGAGAGAGAGAGAGAGGGAGAGGGAGAGAGGCTCTTAAGCAGGCTCCATGCTCAGGTGGATTCTGACACAGGGTTCTATCTCAAGACAGTGAGAGTATGACCTGAGCCAAAATCAGGAGTAGGACACTTAACCAACTGAGCCATCCAAGTGGCCCAAAAGGAAACTATATTCTAAGCTTAGAAAGAAATCAACAAAAGATCAATTACTTCCTAACTTTGCAATAATTGTTAATGATTCAATGCTATGCCTCTCAAAACCAGAAACTTCACTTTAAAATACAGAAGTAAATAAAACATGAAAAACCTTACAATATAATTAGCGTAGTCTTAGAGGGTATGGAAATAACAACAAAAAACCTCAAACTCAACATCTGAATGGCTTTTCTAGGGAAAACACAAGCAGGTTATCTTTTCTAAAACATTCTTTACAGGATGCAATGCTCTCTCTGTCATGTTTCTGTTTCCTATACCAAAAGGGAATAATGCCACAAACAAAAACCTTACATAGAAACAAAATATTTATGATAAAGCAAGCCACTTAGAGAACAACCAGGTTCTCTGGCGAGAGCAAGAGTAGAATAAAGGATGATGATACCACTGATAAGTCAGGTATAATTTACAGCCACAAACTGCCTCAGCACCACTGTCCTGCACTCTTTTCCCCTCCAACAGAATTTGAAGTGGTTAGATCTTATCAATATTCCATTTGTGCAAGTTCCTGCTGAGGCCAGTGGATATTAAAGGAGAAATTCACAGAGGCGCCTGGGTGGCTCAGTCAGTTCAGCGTCCGACTTCCGCTCAGGTCATGATCTCACAGTTCGTGGGTCGGATCCCCGCATTGGGCTCTGTGCTGACAGCTCAGGCCCTGAAGCCTATTTCAGATTCTGTGTCTGCCTCTCCCCTGTTCACACTCTGTCTCTCTCTGTCTCACTCTCAAAAATAAAGATTTAAAAAATGTTTAAAAAAAATAAAAAAATAAAGGAGAAATTCACAGAGGTTGCCTGGTAATCAACAAGTCCAGGACTCCAGCTTTTTATATGAGGTCTTCCTGGTTGGGCTTCCTTCTCCAGGCCTCCCTGGAGGAAATGGTGTTTTAGCTTTATAGGGCTTCTGCATTGTAGGAGACAGGAACTTTGAAATATGTGCACTACTGGAATGATCTAGCAGCAGATTCATTGATTTTAGGTCAGTATGAAGGAGAAGGAATGGGATTCACAACTAAAGCAGCTGGCAGGGGTTGCCTGCTTTCCAACTGCCCAGGTTCCTCAAGCCCAGTCTGTCAGTTTGCCTAGAAGAGGTATAGATGCAGCATTTCTCCCTAAATTCCAGCTTTAGAGATTGGTCAGAGAGGTGGGAGTGGCATGTGGGAAAATCATGTTTTGCATGTGGTGATATCTTTTCTCACAAACACATAGACCAGTGGCTGACAAATGAGATTTTAAATTCTCAGTAAGTTAAAAGAGACCAGTGAAAGCATTTTTAAAATTCTGAATCAATTTTAGTTTGGTGAATTGAAGAAGATATATATAATACAATAATATATGATTTTTCAAACTATACTACAGGAAGGGCAAACAAGGGCAATCTTATCCACAAAGGCGATTAAAAGTTAGGGGTACTCACCCAGATCTTTTGAAATGAGTAATAAGTTTGGCCACGATAGATTGAACTTAGAAAAGCCGTGTTATTTTTGTAACTGTACAAACAATTTTATGAAAAAGTTGAGAATCCTCACTAATTATGAATATGCCTCAGTTTCTCTAACTATAAAATACATAATGTAATTCTCAGGAACAATCTGAAAAGGTCTACAAGAAAAAATGGGAAAATGTCAGTAAATACCTATAATAATGTAGCATTAATTAAGCTAGGATCCATATGTAAAATCACCAAGGAATAGACATAGGGCCCCCTGAGTACTGTTTATTTCATGGGTAAGAGTGAAATCCATTCACGTAATTGATATTTAATAGCGATTATATTTGCTTAAATCATACCAGAAAATAATACTGTTTTTTGGTTAAGGAAGCATAAAAAGGAATACTAAGAAGCAAATTTAAAGACTCACTAAAAAGAGAAACTGAATAAAGTATAGAAGTATGAAAAACTATACAGCAAAAGCCCAAGTGTAAGTTACCAAGATTTTACAAAATCTACATTCAAGTATTTCAACAAAAATTAAATCCGTGAAGAAAATAAGACAAATATTTCATGAGACACAATAGGAATAAAACTAGAAATGACAAAAATGCCTGACAAAATAATCAAATGCAAAATGGAAAAAACAACAGATGCCTCTAACTTGGTATTTTCAAACTCAGCTAGAGCCAATGTCTAGAAAGCCAGGATAAAGAGAATGATCCTGCACTGAAAAGAAGACTGTCATGAGAGGAAATAATTTGTCATTAAATGTGTAGAGCAGGATGCTTCTGGAAAAGAGGAAATTCTCAAAGTTGGATTCTAACATTGCTCTATTTCCATCTTCCCATAACCATTCAGATCTACTTTCATAATTCAGTGATATATCATGAACATAACAACAGGAGGCTGTTTTCCCAGCAAGAAAAATCAACACTTGTTAGTCTTGCAATTGGATTCATTACTCGGATCCGCAACTGGGATAGAACCAACAGGGTGGTGTGACCCCATCTCTTCTCCCTATTACATTTTCTTTCTCTCCCTGCTTCAATAAGAGATTAATTTGGTACCTGGAAGGTCACCTGTGACCTTTTCTTAGGCAGTTGGGTGATTCCACTTACCCACTTTCAACCTCCCTCTTCTCCCTCCCCACTCCCAGGATGGTATGCTCTATGCCCCTCAAGATGTTTTACAAATATTCTTTATCCTACAAACCATGGTCATCCAAGTTAGAAAGTACAACACTCTTCTTGTCAGGCCTCAGCTGAGGCTCCAAGCCCCAGGCTGGCATGATAAAATTTTCTTTTAAAAAGATGTAAAGCAGGAATGGAATAGAAGACAATTATCACAGAAAGCTGTCATCCCTTGTACGCTCATAGGGACCAGGGACTCATTCACATTCCCTTTACCAGGAGCTACACGGATTATGCCCATGCATAGGGATGGGGTATTTGAGTAACCAAATAACTGGCCATCTAACTGCTGAGAGCTTTGTTTATCTGGCTGAGTCAGAGGGTTTTCCTATCTTTTGCAAGAAGAAATTATCCATAATGTCTGATATCTTACTTTTACTATAGGGATAAAGACTGGAAGTTGAGGTAGGTATGAGTAAATGTTATGTTTATGCCATAGGAAATGTTATGCCAAGGAAAAAAAGCAGCAAGAAAATAATGACAAAATTGCAATCTTTGAGCTCAGCTTACACATTTCTTCCTGTTTTCGCTTAAATCTATTATGGACAGCAGTGAATGGGAGTAACTTAGAAGAAAAGGATTATTAGTCAGCTAAACCTTATCTAAAGATTTCCTGGTTTATTCAGAAAAGTCTAGTTTTCAGGGTGAGCAACTGAGTGTCAAGAATTATGAGGAATAGGGGCACCCAGATGGCTCAGTCGGTTAAGTGCCCAACTTTGGTTCAGGCAGTGATCTCACAGTTCACGAGTTCAAGCCCCGCGTCAGGCTCTGTGCTGACAGTTTGAGTCTGGAGCCTGCTTCAGATTCTGTGTCTCTCTCCTGTCTCTCTGCCTGTCCCCTGCTTGCTCGCTCGCTCACTCTCTCTCTCAAGAATAAATAAACATTAAAAAAAGAATTATGAGGAATATTCTTTCTAGTATCTGCTAAATGCACTGCTCTAAGCACTACACAGATCAACCTCAGTGTAATTTTCTTTCATTTAGAAAAGAGAATCCATTTTGAGCCTCTTTTTATGAAAACAATTCAAAATACTTGCTTTTTTGTAATGTCTTTTTTGAGGGTTCAAATAATTTTTAGTAGAATTAAAACATTTACAAAGCATTTAAAACCAACTTTCCTTTATGGGAAAAATGCCATTTTAATATGCAATTCTTTGATATCACTGATGTCTTTGTTAAGTAACATCAGGGTAGAACCTGGGCATACCATTTAAAATTATTATTTTCCCTGTAGCATTTCATCGATAGAGGAGTGTAATTAATATTTAATCACCTTGAATACCAACATAATTCCATAGGAACTGAAGTATTGTCCATTTTAAATACTTTTACCCCTTATTATAACAGATTAGTGGTCAACACATTTCTTTCCTATACAACAAGTGTGCAAAACAATAGAATTCCCTAAATCATGATTATATTAAGGAGAATTTAATGGGGTCATTATTTCAACTCCCTGCATCTGAAATTGGCTAAAGTTAGGTATTCTAAGGAGAAAAGTTGTAGATTGCTCTGACTTCTTCAGAAGCCATTTTATTTGGAAAGCATATTAACCAACTTAGCCTAATAATTGAGATGCTGATGCACTCTCAGCCTTTTAGCTAGAGCAGAGCAATTATTGGTAGTGAAAGCTTTATCACAGCTTTGCAGCTTCCTGGCCTTTAAACGTGGATCTCTATCAGTTTCTGAATGAGGTGTCATTTTAATAGTTATAGGCCTGTTTAAACATCATTGGATCAATTGTGATCATTGCCTGCTAAGCTGCCCTACTCCCTCTTCTTCCCGACCTATAGAGTTTTGTGTTTTTTTTTTAACTGTTGCTCTGTATCTTTCCTTTGGTTGAGAAAAACACTGCTTTTGGAAAGATTTGGGTTTCTCAAGAGACATTCTCATTGCTCTGTCCCTTTGTTATTTGGATTGCTTATCACAGCAACAAATTTATGTGTCAATCTTGCTCTATCCTGAAACATAACACTACTCTGACCTGTTGTTGACAAGAGACCAGCAGTTAACTACCATGATCAACAGAGAAAATATAGAGCCTACACCATCTCTACACTGACTAAACATTGGTCCTTGTGATACAAATTCACACATT
This sequence comes from Cryptoprocta ferox, assembly GCA_028646485.1. Classification (NCBI taxonomy): domain Eukaryota; kingdom Metazoa; phylum Chordata; class Mammalia; order Carnivora; family Eupleridae; genus Cryptoprocta; species Cryptoprocta ferox. The sequence continues at coordinate 112,624,383 of CM053573.1, forward strand.
GTGTGATATATCTTGAGAGGTTTGTATATTGCAGATACAATTACCTAATTTGAACTATTGTGAATATATATATATAAATGTATATATAAATAAATAAATAAATAAATGTATATATATACAAGAGCTCTGCGGTCTGAACCTTTTCCATAATGATCCAATGAACCAGTCTTTTGGTACTGCAAGCCGACAATCTCAATTCCTAGACCATAACCTAGGCATCACCACAATTACCCTAATGGGACATTGAAAGTCTGACATTATTTCTTTCAGTTGAAGACACCATTTAGTACAATTTTTGAGCCAATTGTTTCCATATTTGGTAGAGCATAATCATCTAAGCTATATCTAGAGTTCTGTTTTATTATAATGGAGCCTCAATATAAAATAGCATGTCATTTTAGATTTCCATAGGATTATAAAATAGCAGATATTCATCTTGCTTTTCCTCCCCAAAAGAACCCCCTGAACACGTACACACACACAGTATATAAGTGCCAGGAAAAAAAAAAAAAAGGAATTTTATGACAGAGTGTAAATAGCTTTGATATTTAAAAAAAAAACACTTTTTATTACAAATTCAACTTTTTCACTACTATTTCTTTAAAAGAAATCCTTTGAAATTCTTTGTCATTGATTTTGGTTCCTTTCTTAGGGTTGGAAATTTTTTAATTCAATTTAATATGGAAATTTTCTTCCTTTTAGTAAAGAGAAATGCCAAATTAGCTAAATGTTCAGCTGTATCAGTAAAGTCACCCACAGCTATTTCATGAATGTTTGAACACTTGCTGGTTACCTGGTTCAACATCCTTGGAATGAACCAATGAGGAAGTTCTTCCCACTGACTCAGTGATTTTCTCTCCCTTGTGCATCAAGGCAACAGTGTCTATGCTCGGCCCATTGTCCCCTCTATTTTGCTATGACATTACATCTCATATTGTAGCTCGGCTTTTGTAGAGAAAAATGAAATGAGTGGAGAGACTATTATTTCTCATCAACCTCTGGAAAAGCAGACATTTAAAACTGTTTCACTGACTGAGAGCATTCCTTTATTTTTCCTGTCAGATTTACTGTCTTTATACAAGTTTCCTGAGCACAGTATGAAGCCTCGGAGGCTCGTCTCAGATGAAACAGCTGCTCCTGGTCAAAAGGAGCCTCTTATTCTCAATGTTTCTACCATTGCTCCTGGGCAGAGTATCAGTGAGCACAGACTAGTGCATATCTGTGGAGTTAGGTCTTCCTCTGTCCCACAGCACATAATTCTGACAAAATCCATTCATTCTAAAGCTTCGCACTATTTTTTCAACTCCACAATCACCTTCTACCTTTTTAAAAATGTGTTTTAAGAAAAAATGTCTGTTGTACAAATGTTTGAGAAGCACACATAAATACAAAAATAAAAGTCACTAATAGCCTCCAACACAAAGATGATGACTATGGTTCATATCCACAGGTTTATCCTTCCAGGAATAAAATATATGTCATCGCTTTTTTATTTTCAAAATTTATACCACCCTATACCACAGTTTTGAAAATTGTTTTTGTCCATTTAACACATTTTTGTATTTGCCCGTGCCTTTTTAGTGACCATGTCATGTTTCATTGTACAGATGACCCATAATTCCTTTGAACCATGCCCTTTTTTTGGACATTATGGTTTTCTTCAATCATTTGCTATTATAGAGCAGAGGTGACATTGCAGTTTGGAAGTTCACCAGCAGAGGAGGAAGGCTCCTGTCCCTTTGACAACATTAGGCTTTATGACTAGTGATTAATGGCAATTATAGTTCTGCTTACTTGTGTTTTCAATATTGGGCATGTGAGTCTTTAGTGGAAGAGGAAGAGGTAGAAGAGAAGTTGCATAAACAAAGAAGAAGAGAGAAGAAACAACAATCATGGAGTGCTTTCTCGGTGCCTCATTCTGCTGAAAGCTTTTCAACACTAACTCATTTAACTTTTACAATAAGCCTTGACTTACCACCTTCTGTTGTACAATCATTATCCCATTTTAAAGATAAATTAGAGGAAAGAGAGGTTATTAGGAGCACAGACTGCATATGGCTTGAGTACCTTTATACCAAAAAGCTGTGTGACCTTGGAAGATTTGCTTAAATTCTCAGAAACTTCATTTTCCCATTTATGAAATGAGATGTTCCACTCTCTTTAAATTCAAAGAGCCTATGATTCTAAGTTTAACAGAAAAAGTGTAAACAGTACATCGTGGGCATCCTCACAATCCAATATGAGAATACTAGGCCACTTATGGAAGATTTATAAAAGGGGACAATAACTTGTTCTGCAATCCTTAATCAATATCCACCTTGAGGGCATAAAAAAGATGAAGGCTGATGAAGAAAGTGTTTGCCTGGAAAAAGTCCTCAATGTGGTGTAGCAATGTCCCTAACACACCCCTTCTCCTCCACCTACACCTTTTCCTACTTTGGGGAAGGGAGTCCTTTCCTCTACTCTTCAGTTATATGAGAGGACCTTCCTGGGGGCAACTCAGAGTAGTCCTTTGGAATTTAAGGTTTGCAGTAAAACAGTGTCTCATTTTTGACCAAGTGCTGGCTGAAACCCTTCGTGGCAATAAGAAAAGGTAGTATTGGGGAAATCCCTGCATTACTACTAATAGCAGTTCAAAAGTGTGTGTGTGTGTGTGCATGTGTGTGTGTGTGTGTGCATGCATGCGCACACTTCCCAAAGTCCAAATGTGAAGCCCACTATGATGTATCTGCCTAGGCACTGGCCAGGGTAAGGATATCTCAGCAGAAAGAGGCCAGAGGAGTAGGGAGGGGAGGAGAATGCCATAAGCTATTTGCATAAAATTCTTACTGTTCAAAGGATTTAGTCTGGGCACTCAGGAAAGATGATCACAGATGCTCCCACAAGGCAATACTTCAGCTTTAAATACCTTCCAAGGCCAAGAGAAACCAAAGCCAGTTTTCCTTAGTACCTACGTTGCCTCTTACTTCCCCTGCCTACCTGCTTCCAACCTTGGAGGGCCAGGGCAGTCCAGTAAGTAGGGGAGGAACAGATACTAAGCAGTTAAATGGAGAAGAAGTTGACCATGTGGTCATTCTGCACAAGCTTGCAGTCAATTCTAGAGAAACAGAATAAAGTTTGGACTTGGGATTTTACACTGGACTGAACATGTCAATTAGTGAAATGAAGTTATCCTACTAGACAAAATTGGAGGACATTCTATTTCTGAGAGTGACACGAAAAGTCAACAAATCTACTCAAATTTTTATCCAAAGAGTGAGAATAAACTAGCGCCCTGAGCAGGTTAAAAGAGGCAGATGGAAGAAAAATAAAATTGCTTTACAGTTGTACCCTATGGAGTTCCACCTCTTTCCACAAATAGGCTGATTTAGATGTACCAAAGGAACCGAAGACCTCCTCAGCTTGAGCATGAAAATGCCTACTGCAAGTTTCAAATGGGTTTTCAGCATGCCCAGTGAACTGGTGGGGTAGGCCTGCTGGGCGTCCCTTTGCTGGGACACTCTCAGGAAGATAAAATATCTTAAAGGAAGAGAAAAAATAGGAAAAATAGCGACAAAGCTATGTGCCTCAGGGTGAAGAGGTGATTCCAATACGGTGTTTGTCAAAGAGATTTTTCTGCTGTCCTCTCCAGACTCATGTAGTCTATAGGAAGAGAATGAAGGAGAAGTCTGTATAAAAATGAAAGATTTGTCTCCAAAGACTCCTTTCCTTCTTATTCTTGCCATGGCTCACAATGATGGAGTATATAATTCTTGGCCATGTGACATGCTTGGGCTAACAGGATGTGGACAGAAGTTACAGTGTTTTCTGACTGCTTAAGGGGCATTTTTTCCCACTCAGTACTCCTGAGCCTCCACCATTTCCATAAAAGAACATTCCCCCAAGTAACTACTGGACCCAAAGGAGACGACACATGGGATAATCTGAACTCCACCTGCAACCGAGGCCCCAGCGACCCTACCTGAATCCAGCAGTCATAGCCAATCCACAATCTCGTAAGTTGAAGGGCGCACGTATTTTGGTGTTGTCTGTCTGGCAATATTGCCACAGTGAACAACAAAACCAATCAATACAAGCAATGTCTATAAAAGCACGGCCGGACATTAGGGCATATAACTGGAGTTAGGTAGTGCACCAGAGGTCCCCTCAGATCCGTCTCGTTGCTTCAACAGTATTCGGATGGAACAGACCCAGGGACGCCCCTTTTTCCAGCCTCCCACCACCCTGCAACCTCTTTTCCAGTCGCAGCCTTTGGAACCATCTTCTCAGCCATCCTCCACCTCTGGGACCAGCCAACACTGTATTTTGCTCTTAGCTCCTCACTGCCGATCAGCCCTGGGCTCCCAGATTCACCAGAATTATTCCACCGAGATGGAGTCCCGATAGCCACCTGGTCAATGCACAACTGCGACGTCTACACCTACCTCCCCCGGCGAAGATGTGGCTAGCGGTGGCCAGGCGGCCGCTGGAGGACGGGTCCGCTTCTACCACCAGTAGGCTGAGGAGGAGTGGGGAGAGCCGAGCGTCCCTGAAAGATGCAGAACAAGCGCAGGGCCACTCCTCTTCCTCGGAGGCAATTGTCCCAAGGCCCTGGGGCCGAACTTTGGATGCGAGGGAACCACCTGGCTCTGGGGAAGAGCCTGAAGCAGGCCCTTTTGGAGCTGCGTGCCCTGGTCTCTGCCCGCGCAGACCCCAGCTCTGTGACTTACTGGAGAGCCGCTTCTTTGGTGGGGAGGCAAACTCAAGGAGATGGGGAGCACCTGACTACCAGCGCAGGCTTCCTCCTGGCCGGTTTAACAAGTGTCTCTTTGAAACGCTCACCTTCAAGCACCACTAAGAGTCTCCAGAGCCCAGTAGCCTTCGAGGACCCCTCTGATCTGCCTAGGGCCAGGCCTTCTGCCTGAGCCTCTCCCTGCAGCCAAGAGGCAGCTTTTTAACACCCGAAGCCATAGACAAAATGATAACATAAAGCTTTTTGCATTAGCTGTGGAAACACACACATGCCACACACACACACACACACACACACACACACACACACACTGGAGTTAGGAGGAGGTTTTCACCGCTTATTTTGTTACTGAACACTCAGAGCTGTGGCACATTGAGTGATCCAGGGCTATAGCAGTGCCAGGAGGGCCTGGGAGAGACCATAGTCCCTGGGAAAGTTCAAGGCCTCTGCCATAGCAACACCCAGTGCCTGTTGCCTGGAAACAGGTGGCAGGCAATGACCATGCTTTCAAGGGTACTCAGTGACTTTAGTAGTGAAAATTTGTGTATTGAGATGCTTAATGGGAACATAGGAGGTAGGGGAGGGGAAGGACAAGTCCACACATTACACACTGTGGCTGACCAATGCTTCTGCATAACCGGATGTGATACACACCCTACATCTCCTCAACAGACATGTGGTCCTGCAATACCAGAGAGAGCCAGAAGCAAAGAAATACAGATTACAAGTCTATCCTTGCAATGGACCTTTACCAAAAGCATCAAATTCTTGGATAAAGGCAAAAGACTATTATACTGCATTTATAAATGACCCAAATAGTGGTGGGGAGACTGGTATTTTCAGTGATGGCATAAAGATTTAAGATTCCAAAAGGGTGAAAACATGGGGATGAAATAAACAAAATGAAATTTACAAGGATAAATGTAAAACTTTGCATTTAGATTCAGGAAATCAGGTGACCAAATTCAGATGAAGGAATATGTGAGTATGAGAAAAAGATCAGCAGATGTTATATTTTAAGTCCATGTGATTTATAATAAAGCTTATGCAATCTTATATTATATTAATAAAAATGTAATGTCCAGATGAAATATGGGAAGACTCTCTGGACACAGCACTGGATACAGTATGGCGCTCAGTCAAATTAAATTCTGTCAGCATTTATCCATCTACTTTGTGTAAGTCATTCTGCTAGATGTGGCATTTTAAGAGTGTACAGTGACCAAATGGAGTGACTCCAAAGTACTACAACCAGGAAGGTAAGAGGTCTAGACACTATAACATTACAGGAATTATTGAAGCAAAAAAGAGGGGTCTAGCCTGAGAAGGGATGATTTGATGAGGAAATTAATGATAATTATTTTCAAATATATGAAATTCTATTCTTTGAAAGAATGAATAAATTTACTTTTTGAGACTCCAGAGAATAAACCCAAGGCTAATGAGTAGATGTTATAAAGTCAAATTTTGATACAATGTAAAGGGAACATTTACAATGAAGATTATTGCAAAAGTCAAATTGGCTTTGACTCTCACAAAGGAGTGAGGCTTATATTCCATTCCCAGAGGTATGTAAGCATAGGGAAAAGTGGCCATGTTGTAAAGGGATTTCTGTTTGGGGTACTCTGTGTGTGTGTGTGTGTGTGTGTGTGTGTGTGTGTGTCTCCAGATCTCCAAAGTCTATCAAACCATGGAGTCTTCTGTTAATTTACCACTTCCCCCAATGTAAAGGGTTCATAGAACCCCTCTACTTTGTCACCCAGAGGGGCATAGATGAGAAGCAATCCATATGAGAATTTTCCCACATTTAACAGGAGCATGTAACTTCCTCACATGATACTTTCTTATGTGCCCCTTGGAAAAGTGAACTCAGAAATAGCCAGGGTTGTCTCCAAGTGTATGTGTGTGGAGGCCTGCCCTTGCTCACATGTTAGTAGTACTGTATAGATGGAAAATGGGTTGATAGAGACACAGGGAGAGACAGGAGCAAGAGTAGGGGTTGGTAAGTGGGAGAGAAAAGAGAGAGAAAGAGAGGACAGGAGGGGAAGGGACTTTGGAGGGGAAGGGACAGGGACGGGAGGGGAGAGAAGGGGAAGGGAGGGGAGGGGAGGGGAGGAGACAGAGCTTGTGTAGGCAAGAGGGTAAAAATTGCCATTTAAATCTGACAACTAGTGCCCCCATCTCCTAAGAAAATGGGATAATTTTCTTCTCGTGTGTTTAAAAAAACTTCCTAAATATAAAAAGTGAAGCACTCAGGCACCATCAGCCAGAGAAGTTAAACAAATAAAACTGAATTATTTAGCAGAATATTTAAGAAATTTAAAATTCAAGGGCAGGGACATGACAGAGGTCTGGGGGAAGAAAAAGGAAAAGAAAATGCTCAACAAGAACACTGGGCAAAGCCAGTAGGGTAAGCAGAGGACAGGGATACCCAAGAGGTAATTGGAGCAGTGATGAAATAATTATTCTTGAATTACTCCCAAAACACCAGCAAAGGTTGGCTGTTCATGCAACCATGAGAGGAAAGTCCTTTGGAGGGTGAAACAGTGTCGGTGGTATGTTAGGACAATAATACCAGGCATGAAAGGTACAGAATGCCCAAGGGTTCAGAACGTGGCAGACACAGAAAAGTAGACGAAGAGAAGATAGTAATAAATTTAGATCCCACAAAGATCTCTGAAGTATTGAGATGGAAAGAGTTTCTCACAGGATTTCCTGCTCTGATGGGATTAGAGTAATTTCAATTAAGTCCTAATGGTCAAGGTCATCCCCAAAGACTGGAGGATTCGGAACCTGCCAGCAAAGGGCAATGGTGTTTAATAGTGAGAAAAAACAAGAGGCACCATTATCTGTAAGTGGGCTGATGAGTCTATCAGGTTTCCCTAAACTGAGCAAGCAAAGAAATGAGAAAGAAGCAAAATAATCAGTGTCCACTTTGAAATAGTTTGCAGGCCTACATTTATTGTTAATGCATTATTTATAAGAATTACAAGTCAATAAAGGAAATCCAATAAATATCATTCATATTTTTGAGAATTTCATTTTGTTGGATAGGAGTTACAAAAAATACATGAAAATTGGTGCAGACATTATGAAAAACAGCATGGAGTTTTCTCAAAAAATTAAAAATGAACCATCATATAATCCAGCAATTCTACGTCTGAGTATTTATCTGAAGGAAATGAAAACACCAATTCGAAAAGGTATCTGCACCCCATATTCACTGCAGCATTATTTACAATAGCCAAGACATGGAAGTGACCTGTGTCTATAGATGGATTAATGGGTAAAGAAAATGTCTGTGTGCTTATATGTGTGTGTGTATATGTATGTATGTGTATGTACATATATATATACAATAGAATATTATTCAGGAATTTTTTTAAAAAGGAAATCTTATCATTTGTAACAACATGAATGGAGCTTGAGGGCATTATGCTAAGTGAAATAAGTCAGACAGAGAAAGACATATACATTGTTCTCACCTCTATGTGGAATATTACAAAAACAAAGAACAATGAAAATAAAAAATGAGGTCATAGATACAAAGAACAACATATTGATGGTTGCCAGTGGTAGGGAGCAGGGGTGGACAAAATAGGTGAAAGAGGTCCAAAGGTACAAACTCCTAATTATAAAATAAGTGTCATGGGATGTAACGCACAGCATGGTGCCTATATTTAATAATGTTGTATTGTATATTTGAAAGTTGCTAAGAGAGTAAATCAAAGTTCTCATCACAAGTAGAAAAAAAAATGTACCTATGTGAGGTAATAGATGTTAACTCGACCCATTATGGTGATCATTTAACAATATATACAAAAATGGAATCATTGTTGTACACAAAACTGATATTATATGTCAACTATATACCAACAAAATAAATAAATAAAATTCTAAAATTAAATAAACAAATAAATAAATAAATGGATTACCTTATGGTATTATGACTTTATTTTTTTTTCCAAATAACTGACAGTAGAAGCAAATATTCAGTTATTCTGATCACTCCTCTTTCTTGGCTAATGGACAAAATTGGTATATGAGAAAGTTTTGTATGTCTTGTGTCAAGACTCTGTGTTAACTTTTATAAAACAAACATAAGGGTTTATAAAAGAAGCACTTCTAGGGGTGCCTAGGTGGCTCAGTCAGTTAAGAGTCTGACTTTGGCTCAGGTAATGATCTCATGGTTTATGGGTTCGAGCCCCGTGTTGGGCTCTGTGCTGATAGCTCAGAGCCTGGATCCTGCTTCTGATTCTGTGTCTCCCTCTCTACTCCTCTCTGGCTCATGCTCGCTCGCTCACTCTCTCTCTCTCTCTCTCTCTCTTTCAAAAATAAATTTAAAAAAAACATTAAAAAAGCACTTCTATTTGTAGACTATAGTTTTGCTCTTCAAAGAGCTATAACATCTATTGTTTTGTAAATTATCTTTCTTCTTAGTTTGTTTTATTAATGGTTCTTGAGATAATCTGGTTACTTGCTTTAAATTAGGAGCAACTTATAAAATGTAAAACAAATGTGAGACTTCAAGTAATGAGGCAGTAGATGAAACTTTGTCAATGGATATGTAGGCATATCATTTTCATACTGAAGTATTTATGGATAAAGTGATAGTATGTGTGGGATTTCCTTTAAAATGCTTCAGAAAATAGGGATGACTGAGTGGCTCAGTCAGTTAAACATCTGACTCTTGATTTTGGCTCAGATCATGATCTTGCAGTTCGTGGGGTTGAGCCCCGGATCAGGCTCCAAGCTGACAGCAGGGAGCCTGCTTGGAATTCTCTCCTCTTTCTCTCTCTCTCTCTCTCTCTCTCTCTCTCTCTCTCTCTTTTTCTCTCTCTCTGCCCCTCCCCCACTTGTGTGCATGCACTCTCTCTCTGTCTAGCTCTCTCTCTCTCTCTCAAAATAAATAAATAAGTATTTAAAAAATGACTTCAGAAAACAATGGGAAGCACAGTGGAAACTAATGCAGAGTGTTGTTAATAAATGAAGTTGGGTAATGTATATGTAGAGATTCACTGCAATATTCTTTATATATCTTGGATGTGTTTGAAATTTTCCATAATAGAGTTAAAAGATAAAAAAATAAACCAGCCTATATGATGTAGACTCTTCTTCTATAGTTTATTAAAACTGCAAACAAATTAAAAGTTTATTATAGTAAGTATATCAAAATTCCTTTTGCTGGCACTCACTACCTTAAACCACCATTTCCAATATTTGTAAATCCTTTAGGATAAGGGGTTTTGTTGAGAATTTCTTTGTAGCTTTCATAATGTATTACAGATAAAAATTACTTAGAATAATGGGATCTGATTTCTGTTTTTTAAAAGCTTTCCAAAACCACTACCAAAACCCCCTGTGATCCTCATACATCCCTGAGAGCTCAAGGAACCAAAGAGGGGGGATCTGGCTCATAGCATCTTATGAAACTTGATTGGTCTCATGATGCTCACTAGACTATGGGAACAGATAACACGATGGCCCTTTCCTGTGTTGGAGAAGTGTATTCTGACAGACTTTTTAAAACCAAAACCTCCTCTCACATTGCAACATTTGGCCATACTCCTCAGTGTCTGGTCTTTCTCTTACTCATAACCCCTACATACCATGATAAGCAATAGGCATATTATATGGACAAAGCTTGCATGCCAATATGAGCTTCACCAGGATGTTGGAGATATGTGTTTTTGTGGTTTCATTCACAGCCTATTTTGATAAATAGCAGATGGTTCATTCCCAAATGTCAATCTGCAGCTAATGTAGGACTAGATACACATGAATTATTTAGGGAAGTTTGTATTAAATAGATTTCTGTATAGCATCCCCTCAAAATTGCAATTTGTACATTTGAGTCAGGGTCTGATATTGTGATTTGTTTTTCTTTCTTTCAACTTTCCAGATTATTTTGATCTGCAGACCAACTTGGAAATCTTTCATTTAGAGCATTCACCAAAATTCTGAAAATCTTTATGAGAATCCAAGCTCTCCTAATGTCTTGGAACCAATGGAGCCAATGGTACTCCTTGGAATTTTTCACAAAATCAAAACTGAAATTAAATTATCTACATATAGTCTAGGAGGAAAATTAAAACTAAACATTTTAAGACAAAAGGGAATAGGTTATCACTACTGATTCTGCTTAATAGATTAAAAAATATCATGTGTTGGAGGGCTCCACAAAAGTCTAATCTAGAAGGGGAAAAAAAAGACATAATAGACAAGAAAAACATGACTCTAAACCCAATTCCTTAAAAGGGAAATCAGTCCAATTCCAACTGAATATCCCATTTTTTAAATGTTTATTTATTTTGAGAAAGAAAGAGAGAGAGAGAGAGGGACAGAGTATCCCAAGCAGGCTCCATACTGTCAGCACAGACATGGGACTTGATCCCATGAACAATGAGATCACGATTCGAGCTGAAATCAAGAGTTGGACACATGATCAAGCAAGCCATCCAGATTCTCCAAATATCCCATTTTAAATCTTCCTCAACAATATATTTGAAAATATTTTCCAAACATAACATGCTCTTCCATAAAGCCCATTTATCTCATGAGGAGCTAAGGATGTGATAGATGGTTTCATCTTTAAGGTCATCCAAGGATGAAGTAAACTGAGAAATTTTTAACTTCATATTCTACAAATGGGTAAACAAAATAACCTCTGACAATGCAACGTGGACTTTGGGACTTCACAATGGTTTTTTTTCCTTCCTTTCTTCCTTCCTTCCTTCCTCCCTTCCTTCCTTCTTCTCTTCCTTCCTCCTTCCCTCCCTCCCTCTTATTCTTAAACTACAAAAGTAATGCATACTTAACAAAGATTTAAACAATAAAGAAATATATATTGAAAAAGGGAGACTTTCTCCCTCTGTCCACCTCATCTTCTCCTGGAGGTAATCATGTACTATTTAGAGTCTACTTGGAAACTTACTATATTATCTCGATTTGAACTGCTATACCGAAATACAAAATACCATAGACCAGGAGCCTTAAAGAGCAGATATTTATTTCTCACAGTTCTGAATGCTGGGAGGTCTGAGATCAGGGTACCAGCATGGTTGGGTTCTGATGAGAGCTCTTTCCGTCGTTTGCAGCTGGTGGCTGCTCACTTTTCCTCACATGGCAGAGAGAGAGAGAATTCTGGTCTCTTCCTCTTCTCATAAGGACATTAATCCCATCATGACCACACTGGGATCCTCATCTAAATGTAATTTCCTCCTAATGGCCCTACCTTCAAATACTATCATATTGGAGATTAGAGCTTGAACATGAATTTTGGGGAGACATATTAATTCTATAACACATATTATCTATTTGTTTACACATTTAAATAAGCATATATTGTTTTTATAACAAATAGGAATACATACTCTTCTAAAGCAAGCTTAAAACATTAAATATATAGATCAGGATATCTTTCCATGTCATAGATGTACAAATGGGACTTTGTTAAATAGCTATGTGATATTTCATAGTATAGCATTTCCAAAACGTATTTAACCACTTGTCTCTTGACTGCATTTAGATTTCTTTCAATTTTTCTCCATTACAAAACAACTTTGTAGTGAACATATATGGCCTTATGAGTGTGTGATGATATTTTATAAAATAGAATCTATTCCTAGAAGAGGAACAAGGAGGTGGTAGGCAGTCCTGGGACACAGGCACTTAAGGCTCTGCAGGACACTGCCATTTCCAGCTACCCACAAGCCCTTCTGTTCACATCCTTGAATTGACAATCTTTTACATTTAAAATATATATCCCATTATCTAACACCATTAATATAAAAATAAATAGTGTTTTATGATTAAAAATTTGATATAAAGATTCAACCATAATGCATCATGCTAATCAGTACATTGCTTCATTATTAACCACAATGGTCCTGTGTTAAATGACTTTCTGTGCATGTGAGTTCTTATTAGAACATCACTTGACATCCCACTCACTATCAAAAACTGTAGTTCTCAAAATTCCGGGGCACATTAGGTAGAACAAGAAACTCAAGGAGAGCTGGAGGTTACCAGTTGGGTTCCTGCATTTCAGGACTAGCAGCAAAGAACACGGAAACACGAGTACTTTCACATATTCCTCACATCTCACAGCCAGGGGAGGAATTACACCAAATTAATTCTGAAGGCAAAAGATGAGTGTCACTTGGTGAATAAAACTGAGAAAAAATGTTGGCATGAAGGAACATCTGCTGCCATCACAATGAAATACTGGCACATAGACCATTTTAAGATGACTTAATACCCACAACGATGAAACTAATGAATGGACAGAAGACCCAGTAACTACTTCTATGTACCTGTGTCCTCTTTAACTGATTGTTAAAAATCTTTAGCCCACATCGTTCTTTTTTTTAAGTTTTTATTTAAATTCCGGTTATTTAACATACAGTGCAATATTAGTTTCAGGTGTACAATATAGTGATTCAACACTTCCATCCAACACCTGGTGCTCCTCACAAGTGCACTTCTTAATTCCCATCACCTGCCACCCACCCATCTCCCCTTTGGTGACCATCAGTTTGTTTCTCATTAAAAAAAAAGAATTCTTTGGAGCTTAATAAAATAAAACTAAAGAAAAAAGAAAAAAAGAAAAAAAAAAAAAAAACCTTAGCCCAGACCTGTGAATCACTGGAATTGCTGCAAGAATTGCCAAAATAACCTCAGAGAAGCAGATGGTTATGAAGACTTCTGTCCAGATGCCAGAACTCCATATGCTTGCCAATCTGTGTTTCCAGCATGCACCATTATACTTAAAATTATATTTTTCCTTTTCCTGCCATGTTCACTCTACCATAATTAACAAGCTTCTAATGCTTTCCCAGAAAACCAGAAACATCACGGCCTGTTCACTTTCCTTTTATAAATAGAAAGGTGAAAAGGTAAGTGTCAGACACCCCCAAACCTTCAATGTAAGCTTCAGCTCAACTATGCGGGGCTCATATTAGTGGTCTTCATGAAGACAGTTTACAGTTTTTAATTCCAACTGTACCATTGTCTCCCTGGGGTCCTCCAAGCACCGACAGAGAGGGCTACTCTCTGATTCCTTTCCAAGGCAACTAGCAAACAAATCAACAAAAACCCAATAGTTTTTGGAAAGAAACTAGTCACTGGTTTGTTGTTGTTGTTGTTGTTGTTTTCAGGAGTGTGAGAGAGGATGGTATGGAAGCAGATTCTTTAGGACAATAGTTGGATTTCTCCAGCCAGTGATACCAGAGAGTATACCCCATATACCATGACAACAAAACCTTTGGCACCATCCCAAAGGTTGAACATCTAGATATCAACAATAGAGAACTTTGATCAGCACCTAAGTTTTCATATCACAGGGAAAATTGAATTATTTGCCAAACTGAAGTTGACCTTTGGGGAGTTCAGAGATGCCATCGTTCAAAGGTCAGTCTTTCCCGATGATCAGTCTTTCTATTGACTTATTTACCTGCTCTTGGACCAGACTTCCCACCCCCTCCAGGGTCTGGCACCACTGAATGTGGAAAATGTCCAAAATTCCACAAGTTGTCTATTTCTGTACTGGTCAATTCAGCATATTTACATGGTGTTGCAATATGGGGCATTGAAGCTACCAATTATTATAAGCAAACTTCTCTCACGTTTCTTATGTTCCCACTAATCTGTGTACCATACCTGTGATATTGGAAAGAAAACACCCTGAAATATTAAACCTTTTAGCAAAAAGAAACTTAAATCTTTTTAGTGAATATTTTGGAGTTGTAGAATACTATGTCGATTTTATTAGTAAATCTGAAATAATGGTTTTTTTAATTTCCTATAGGGAGGCATGATGTTTTAGAAAAACAGATTACATTGCAATGTGTAAATTTGAATCAGCAATTTTAAAATAAGCATTATGGCATTTTAATTACATTTTAATGATTAAAACTTGGAAGTGATGCTGATTTAAGTCAAAATAACTTTTGAAGGTATTTTTTTTGCCTGCAACTATCTGGATATCTGACAGGAGAGAAATAGAAAAAGAGAGAGTAAAAAGAAAATGCTGTTCTAACCATGAAAAAAGTGGATTTAGGGGTTTTGTTTATTTATTTGAATTAGGGTTAATAACCATGATGGGAAGATCTAGTTACAAAGAGTAACTTTTGGACATATTTCAGCTTGCAAGATCCTAGGCTTGCATTTGCTTTACAAAAAGCCGACATTAAGAATAAAAAATGAATGACAAACACAGCAACACATAATTTCTGTCTACATGTATACCTACCTCCCGCTGTCACATGATCTTATGTTTAGTTCTGCTTGGACCACTAAAAAAAAAAAAGAAAAAAGATACGTTTGGAAAGAGTTTCCTCATCAGAAAATCAAAGCTGAATTTCAGGGAGATGACAGGCAAACACCAAAATTCCAGAACATTTTGTTTTCTTCATTTCTTCTTCCCAAGGAGGGAGGTGAAAACTACAGAAATATAAATGATGAAAACTATTTACTTTTGAAAGCAAACAGTAATGTGTTAAAGGTAAAGTCTTCTTAAAATACTGCATTTAAACACAGTGGATTTCCATAAAAACTAACAAAGGGCTAAAATAAGTCTAAGCATGAATGATCTAAAACAAATTGGAATGGATAAATATTATGCTTCTGTTGGAGAATGGTGTTTTATTTACAGAAAACTTTTTCATTGATTTTGCTATGGACTCCTTGTGATGTTAGTAATCTTTGTTCATAAACTTAAGGCTCCAACTACTCTACAGTTTTGCATTTTACAAAGCACACTGTCTGTGCTTCTGGGTCTCTGTATGTGCTAGTTTTTCTGTGGAGAATTTCACTTTTTATAATCCCTGCCAGACAGAAGATTGACTGACTATGATGTTTCTTGTTCAGATGGCATGGACGAGAATCCAGTTGGTGACCTAGGTATAAGATAGATTTTTATATTAGAAAGGTAGTAATTCAAATCAGTGGGTTAATTATTTAGTCCATAACTAGTGTTTAAAAATTTGTTAATTACTTGGAAAATAAATAAATATATGCCCCTGCCTCATGCCTTAATCAAGACTGGATTCCAGAGATCCAATGGTATGAATGAAAAACAAAGCCATATTATAAAAATATTAGAATATTGTTTAGGAAAATAATTTTCATAAACATGTACAATGAGGAAATTCATGGAAAAAGCAAATAATTAATAAACATGTGACGATGACAAGCTCAATAACGATCAGATAAATGTACACTGAAATATCTAACCTGTACTAGCTATCAGTTATTATAGCATCTTATTAACACATGAGGGAATAAAAACAGTCATTCTCAAATGTTGTGTGTGAAATTCTAAATTTGTATAAGGACTTTAAAGGGCAATTATACAACACTTACAATTCTGAACATGCATACATATCAACCCAGAAATTTTACTTTTGAGGACTCTATCTTATAAAAATATTCCTGGGGCACCTGGGTGGCTCAGTCGGTTAAGCGTCCAACTTTGGCTCAGGCCGTAATCTCATGGTTTGTGGGTTCAAGCCCCACATCAGGTTCTGTGCTGACACCTTAGAGCCTGGAGCCTGCTTCAGATCCTGTTTCTCCCTCTCTCTCTGCCCCTCCTCCACTCATACTGTCTCTCTCTCTCTCTCTCTCTCAAAAATAAATATTAAAAAAATAAAAAATAAATAAAAATAAAAAATAAAATAAAAATACTCCTGCATATGTACAAAGGCGCGCGCGCACACACACAAACACACACACACGCACATATTCATTACAATATCACTTGCTATGGCAATAAAATGAAGACAAAAAAAGTCCATCAATAGGAGGCGGTTAAATCAATTAGAATTCAAACACTCAATTAAAACCTGGACCACTATTAAAATGAATGAAGTATATCTGTATCTACCAAGTAGGAAGAATGTCATTGATATACTTTTAAGTCAAAGAGAATGTTTCAGGGGTGCCTGGGTGGCTCAGATGGTTAAACGTCCGACTTGGGCTTAGGTCATGATCTCACAGTTCATGGGTTCGAGCCCCACGTCAGGCTCTGTGCTGACAGCTCAGAGCCTGGAGCCTGCTTTAGATTATGTATCTCCATTTCTCTCTTCTTCTCTCCCACTCATGCTTTGTCTCTCTCTGTCTCTCAAAAGTAAACAAACATTGAAAGAAAATTTAAAAAAGAGAATGTTTCAGAACAATATACACTAAATCCTTATAGATACAAACACAAAATATATAGTTTGAATGTTTTACAGGTACATGTATGGCTGTCATAATTACACATGCATATTTCAACCTGCTCATGTGCCATCTCCTTTTTGAAAGTTTTTTGATCCCCCTATGAATATGATCTCCACCTTTTCAGTTAATTCCATACTTAATGCATACCTCTGCAATTCTACTACTATCACACCCTATAGTTTCTGATGAAATAAAGATTAAAAAGTTTTTCAGTGGACATAGGATGCTGAGCTTTCAGAAATGTATGCTAATTTGCCACACCCCCAATATCAAAACCATGTTGGAAATTTTTAAAAAATCAGAGGCAATCTTCCAACAAATACTTGGATTCTCAGATGTCTGCCTAAACAGTCTCCAGAATATACAAGATGCAGAGATAAAGCACCATGGTGTGCCCAAGGTCATGGCACTCCCCACCCCACAGAGAGCAGACAGACTCCCGGGAGGAGACTGGGGGAATCTCCTCTGCTAGGAAGCCTGCCCCTTTTAATGGTCCCTAATTTTTAAATCTCTAATCAAATGTGCACAGGTGGGAGCCAGAGAAGGAGAGAGAGTGTGAACCCTTGAGCACGCTCCGGCAGCCTCAGCAGGGAACAGCGGGCAGCTCAAACAGATGTCCCATAGCTCTTCGCCTAACATCTGCTCCCATCAGTTGCCAGGCAAGGTTTTACAGACATTAGGATTGTGCTAGTGGCTATAAATTTGAAGATCTGCTTGGATTGAGAAGGGCTAGCTAGAAAATGTGTAGTGTGAGAGAAAAGAAAGCAAACATATAGATGAGTCAGTCCAAAAGAACTATTCACATATACCTGGTTTTATATGTCTAAAACAGCATCAGTCTCAGATATTAGAACATCTCAATGCTGAAACATTTCTGTAAAAAGACAGAATTATTCAAGATATCTGGCTTGGCTTGATATTTTTAAGATTGGCTAAAATTTTCCCATGGGGTGCCTGAGTGGCTCAGTCGGTTAAGCATCCGACTTCAGCTCAGGTCATGATCTCACGGTTTGTGGGTTCGAGCCCCGCGTCAGGCTCTGTGCTGACAGCTAGCTCAGAGCCTGAAGTCTGTCTTTGGATTCTGTGTCTCCCTCTCTCTCTGACCCTCCCCTACTCATGCTCTCTCTCTCTCAAACATAAATAAAACCATTTAAAAGAATTTTAAGCTTGGCTAAAATTTTCTTTACCAATCTCTCTGTTTTTTAAATTTCTTTTAACATGTACTCATTTTTGAGAGAAAGAGACAGAGGGTAAGTGGGGGAGGGGCAGAGAGAGAGGGAGACGGGGGATCTGAAGCAGGCTCCAGGCTCCAAGCTGTCAGAACAGAGCCCAATGTGGGGCTCAAATTCACAAACCACGAAGTCATGACCTGAGCCGAAGTCGGATGCTTAACCAACTGAGCCACCCAGGTGCCCCACCAATCTCTCTTTAAAAGTCAATGATGGGTCACTCAGCTCTACCTGAGAAAACTAACTGTAATAATAAAGCCTTAGAGACTTCTCTCCAACTTCCAACCCTTTTCTAACCATCATCTCCAACTTTTAGTTCAAAATCACTAAGGGATTTAGAAGTTTAACAGAATGCAAACTAACCCAGCATAAAGTTATATTTTTATGGATGATGGTTAGATATTATACATTCATAAAACATGTACATTTTAGATATATGTTATTCATGTTTGTTGGCATATGAAACCCAGTGTAAAAACAATTGCAGACTGCATCGTACAGTGATGTTACAAAATGTTAAGGTCATTTTTTTCTGATGAGCTACACAGGAAAAAAAAAATCTAGCCGAAGTGCAAAGCAGAATAAAACAAGGAAATCTTTTCCTAAAGCCTCAGAGGCATCTTCTAATGTAATGGTTCTCAAAACATAACCCCAGATAGCAGCATCAACACCACCTGGGAACTTGTTAGAAATGCTAAGGGTGGGACTCAACAATATGGATTTAATGAGCCCTCCAGGTGATTCTGATGCTCACTCAAGTTTGAGAACCACTGTACTCATGGTTATAGTTTCTAGGCTCTGCTAAGCTCAGCTTGGGGTAAATTGACTATTTGTGTTTGGCTAGGTTGGCCACTGGGCTTATTCAGTATCTAAGAGGGAATCAGTTGGTCATTAGAGATACACACATATATTTTTAAATGAACAAGTATTTGCATATGAACCACGATGACAGTGGAATATGTAATCTAACATTGTTTTTGATTGATAAATGCTTATATTTGAAGTCTTATAAACCTATGACAATTGAATGCCTTGAGTTATAGTTAACAAATTATTCCTATTGAAAAAATATGTGGTAATTGGGCTTATTCCAGTATATTCCAATAGCTATAACTAAATGAAAAATGAGACAATATCTGTTTTTATAATAAAACAAAGCTATTCGTAATATATCTCTCCCTTGACTTCAACTCTACTTTTAGAATTCATTCTTGCTGTCATAATAAGTAGATGATTATCTTTCCTGACACCCTCAAATTATTAACAGCCTTTTGTGGAGTGCACATGTAATTTATAATACAGATTAAAACCCAGCACCTTATTACAAGTATGCTTGTGATAAGTCTCCAAACATTCTAAACCTCAGATGAATTTTATATAAAGCCATGGTATAAAGTCAATGCTCATATTTCTTTCTCAAATAGTTCAAAGGTCAATCAGTAAGATGAAAGGCATAAAAATGTACATGTGAATTATTAGTATTTGCCATTGAGTTGAACTAAATTAGAAATCACAAATACCCCAGGCAACATAGTAATCTTGATTATGAAAGAAATAAGTTGTATTCTATTAACTCCAAATACTTTACTAGAAACACTAATTATATTCTAACTTAATTAAAATGGGTCAGAAGTTGAGATGACTATATAGAGAAGCAAATAAAAGCAATAAATTAACAAATGTTTTATGTAATTACTAAAGTATTTAGGACACAATTAAAGTAATTTTATTCTTATTTCTGTTTTGCCTTAAATCCCTACATTAATATTCCTAAGATGAAGGCTAAGTAATTCGACATTCCCAAAGCTCTCTCTAACTTGCTGTTCATTATGTCTCTTTAGTTTATTCTTTTAGCATACTACAAATAAAATAAGCCATAAATATTATAACCTATGGGTTAAAGTCTCCATTTGATTCCTATGCATATCATGTGCCTTTAAAGATTCAATGAATCACAATTTTCATATTCAAAATCAAACAACCTAGCAATTACAATTAAAAACTTCTTTTGGCTCATATCTCAATTGAAAATGTCAAACCATAAGCAATATTTATCTTTAGGGAAACATCACACATATCACATATTAAAATGTTTTGCAGGATGTGGATTACTTAGAAATCTGAATTCCTCAAGCCCTAAAAAAAAAAAAAAAAAAATCTCCCACCACATGATCCTTCCATCTTCATTTTGAGGGAGGGGGTGATATGTCACTTCAAAATATTACGTTAATGTCTTTCTTATCAGCTTTAGGTTACTTCTACCTCTGTCTCATTCAGCAATGCCGGCGCTGGGAACTGGGGGCAGTAAAAAGGAAAAGCTGCTTTTGCAGTTTGTTTCTACTCTTGGCTCCTCCTTGCCTTGAGCCACACATAAGCCGCAGTTGTCACCAGCGGCTCAGGTAGCAGACAGAAACCCCAGCCTGTTCTGAGACCTTGCCAAGAGCAGCAATTGTTTAGCACCAGTGGGTGCAGGAGTGAGCCTGGCACCTCCATGGGAGCATTCTGAGCCGAAAGACAAACCTCTATTAATGGCGCATACTAATGATCTTTACATTTTAATTATAAATGCTTGAGTTAAGATCACTCGCTGAAACCTTAATGAGCAAAGGGAAGGCTTACCTCTTGTTCCTCTGCTTTTCAACTGCAAGAAAAGGCAATAAGCTGACCTGAATCAGGTCAGAGCAAATATCAAGAAAACTCATTAGAAATCTGTGATTTAGGCCAAGCTGGAAATACCAGATATTTCCACTTCAAAGCCAAGAAAACATAAGGTTAGCAAAGGGAATAGTCCACAGAGGTCCCTCTCTCTCTGTTTCCATTCACTCACATGTGCATACATTTTTGACTTTGCCATATCCAATCTTTTCAATATGCAAAAACCAAAAGTCACATGCTTAAATCAATGACTAAAGGCCCCATCAAGTTTGGATATTTTCCTAAGCAATTTAAAGTTGTTTGCTTTGCCTAAAAGCACCAAGTTGATACTAAATAAACTCAGATTTATTTCTTGGCTATTGTAATAACACAAAAAAGCTAGATTTAATATCTCGGAATACTTTTTTGGAAAATGTTCTTTAAACTGAAGACTAACATGTTTCTTTTGTAAACAGACAAGATACAGGCAGTTTTAAAAGATGATTTTATTGGGGGAAAAAGTTCTGTGAGGTTCTGTTCTCCCACCGCCATTGACTTCTAAAGCACCATCATCCCCATGGAAGCTCGCAAACAATTAATAAAAAGTTCTCAAATATGAAGAAAGTATCAGGTCTAGGCTCAGAACCCGGGAATGGCTTTGAGCCTCTCCACCATAAAAGTAAATGCATGAAAACGTGGTAGAGGTGAGCAACATCTCTTAACTATTATGCTTCTGTATAATTTTAACCCAGATGTTGCATCAATTTCCACTCCTCAGATATATGGAGCAGGGTTTCCTGAAGTGAGGTTTCCAGACATCTGGCGATCAATCAAGTCGTATTCAGATAACACAGAAGCTTTAGAAGAGAAAGCAATGGAACAATTACGTTAACAGGCATTTCATAAACTTATGATGTGAAATGATTTGATGTTCACAGAAATCTTGTTACATGTATAATAATCATCACCTTCTGAAAAGTTGTTGTAGGCACCATACGTGTGTTTATCAATTCTTCTTGCCTATTCTTCGGTTAACAGAATGTATTTTTGTCTCTACTGATGAATTATTCTACCATTTGTGGTATATTTTTTATAATTGTGAATTTAATATTCTCTACTGTAACTATCATGCTGAGTTAATGCCCCTATTTGAAAATTTAGATCAATGATTCAAAAAGGGTTCAATGAAGCGTGCAAGTAACGATGACAATAATAATAATTTCTATATCTCAGAAGGTCATACAAATAAAAAGAAAATGAAACTACTGCAAATATAGAATATGAGTTTGTATGTATTCAAATATGTGAATCTGCTTTTGTGATGATTTTCCATAAACAGATGAAAAGAGAAGTGAATATTTGAAAATGGATATTTTGGGGGGACAACAAACTTATTGGATCCCAGTTCAATTCTATTTTCTATCTTGAAACATTTTCCAAATAAATGACATAAACTGAAAAAAGCTTCATTTCTAAAGATAGCAAAGTAATTTCTTATGAACACCACTTGGGTTAACACAATAAAGATATTTAATAATACTTTTCAATATAAAGTTAATTTTGTCATCTGGTCAAAAAGGGACAAAGACAAGAGTGGCATCATTCACAGTGGCCCTTCCCACAAACCTAGATCTTTTTCTCCTAATAATGGTTTAAGTCTGTTAAACCATTAATGGCCTTAAACATTTGTTCATAAAATTCATGGTTTTCTATTTTAGATTATTTCATCATTTACATATAATGACATTTGCCACATAGTTCTCATTTCTACTTCTTTTTTTGTTTTTTGCTTTTTTTTTTAAATCAAATTTGTTGCTTGGGCTTAGCCCTCAAGCACAGTGTTGAAAAGGTGCAGTAGTAGCATCTTCATCTTATTCCTCACTAAGAATGCTTCAGAAATTGGGTGCCTGTGTGGCTCAGTTGCTTGAGTATCCAACTTTTTATTTCAGCTCAGTTCACGATCCCAGGGTCATGAGATTGAGCCCCATGTCAAGCTCTGCATTGAGCGTGGAGCCTGCCTAAGTCTTCTCTATCTCTCTCTCTCTCTCTCCCTCAAACATAAAAATTAACATAAAAAAAAGAATGCTTCAAAAGTGACAACATTTTCTGTGATGCTTGCTATAGATAGCCCATGGATACCTATTAGCACATTAAGAAACTTCCCTTCTGTTCCAAGTAGAGAGTTTTTAAAATTAATTGGTGTTAGATTTTATTAAATATTTTTGAAGGGCATCAACTGAGATAATTATATGGAATCCCCCCCTACTTTAATCTGTTTCTATAGAGAATCACATTAGATTTTCTGATGAAAAATCTGAATTCCTGATATAATCCCTACTTACTCATACCTTCAATACTCTGCTGCAATTTCCTTGCTAATAATTTATTTTGAATTTTGCATCTATGTTTATAATTAGAATGCTACTAGAAGTTTGCCTTTTTTGTATTAAAATCATACTGTTTTGGTATCACTCTAAAGCTACCCTTGGAAGATTAATTAGGTAGCTTTCCACCTTTTTAATCATCTGGAAGAATTTCTAAAACAGAATTAGCTATTCCTTTAAAATTTCTATGAAACTTACAGTAAACAATCTGGCATTAGTTTTTCCTTTGAGAGAAACTTTTGACTACATTTTCAATTTCTTCCACAGTTATTGATGGTTTTAAATTTTCTACTTCTTTTTGAGTCACTGCTATTAATTTACATTTGCTTAGAAAAATAATTTTTTCTCCTAGAATTGCAAATTTATTGGTCCAAATTTGTAAATAGTATTTTATTCAAATTTGTTCACATCCACAGATCTAGTTAATAGCCCTATATCTTATATTCTGTTATTATTTTAATAATCATGTTATTTCCCCCCCCCCGGTCAAACTTAGCAAATATTTATTAATTTTGCCATCTATTGCTTTTATTGATTGATACAACTTTTATCCTACATGTATTTCAAATTTTATATGTATTAATTCCTTCTTCCTACTTTATTATTTATTTGCTTATTCATCTAATATATAAGAATTGGGACGTAATTTCAATTTGTCCCTTTGATAATGATACTCACTTTGATCACTTGATTAACATGGGATCTGTCATGTTTCTCCAAAGAAAAATTGCTTGGTAACTATTTTATGAGAAGATACTTCGAAAACATTTAAATATCCTGTTTCTTACCAAGCTTTTAGTCTATTCATTTATTTGATTGTATCATCATGGACTCATGGTTTCCTACTTTATCAATGTATTATAATCTACTAATTATTTTGATACTCAAATTGAACTTGGTTTGGCCAGTGGGAACCCCTCCAAGGAAGTTTTTGAGTTCTTTGGTCTGCCATAAGATGACAAGCTTATCAAACTTCTCCTGTCTCAGGACTGAAAGTAGCATTTCTTAAAGAGCCCTGTATTGTTTCTGTGGAGAATAGTTGCTCCAAAACACTCTCAGCAGACAGACCTAGGGAATATATGTATGCATACACTTAACACATTCATAGACACACACACATATATATCAATGTTCAGTGTGTTTATAAATACATAACTATATTTATTTTTATAGTTCTTTATCTCCCTCAATCTATATTGAAAGCCATAAATTCACATCAATAGTCGAATTCAATCTACAGGGTTCATTCTAGTTTTCTCTCTTACTATATTTGTAACCTTTTTCAACCATGGGAAACTGACTCCCATTATCTTTAGTATGTATGCATTTAATCAATTCCTCTCTATATAGCTAATATTCCATCTCTGCCAGCACTCACTCCCCTTCCAGGAACTCAAAGCCTGCTTGGATATTCTCCTCACCCCACACTGGGTTCTCACCTTCCATGCCAGCCACCCCATGCACCACACACACACACACACACACACACACACTCTCAGCTTGCTCAGACTCTGACACCCTGCAGAAAGCCACCCATCCACATGGATTTCGTTAGATTCTGACGAATCGTGCTGGGTCACCCTTCTATGTAGAAGCTCTTCTTACCCTGTGAGAGAGACCTCTGACTGCCAGCCCACTCTAGGCCACCATGGCTCCCCATTTCCAGTGACTTGGACACCTGTATCAACCTCATCTGAATTATTTAGGAAGGAAAGGGAAACAGGAAGAGGAAAAAAAAACTGTATTTTATTCTACACTGAGATTTTATAAATATTATTAAAAGCTTGAGAAAACTTTTTACAAGGATATTTATTTGTTCATATAGATCAATCAACAAACATTTATTGAACACCTGCTGTGTGCTCAGCTGAGGTAATATAAAAGAAGTATGAAAAGGTTCTTGTCACGTAGCTACTTGAAATTAGATTGGAAACTGAACAAGGAACAGCATAATAAAGGTTCATTATATTTTCTAAAACAACAGAAACACAAAAAGGAAAATATATAACTATTAGATCCTGAAATTGTCATGATACATAGTTTGCTTTGAGGTAACCTTTTCACACCTGATGTCTATGTCTTTTCTTCCAAGTGCATTGAAGCTCACTTAGCACCGAGCTTTTTATTAATGCTTCAGAATGGATGGTGGTAAGTT
The DNA here is from genome assembly GCA_028646485.1 of Cryptoprocta ferox. Lineage (NCBI taxonomy): Eukaryota > Metazoa > Chordata > Mammalia > Carnivora > Eupleridae > Cryptoprocta > Cryptoprocta ferox. The sequence goes on from CM053573.1 coordinate 112,649,736, forward strand.
TCACTCTGTTAAATTACTGGAGCAGACACTATTATTATTTTGGTAGCACTGTCATCAGAACTAAAGCATAATAAAGAAAGTCACAGTATAATGTAAAAAAAAATCATCATTAAAAAAACGAAGAAAAAGAAGAAATATATTACAGAATAATTCTTAAAATGTGCTTGCTGGAGGTTGGTCTCACTCAGAAATGCAATTTATATTTTAATCATTTCCAGAAAGGCCTACATTTCTTTTTAAAAGTATAAAGCATAAAGCATAGCTCCCTATTCTGGCTGAGAGTATGGAGGTTAACTGTGGAGTCATGCAGTACGCTACAGGAGTATGAAAAAACAGAACAGGTGCCCGTGGGGAGAGGAAGAGGCAAGCAGCCAAAGAAAACAAAGGAAGACAACAGTCTGCTGGGAGGCCCGAAGGAGTGGAACGGAAAAGGAAGTCGCTGTTGCCAATTGCTACTGTCACCACAACTATCGTCATTTCGAGGGTTCAAAGAGACTGATCATTTGTGTCTACATGCTTTTTTTTTAAAGTGATTACAGTGCCCGAGAGTATAATCTCATCACTGAAGGCCAAATACCAACTAATGTCCACAGCAAGAAATGACAACTGTTATTAAAATCATTAATTGTTGTCCTCAGATACTGCTTTTGTCAAGGTAAATGTGCAGAAATGATTATGGAAGCAATTATTCATGCTTTTCAATTTCACAAGAATGTTTGAACTTCACTCTCTTGCTTTCTACAGGAGTGACTGAGACTCAGTACTTCTAAGTAATGTCACTTACGATCAAGGCACAACCTTCATTAAGGTACAAAATTTTCCCCCCACGCATAGTCAAAGAGGAAATAAAAGCTGATTCCTGAATGCCTTGGTTTTCCTTCCTTGCAGTGGACAAAGGCTCCCACAGGGTCTTCACTTAACTGCAAACGTGGTCAGTCTTACTTACACTCATTAAATGAGATATTTGTAAATGCTGCCCAGACTCTGCCCCCTTTCTCAAACCCCTCCCAGCAGTCAACCTCTAGGACTCTTCCTCTTTTGCCTAAATTGTTCAGTTAGGTAGATACTGAACCAGGCTGGATTAATGAGATCCTCCTTACTGTGAGGTTAGAGTTAGGACTTAGGGACTCTAATCACTTACCTGATGACACTGAGTCTTTAAGAACATCTAAATGTAGGGACTGAGGAGATGTGCCTCGTGTTGGTATTTGTAGTTTTTTGCATGAAGAAGCAGAGAAAAGGGACCTGAAAGTGACTAGAAGATGAAACAGACAGGCATGGAGAAATAGGACCTCTGTCTCTCGCATTTCAGTTCTGGATCTACCAACAGTCATTCTATTTGATGACATTACATTCCATTGGTTCCTTGTAAACACACCCCACCTTTATCCTGCCTTGTACTGACACTGGCTAGGACTGGACAGAATTGAGGGAAATTTTATTCCATGTATCTGTCAGTGGTTTACAAATCCTACCTCTCTGTGACCTCTCATTCTTACTGGTGGCAGTAGGTACATGGAATACCACTGAGATTTTTTACATATCTGGAGGTGGCTACCAAAGGATTACTGAACACCTGATCACAGACTCATTGCTTAAGTCCTCCTTTCCACCCAAATTTAATACCATCAGTCCTGGAGCAGATGATCCCAGTAGCAGGGCCCAAGACTGGCAAAGTATCTCTGCTCAAGTTACTTAGAGATCTCAGTGTTTGTTTCCTACACAAGACCTGATTCTATTAATCTAATGAATTTTATTAATGCTTAAATCTAATTTAAGTCCAACTGATTTTATTAATGCTATGGAATATGATAATAAATCATGTTAATCATCTGATTGATTATGCTAATTATCTAGTCCTTCAAAGAAGAGTCTTAACAAACGCTGGTTTAATTATGTCAGAGACACTGTGCACAGTGTTCCCTTGGAATGAATGTATAAGAGATTGCCTTAATTAAGCTGTGCTTTCTAGCTTTCTTTTCTCCTGCCCACTTTTATCATTTGGCTCTTATTGTTTCATTTTGCTTTTCATGTTTCTTTATTGTTTTTTTAGTTTAGTTTATTGTTTGTTGTTCTGTTTCATTTTATATATACTCTTTTATGGTGAATGTCCCCAAATTACTCTTGAGTAAAATAATAAAAATGTAATACTGAAGTCAACCATGAGAGGAGAATACTATTTTCAGGTTCATCTCCTTTCACTGATGAATCAGCCAGAGACATGGAGGCACCATGATGAAACATCACTCAGACAAGAAGATACTACACTCTTCCTTCCTACAAGATTAATGATACCATGTGCTTCCATGTGGTGGGGCCTCATTCGGGATCTTTTATCCATGTTAACAATTACTGAGCATTTACTCTCTACACAGGAAACAGAAGTGAAGAACAAAAACCTCTTGCACTTGAGGAATTTACAGTTAGTGAAAAAGACATGAAGTCAGCTATCAAGAGCGTAAGAAGGAAATAAGCTCTAGGAACATAGGCACATTCGCACGATATGATAGAGGACAAATAGCTGTTTTGTGGAGGGGACAAATGAGGGCATATATTTAAATTTGGCCCAAAAGGAAGAATACATTGAGAAAAACCATAAGGATAACAAGACATCCCAGACTCTCAGACCAAAGGGACAATCTGATCAAAAAGGGACAGATGCCTAAAAAGTCATCTTCTGTTTGAGAAAGAGTGAAAAGCCAATCAGGAAAACCTGATTTTTTTTTTTTTTTTTTAGAATTTGTCAGAAGTGAGATCTATTTGGATAGCTGAGTTAGACTGTTTATTTTTTTTTAATGTTTATTTACTTTTGAGAGAGTCAGAGAGCTAGTGTGAGTGGAGGAGGGGCAGAGAGAGAAGGAGATGCAGAATCTGAAGCAGGTTCCAGGCTCTGAGCTGTCAGCACAGAGCCCGACCTGGGGCTCGAACCCACAGACCGTGAAATCATGACCTGAGCTGAAGTTGGACACTTAGCCAACTGAGCCACCCAGTAGCTCCTGAGTTAGGGTGTTTAGATTGAAGATATATCAGATAATACACACTTCACTCATAAGGCTAAGCTTTTGTTGTTTTAAGTGCTTCTGAAATTTAAAAAAAATAGTCTAAAAGGAAGGAACAAAATGAGGAAAGTCAAGCTGAAATTGGGGGGAATGTAGGTGAAGAAAATATACGGTAGGCCTAAGAACCAAAACCTGACGTCGCTACTTTTCTTTTGTTGGGATCCCGACAACTCAATCACTAGCTGAATAGCTTCCTGTTCTACCAACTGAGCTAGCCAGCTGAAACCTGCCTTTTAAATATGTATTATATCCTTTATAAATCTGTGCTTAAGATCAAGTGTCTCCAAGGTAACTGGCCTCACCTTCTGGTGTGCCAGATGATCAATATCTATCCACACTGGTATCACACTAGGTTCTTAATCCTTCTAGAGTCATACACCACCTGAGAGTATAAACAAACATAAATACCAGACAAGTCATCTCCTTTGATAGAGCAGAGCATGTGTAAATTTTCATTGCCATGAAGTTGATGTTAACACATCCATATTTTCACTAACTTTAATTAAACAATTAATTAAAGGATTGTCATTTAATGTTTTAAAATCGTTCATTAGTTTTCTGTTTAAAACGCTTCATTTCTTATAAACTAGGTATTAACTTTTTTCTATCATGTAGAAATGGTTCTTAATCCAACACAAAACAAATTCGCTCTAAAATAATTTATAGTTTTTGCCCCAGGAGCGACTTTTCTCCTTTTCCTGGAGGGTTTCTATTTAGCACACTACATCTCTTCTTGTCAGTGTATGTGTGACAATATGCTATAAGGAGACACATAACTAAAACTGTCAAAACTAAGCTACTGACAGCACATTTGTGTGACAGAGCAAATCTAGGTTGATGTACCGTGATAACAAAAGCAACCCAGTCAAAGGGCCACAGGGCAGCTATTCTAACCCCCCAAGAATGCTATCTTGCCAAAGCACAAGGCAATTCTTACCTATCAAGATGAACCCATAATTTTTAAAGGGAGATTATGTGATGTCCTTACATCGCAATTTTTCACATGTGCTCATTTAGAGCCTACCTTATAATGTTGTGTAAGGTAAGAAGTGGAGGAACAGTGAGGGGTGAGGAAAGAGAATTCCACCATCACACAACTGGGAAGACTACATAATAAATTCAGGGCAAAGGCGTTTGCTCCTCAGTCACCTCACACATCCCTCCCATGCCTTCTCTCCCCCTGCAGCCACAGAAAACAGACAGATCTGCAAGGAAAATCAGTTCATGCACAAGCAAGCTCGAAGGGTTTCAGTTTAGTTTTTATCATTTATTTCATTTCTGGAAACTACGGTGAAATACACATGATCTTATCTACTGGAACTCAGGAGACTGCCTCCCTCTTACACCTTCACTTGTACAGCTGCCTTTGATCTCTCTTAAAACAAAAAAGGGAAGAAAAGAAAAAAAAGAAAAGAAAAGAAAAGAAAAGAAAAGAAAAGAAAAGAAAAGAAAAGAAAAGAAAAGAAGTGTTCAACAGGAAACTTCAGGGAAATTGATTACTAAAGCATTTGAAGATATGAAGATATGAACTTATATGAAGAATTATCAGTTCTTACAGAGAATTTGCATGGTGACACATCTATGATGTGCCCTTACAACAAAGAAACTCCTATCCAGCCAAGAAGAGATTGGAACAGGATGAAAATATAACCTTATAACAAAGTCCTGGGAAGCTCACTGTTCCCTTGCCAGCTGGGCTGCTCCCTTCTCCTGTTGAGGAAGCAAACAACTGGGTGTCATGGGCACTTTGAGGCTCCTATCTAGGTCCTGGCTCTGCTGGTTGTCAAGTGTGCTATCAGTGTCGCCAGGCTGCATGGGAATCCCCCGCCCATTATTCTTCACCTCAGAGACTCTGTAGACATAAATAAAAAACATTCCACCCATAATCTATTCTTTACAGGCCTGGGGCTTCTCCAAGTTTATCACTGGAGGCACCAGATGCTCCATTAACCCCTTTATCTCTGAGTTCTACCATAGACAGTAAAGGGGTTGACTAAAAAATAGTATTAAGTATATAATCACCACAGTAATTATCTGACAGTCAGACTTCCAGCCACTCAACTCTGGAACATCTCATCTCTGTATTAAACAAGAAGAGGTCTTTCATTGACAAGGAAAGACTTATTCCCTTTCCATATGGGGGGCAGGGGAGCTATTATAGACATTCATTTGACCAGAAACTATTGATTTAATATTGTACCTAAAATGAAGGTCACTGATTCAATATGTTAGAGTATGTTTATGCCAAGCATTCTTATTCTACCCTAACAAACAGAGGAACACATTTGAAATGACAACAGTTAAATTGAGGCAGAACCAATTGATGTAGGAAGAAATGATATTTGAGAAGAAGAAAGGAAAGAGCCACCCAAGCTCAGTAGATGTGGATGTAGGGTCCAGAAACAGACTTTCTGAGCTCAAATCTGGCTTTCCCACTGACTGCTTTATGAATTGAACCAGATACCTAACTTCTCTGTGCCTCAGTTTACTCAGTTATAAAGTAGGAATAATAGAAGTAAATGCCTCATCTGGTGGTTTTGAATGAGTTTAAATGAGTTAATTCCTGTGAAGTGCATAGAACTGCATTTGGCACAGAGTAAATTCTTGGTAATTATTAGTTGTTAGTAAAGGCGGTATCGGGGAAGCACGGCATTTAAGAGAATTAGAGTAAGAGCAAAGGATCGTACACATCACAATAGACCCAGAGGGGATCTCTGTGTGATAGTCTATGACAGACAATAGTTGGTACGTATATATTGTTCTTGAGTATTTCTCTTAAAAAAAAAAAGGTGTTCAAATTGCACATAGTGTTTTCTAGTCTGCTTTTTCACTTAAATTTTAGTGAACCTTTCTGTGAAATTAAACATTAAATTCATCATACAGTCATATCTTGTATTTGCCAGTTTCCTATGATCAACTTCTTTTTAATTATTGATATTAATAGATGTAGTGAGAAGAAAACTATCAATATTCAAAACAAACCAACAAAAATCTAATACCCAGGGCTATTTCCATATATCAGTGAAGATGGCTCTTTATTTAGAAAAATATCTAGAAAAGTCTCTTTGGGTTTGAAAAATAATAATCCATTCATGGCCCAAAAGAAGAGGAAATTTCGAAAAGAAAGGTGAGCTGCCTTGCATAGTAAAGTGAAAGGAATTTTGGTTTTGCCTGGTTGCCAAGGGGAGAGGAGGTGGGGCTTGGGAGTGGAGAGGCTTCCACAAGGGAGAAACTCTCTGGCTCTGTGGTTAGAGCACAGAACATGCGCTGGGCCTTTATGGAGGACATCCCATCAAGAAATTTCCCAAGGTGAAGGTAATTTTCTCATCATGGTAAAATTTCACACTGACATTAAAGCTGTTTCTGGTGCCATGCTATGCTTCCCATTGGTTATCCCTAGACCTGATTACCTCCAAACAATGCCTTCTTATCACTGATAACATAGGGGTTTGAAGGAAGATAGAGGTCCAGTGTGGAGAAAAGTGGGTCAGCAAGAAAGGTCAATAGACAACTTCCCTAGAGTGTTACTAAACCATGCTGTGCATCAGTTTGTATCTTTAAAATGGTGATGATGCCTCTTATTTCACATAGCTGCAATGTAAAGTTTAAATGTTAGAAACATTTGCTATCTAAATGTTTTCTGAAACATTGTGGCTGGCAATAGCATGTGTTCAATAAACATTAACTATAAAAGTCTACTCCGATGAATCTCCTTGTGCACATCCCTAATTGGATGCAATGCCTACAAAGTTACCAAAAGAATTTCCAATAAGAAAAAATCAGGTTTTTCTTGTTCTGCAGATAAAAACTGAGATGGAGTCCAAACTCAAGCTAATGCACAAACACTAGAACAAATACGTGATTAGCTAAGTATACTATACAACTTTACAAGTTCCTTTCTCTAAAGACATATCCCTGTAAGGTTAAGCATTGTCGAGATAAAGAATAGACTTATACCAAGGACCATACTTTGTATCAGTATCCTTTAGTTACACGTGTTCTTTTTCAGCCAAGCAAAAATTGCACGAAAGAAGACTCCTAAAATTTCTAGATTTTTGCCTAATTTTAATTATTTTAAAATACAGTTTTTACTAATAAGTATTGAGGGAAATGTTAAATTATATACAATATATTCAATTTAATAAGGCAGAGAAGTAGGCCTTTTTAAATAGACCTTATTCAAGAAGCAAATGTATATTTTGAAGACTGTTTCACTTATTCAGGAAATGTGGTTATCTAGAATAAGTCATCTCCTAAAAGTGCCAGCTAACTCAAGTTCTAGTTCACCACTCTTCTGGGCTTTATGCATTGCACTCTACTAACCATGAAAAAACAACTGCTAGAAAGGTTTTTCAGCCATTTATTCTTTTACTTTCTCTAAGTATTCATTTACACATTCATCATGAGGCCAACAAATATTTACAATGTAGCTACTATGTGCTAGGAATTGGACACCGTGTAGGGATATGTTCTGATTTTAGAGAGTTTTGTTTCACTGAATATATATGTATACATATATACACTGCCATCCTTTAGTTATGCAGAATGTCCCTTTTTATCTTCCCAACTGTCATGGAGGAGAGCTTGAGAAGATTTCCATAAGGTCATTTAGAACAGACTAAGGAAAGGGCTTCACTGGGGACATGTGCAAGCCAAGCCTGGAAGGCAGGCCCCACCATTTCATCACCCAGCAGGCACATGTGCCTGGACCCACCATGGGTGCAACTTCCAAGGAAGGACCCCTGCCACCATGCTGATCTCCCTTCTTATAAGAAAAACATGCGAACAACCTTGTCAGTGTATATGTGTGTGTGTGTGTGTGTGTGTGTGTGTTTGAAAGAAAAGTAGAGGTAGAGGTATGGGAGAAAAGAGATAAAAGCAGAAGTAAAGTAATCAGTATACTGGGGAGGCAGGCACACTAGATTAAATTCCAGACTTTTCTGCGGTAATCTCAGAAAGCCAATCATCCAGCTCTTGGAGCTCAGGAGAAGTTAGGTTCAAGCACAGCCCTCCTGTCAGAGGGAAGACATCCCCGGTCCTGTGGGATGCTGAGCTTGAGTGCAGGTATTCCTATGAAGAGGAAGAATAGTCTCTTTCCCACGTCTCGTTCCTCCTCCACATAAACAAGAAACCCTTAAACAATTTTCAGACAATTTGAGGTCTCCCTGTATGCCAGATATTATGCTAGGTATCAAGGACTTCAGAATAAATAATTTGAATAAAAGTCTCTATTGTCATGTAACTTGCAGTCTAATGGGAAATACGACTAGTACAACTGAAGCTATCATATTAGGTATTATGTGAGCACAATATCAGTGTTGTCCAAAATGTGCAAGAGACAATATCACATTTATTTTTGATGTGTACTAGAAATATATATAACCAGCGCATCAAATTTTTGCAAATATTGCTTGGGATGAGGCCAAAGGAGCAATAAATTTTAAAAAGGTGGGGGGGGTAGTTGACTGTTAAAACATTTTAAGTAAATAATAATACAGACAGAACCCAGATATAACATTAAAAATTGCTCAAATGGTGTGTGAATAACAAGCTTGGGAAATATCACTTCCTGCCACTGAATCCTCACAGAATTCTTTGAGGTGGGCATTAATATATATTATTGTCAGGAAATGGACTCAGAGAAATCTAGAACATTCTTCTGCTCCTCAGCACATGAAGGACAGACTCCCTGGCTCCACAGCCCTGCACTGACATCAGGAATGCCAATTGATCATCAAAAACTCTAATTCATGTAGGATTTTCCCAAATGCTAACCCATGTGATTAACTTTCTGTCCCACAGAGCAATCTGGAGGCATCACGCTGAGGACCACGAAAGAAGTGGCAACTTGCTTCTCCCCCACAGGAATCAATAGCTCAGTGTTAGTAGCGTTTACTCTTCCTGTGCCTTTGTATCCCCCAAACCTGAGGGCAGTTACTTCAAAATTCAGGAAAACCTCTACTGATAATCGGTGGCCCCATGGAGACGTTTTCCATCATAGGAAAAATCAGTGAGAAATCAGTGAGAAGGGGAACTAAATATGGACTGAGAGAAAACTGCTGAGCTGGCTTCTACCATGAAAGCCATTAACCAAGTTGGATTAGGAAACTCTTCCAAAGCCACATTTGCCCTATTAAAGCTTTAAGGGCCAAATGCCAAAGTGAAAATTAAATAAAGCAACAAAAAGACTGTGCCCAAATGAATTTGGTTTTATTTTTACTACACAGAGTGAGGCTCTGCACTATAAAGCAACCACAGAGAGACCTTGCCAAGTTGTGGCGGTTTCCCAGAATGCTTTAAAAACTCAGGAGTCTCCACCATCTCCACTAATGATGCTTGCTACTGGATCACAAAATGACTTCTGTTGTGACTGTTAGGGAAAAGCCCATTTGGTGAAAATTTCATCACGCAGTGTGAAATCTGCACCATCAATTTCAGGATAGCCTGTTAGACATGGCTTAAAATTCTGCAACAATAAAGGTTTGAAAATGCCTGATGTAATTGAAAAAGCTTTATTCCTGTTTTAACTGTCTCTTTTCCTTCCAATGTTACTTAGTATTTCAACCCATAAAAAAAGTCTTGACTCTACATTTGGTAAAGGACAAAAGATATATAGCTCCACAGAATTAGATCCTATACTCAACATGCTGCTATGATTGCAAAGAACCTTTCCTGTGTTGTTCATTGTGGAAGGCAGAATCAGAAAAACTTTCACCCTAGATAAGTGTTAATATTGCCAAGTGTTGAAGTTTAAATTATTTTAAAATTATTTTCTTTTTTTCTGGCAATGATTTTTGTTAATTTTTTTTAATCTTTATTTTTGAGAGACAGAGAGAGAGGCAGAGAGAGAGAGAGAGAGGGAGAGCAAGCAGGGGAGGAACAGAGAGAGAGAGGGAGACACAGAATCTGAAGCAGGCTCCAGGCTCCAAGCTGTCAGCACAGAGCCCGACGCTGAGCACCAACTGACGAATTGCAAGATCATGACCTGAGCTGAAGTCGGATACTTACCTACTGAGCCACTGAGGTTCCCCTTAAAATTATTTTCTAAGTATAAATAATAACTTTTTGTATCTTCACCAATTTTGGCAGATGATGCATCTGAATTGTGGAATATTTGTTTTGCCTTGCTTTGCTTCTTTCATCTTTTTTTTTCTTTCAAGTATATGCAGTAACTCAAACCGAACCAAAAATGGTCCTAACAATCTGTTTCAGTGAATAAGAATAATAAAAATGATTTCTAATTAGTACAACAAATGTGCTTATTTTCAAGTGCCAAAACTGGTTTGTTCACCAGATTATAAAGACATTTTTTAAGCAAATTATCCTTCCTAATCCTTGTTTCATAATCAGTAGAAAAACCAAATTGGTAGATGATTGCTTAAAAATAAGTTCCTAATATAAACATTTCGAAAAGCTGGATGAAATATAACGAGTTCATTTCCCAATACATAGAATAACTTGATAAAACAGTAGGGATGAAATTCAGGTGCTAAAAACTCAAGAGAGTTCTGAACACCAAGGTAGGGCTGTGTGTGTGTGTGTGTGTGTGTGTGTGTGTGTGAAATAATACCGGAGGTACTCAGGGAGACAGCATCAGTATTCTTAATCTAGGGACCTGGGTTTTTATGTTCATGTAGGGGCTGAAAAGCAGTGTCATTGGAATCATGCTACTTGAGACCCCAGCGAAAAGTCATAATACTTGAATGGCTGGCCACTGCATGAATTGATGGCTTTGGAATGGGGGGGAAATTATCAAATTCCTATGGAGGGACCTACTCACAGCTCAAGCCACACAAACTAGTGGATAAAGCCAACCTTGATAAAACTTCATTTGCAACCAAAGCTAACATAATGCATGGAAAAAATATATATCCGAGCAAGAGTCAGGAGACATGACAAACAAGATTGATCCCATAGAATTTTATGTAATAGAACAATAACTCAGTTTCTAGGTAGGCTGGAGTCATTTGTGGCAGACCAAAATTTTTTTTACAAGAATAATAAGAAAAGCTGGATAATAGCAAGAATGATATGTCTGGAGATAGTACTGCAAGACTACACATCAATGAAATCCAAGAATGTCTGGATTTTGGAGATGGTAGAACCATGGGAGAATGAGCTGACTTTTTGCAGCTGCTTTTTCCCTGGCCCAATTGCTAATTTGGGGAACCAGATGAAAAGCTAAGAATTAAGATTTTGCCTGGGCAGAAACATACTTTTAGGAATAGAAAAACCATCAAAGATTTTAGTGGTCTAAAAAGATGGAGAGATAAAATTGGAGATTTGATAGTTTACTGCTCTAGACATTTGCCAAATTATGAAACTTCACAAGGAAGGACACTGAAGGTCTACTAAGGAGGGAACTCAGAAAAACAGAGTAGAATTTTCTGGGAACCCATGGTGCCAAGGAGGCAAGGGCTAAAATTCAAAAAGTTCCATAGAGAAGAGTCCTAGGACATAAAATAGGCTCCCAGTTGAATGCCCTGGAGGGCTATGATCTAGAGCAGAGATGAATGAGAGGTAGACTGAGCTCCATGAAAATTGCAGCCCAATTTTGAATCAACATAGTTTCCAATTGAATTAATGTGCTCCGTCTGATTTGTGGAGGAAGGAGTAAATCCTGATGGAAGAATATAATATCATCTGGATCTCTACAATTTAATTTACATAATATCAGGCATCCAGTCAGAAATAACTTGACTTTCCCAGCTTTTAGAGGCTGGCCCACATTCCTTGGTTTGTGCCCTTACTCTACCTTCAAGACCAGCAACGACATGTCTCTAACATTTGCTTCTATCTTCACATCTCCTTCTCTGACTTTTCTTCCTCCTTCTTCCATCTTTGAAAAACCTTTGTTATTTTATTGGGCCCACTCAGATAATCCAGGACAATCTCTCTATCTTAAAGCCCTTAATTAATGACATCTACAAAGTCCCTTTTGCAATGTAAGGTTATATATATATGATCTTGAGATTAGGACATGGACATTGTTAGGGGACCATTTGTCTGCCTACCACAAGAGTAAAATAAAAAAAAATTAAAACAACAATGAGATCTATTATACAACAGATTGGAAAATATACACTTGCCTGTTAACAGCAAATATTGGTAAAAATATAATGTAAAGGGAACTTTTACACACAACTGATGAACATATAGAATTTTATAGTAACTTTAGAAACTATTTGGACAGTATCATTTCTTGGTGCCTATCCTAGAGAAACTATTACATGGGCATATGAGACAAGTTCAAAATTATTTATTGTAGCTCTGTTAGTAATAATGGAAAGGGAAATAAACTGTTTTTTACTGGGAGAAGGAAGTAGCTATGACTTATTTGTGCAGTGAAATCCTATACCTAGATATAATGAAGGAAATGTATATTAATATATTAACATAATATAGCATAAATTATCAAGTAATATAAATGTAAATATGTATATAAATCTCAGAAAGAAAATATAGGGTAAATTTATGGAAAATCATGGTAGTGAAAAAAATGGAGCCAGAACCCAGCAATAGACTTACACTTTTAAAAGAACATATCCATTTTCTAGTCTACATAATAGTAGTATATTGTATATGGATACCTATTTATAAGAAATAATACCCCAAAATTTCAAATTAGAGTTGTCTCAACAGCAGAAACAGGCTAAAAAATAACAAAGGGAATTAGATTTATATGTATTATTAATTTTTTAAATTCTGGAATAATTAATGAAAAATTAATCTCTATTTAATCTCCAAAAAGTATGAGTAGTTTATTATTTTTCCAATGTTCTTTATATTTGCATTTTAAAAATAATGATAAGTATGTACTAACGGTAACTTTCATTTTATTCAACTTCCAAATTATCACAACCCTGACACTAAAGGAATCAAATTTAAGTAGGGATTGATATAAGAAGCCCAATTATATGAATTTTCTGAATAGGACATAAAATTTAATTTACAAGTGATTAGGAAACAGTGCTAAGAAAAGAAATTACCAAATCTGACTGTGTGTCACAATGCTAGATGTTTTTTATCTGAAGTACTACTCAAGGTTTATAAAACTTCTGCAGAAATTTATCCAAGAATAGGGGTACAAAACCGTTATTATCAGGGTCACCTGGTCGGCTCAGTTGGATAAGCTCCAACTTTGGGTCAGATCATGATCTCGCCGTTCATGAGTTCAAGCCCTGCCTTGGACTCTGTGCTGACAGATCAGAACCTGAGGCCTACTTCAGATTCTGTGTCTCCCTCTCTCTGCCCCTTCCCCACTTGTGCTCTGTCTCTGTGTCTCAAAAATAAATATTAAACAAATGTTTAAAAACCTGTTATCTAGCAATGTTTTTTAGGGGGAGAAAGCAAAAGGAGAGAGAGAATCCCAAGCAGGCTCCATGCTCGGCACAAAGCCTAACTTGGGACTCGATTCTATGACCCTGGGATCATGACCTGAGCCAAAATTGAGAGTCTGATGCTCAACTGACTGAGCCAATATAGCAATATATTTTATATCCACCATAAATTAGCAATTTCTCTAGAATACACTAAAATAATTCAGAAATCCACTCTGCTATTTCTGCTCCTTTCATCATTCATAATGAGCATTTGGGGTGTTTTGTTTGTTTGTTTGTTTGTTGGGGTGGGACTGTTAGAGAACCTCCAGCTCTCTCTCACATATGTGGCCCTGCTCCTGAGATTTGATTCGCACATTTTTTTCTTTTTTGTATGACAAAGCATATGAAGAAAAAATTACTGATGTACCTAATTCTAGAATGTCCATGCCAAGTAAATTTCTTGTCACAATCAAATTGGGTTTCATAATACTTGTGTCACACATAAGATTGTTAACACCTTTGAACCTGCCTCAAACCAAACTCTCCTTATTCTAAGATCTGCCTCTAAAGCTAGTTAATTTTCCTCCAAGCTCAAATCAAGAAATATATGTCTAGACCTGGATGCCAGCTCCTTCTCCCTTGCTATAAGATTTTCTAGTAATTTACCCATAAGTAAACAATAATAAAGGAATAACACTTTTAGTTGTAATGCATGTTGCCTCCAAAATCCAAGTTATAGCAGCTTGTCCTTTACCTTTGCACAGCATTCCTCCAAGACTCAGGCTGCTGGACCTCAGAAATTTTAATTAGGAAGTAAGCCCCTCTGTTTTCATGGAATTGAACTTGTCTGCTATCAAGTATTTTGCATCTGTCTTATCAAGATATCTTGGTAAGAAATTTCTTCTTGGTTTTTTATATTGGATCAAAATTTCTTTCATTTGATCCACATAAGTTACATTCTGACTGATGGACAAAATTGATGACTGGGACCCAAGGATTTATGTCTGCTCAAGTCCATTTCCAACAATGCCTGAAAGGTCTGATCATTTCTCTTCTCCCAGAACATAGTTATTAGGATAAACGGCCACATGACAATTTGGGAGACACTTAGGAGGGTATTGTACATGCTTGTGAGATTTGCGCCTGCTCCCTCCTCAAGAAAGCCATCCTTCTTTTCAGAGGCTCTAGTCTGTGAACAGACTAAGGTTTGAGATTTGAGTGGAAAGCTATGAGTCTTAAGTCAGATTTCTGTTCGTGAGAGTTTTTTTAAGTTATAAAAATCAAGTAGGATCCTGGTAGACTTCTCATTTGGGGGGGGGTCTAGGGATCAATACCAATTACCCACCACCATATTTCACTGTGAGCTAAACCTCTCCAATGACCACATCTATTCCTTTACCCGTTATTGCACCCATGTCTGTGCCTCTGACATTTAAGGGCTGCTGTGAAGGATCTACCATTCCAGGACCCCATCTTTGCATTTGAAATGAAGCATTCCATTTCAATAGCAGTGTCTCCTATTAGCACCCTAAGACAATAGAAAACAGATTCTGGAACATTTATCAAAGATGACAGGGCAACTCTCATCAATGCCTTTTTTTAAATTACAGTGTAGTTATTAGTGTCAGGTATACGATACAGTGATTCAACAATTCTATACATTAGTCAGGGTTCACCAAGATAAGTGAACTCTTAATCCCCCTCACCTATTTCACCCATCCCCCCTCCAACTTCCCTCTGGTAATTATCAGTTTGTTCTCTATAGTTAAGAGTCTGGTTTTGGTTTGTCTCGTCTTTTTCTTTGTTTCGTTTCTTAAATTCCACATATGAGTGCAATCATATGGTAGTTGTCTATCACTGACTTATTTTGCTCAGAATTATACTCTCTAGATCCATCCATGTTGTTACAAATGACAAGATTTCATTCTTTTTATGGCTGAGTAATATTCCATTTGTGTGTGTGTGTGTGTGTGTGTGTGTGTATAACCTCTTCTTTATCCATTCTTCTACTGATGGACATTTAGTCTGCTTCCACAGCTTGGTTATTATAAATAATGCTGCAATTACAATTAGAGTGCATTTATCTTGTCAAATTAGTGTTTTTATAGTCTTTGAGTAAATACCCCGTAGTGTGAATACTGAATCATAAGGTAGTTCTATTTTTAATTTTTTAAGAAACCTCCATACTGTGTTCCAGAGTGACTGCATCAGTTTGCAATCCCACCAACAGCACCTGAGGGTTCTTTTTCTCAATATCTTCCCCAACCCTTGTAGTTTCTTGTGCTTTTGATTTTAGCCATTCTGACATGTGTGAGCTGATATCTCATTATATTTTTTAATGTTTATTTATTAACATTTGAGAGAGAAGAAGAGTGCAAGTGGAGGAGAGAGGGAGAGAGAGAGAGAATCCCAAGCTGGCACCTCACTGTCAGCACAAATCTTAATGAGGGGCTTGAACTCATGAAACTACAAGATGATGACCTGGGCCAAAATCAAGAATCAGATGCTCAACCTACCAAGCCACCCAGGTACTCCTCACTGTGGTTTTGATTTGTATTTCCCTGATGATGAGTGATGTTGAGCATCTTTTCATGTGTCTGTTGACCATCTGGATGTCTTCTTTGGAGAAAGGTCTATTCATGTCTTCTGCCCATTTTTAAAGTTGGATTATTTGTCTTTTCCAGTGTTGAGTCGTGTA
This sequence comes from Cryptoprocta ferox, assembly GCA_028646485.1. Taxonomy (NCBI): domain Eukaryota; kingdom Metazoa; phylum Chordata; class Mammalia; order Carnivora; family Eupleridae; genus Cryptoprocta; species Cryptoprocta ferox. The sequence continues at coordinate 112,665,815 of CM053573.1, forward strand.
AGTTCTTTATATATTTTGGATGCTGACCCTTTATCAGATATGTCATTTGCAAATATCTTCTCCCATTCAGTAGATTGCTTTTAGTTTTGTTGATTGTTTCCTTTGATGTTTAGAAGCTTTTTATTTTGATGTAGTGCCAAAACATTTTTACTGTTGTTTCCCTCGCCTCAGGAGACCTATCTAGAAAAATGTTGCTATAGCCGATGTCAAAGAAATTATGCTCTCTTCAAGGATTTTTATGGTTTCAGGTCCCATATTTAAGTCCTTAATCCATTTTGAGTTTCTATTTTGTGTACACTATAAGAAGGTGGTCCAATTTCATTCTTTTGCCGGTAAGTGTCCAGTTTTCCTAACACTGTTTTTTAATTCCAACACTATTTGTTGAAGAAACTATCTTTCTTCTATTGCATATTCTTGCCTCTTTTGTTGAAGATCAATTGATCATATAATCATGGGCTTATTTCTGACCTCTCTATTCCATTCCATTGATCTATATGTTTATTTTTGTGCCAGTACCATACTGTTTTGATTACCATAACTTTGTAGTATATATTGAAATCTGAGGTTGTGACACCTTCAGCTTTGTTCTTTTTCAAGATAGCTTTGGCTATTCGAGGGTTTTTGTGGTTCCACACAAATTTTAGGACTGTTTGTTCTAGCTCTGTGAAAAAATGTTGTTCATGTTTTGATAGGATTGCTTTAAATCTGTAGATTGCTTTGGGTGGTATGGACAATTTAACTATATTTTCTTACAATCCATGAGCATAAAATATCTTTTCATTTGTTTGTGTTGTCTTCAATTTCTTTCATCAGTGTTTTATAGTTTTCAGAGTACAGGTCTTTCACCTCCTTGGTTAAGTTTATTCCTGAGTATTTTATTATTTTTGGTGTAACTGTCAATGGGATTGTTTTCTTAATTTCTCTTTTATACCAATACATTTTTGAAGAGAGTCTTTTCCAGTGGCCTCTTTGGAGGTTGATATTACTCTCATTTTTGGAGAGTAAATGAATATATTGTATGTGAGCAATCCATTTCAATTTTCTATCTCTCTACGTCTTTAGATTCCTTCCCAAAGCCCTAACTTTCACACAAGAGACCTGACATGGCTGTGAATTTAACTAAAAAATAGTAGCAAGTGCAGGGTCATTTGCCTTTGGCTTTAGGTATTTCAGCTCCATGACACAATTAATAAAGTATTTTTTTGGCAGAGAAATTCCATGACTTTCTTTCTCTCTCTCGAACAACGTATTTTGAGTTTGTAATTATCTTTAGGTTGTCAAGTGCCATCAGAATCAAACACTCACTCTATATTCCTTGAATTATTTATGTTCCTGCATCTGATTCTCTGGCTGTGGCTCTGGTTCCCTCAAAGACTCTCCTTCCGTGACTACTTCATTGCAGGTGACCACTGATGAAAATTAGAAAGCTGTTTCACACTGCTTGCCAAGAGTTTTTCATATTGGCTGGATTTCAGAGCTTTTGGTCTGATTCAGACCAGATAACCAATTCCAAACACCTCCTCTTTGCTGAGGTTCTGTCTTCTAAAACGACTTCTGGAGTCATAATCCATATAAGTCAGGGTTTTTGAATGCAAGCAATGGAAGCCAATTTTGATAGCTTAAGCAGAAAATGAGTTTATTATAAAGATGTGAACAGCTGACAAAATCTTGAGAGGGATGGTGGGACAGGCTAAAGGTTAAGATTTCAGAAATTATGCCCACACCCATATCACAGAACCAGCCCAAAGAGGGAATAGTCACTGCCACCAATACTGAGCACTTGATACTCAACTTTATATGACTGCCATTGATAAGACCTTATCTGCATCTGATGCAGGAATTCAATCCTAAAGGCAGTTCACCCTGGAGCCAAATGTTTAAGGATTGAACTGGCTGGTGTGGCTAGTACAATGGATTCTTCATGGAGCCTCCTTTCTTACATAGCTCATTTCTGAACCACAGTCTGGCACCAATGAGTGGAACCGGATTTACTTACATCACACACTTGTGCCTTAAGTGCAAGAGAGGCTGACAAAATGGTTTTTCTGGTTTCTACTTTGAGGATGCTACACATATAAGTAGGAAATCCTGCAAACATAGAAAGGCTTCCAAAATTGCTAGATAATCAGAAAATTATAATAAATATTCACTATTACTTATGTGGGCTTTTATTTTTAATTTTCCTCTGTGAATATTCTTTGCCTTAAGTATGTTGAGAATAAACTACATAAAATCCCGTCTTTGGTCTTATTTTGATTTTTGGTATTTATGTTTTCTTTCACTTTCTTGATTTATTTTTCTTTTATAATATCTCTATATTACTCAAGTTTTCTTAACATTTTTTGTCAAGTGGTTTAAATTATTGCTTTCAGTGTTTATCCTTAAATTAAATTAACTATCAGAAATTGAGCTATTATTTCTCTATTACAATCAAGGAAAAGAAATCTATCAGTAGGATAAAAAATTTAACCTATATTTACTTCTTTCATTCTATTCTCACAGTTTTCATTAAAATAATCATGAAATTTTATTTTATATTTTTATTGTATCCTTTCTTGATAACATAATATCTTGACACATTATTTCATATATGTTAATTTTTTGAAACAAATTTTCTGTATAATATATATTTATTTGGTTTCATTTATTAATTAGCTAGAGAATGTTTTTTGGCATTTTTTTCAGGAAGGCTACTTGGGTTGCTTACTTTCTAAATCACTGCCTGTCTAAAATTTCTCTACGGGGAACCTGGGTGGCTCAGTCAGTTGAACATCTGACTCTTGGTTTCCGCTCAAGTCATGATCTCATGGTTCGTGGGTACAAGCCCCGCATGGGGCTCTGTGCTGACAGTGTGGAGCCTACTGGATTCTCCCTCTCTCCCTCTCTGTCTGCCCTTCCCCACTTGTGCTCTGTCTCTCTCAAAAATAAAAATCATGTTAAAAAAATTAAAAATAAAAGTAAAAAATAACATTCCTTTATAAAGCCTTCACTTAAGAATATAAATTCATAGGTTATAGAATGCTTTGGTCACAATTATCCCCTTAAAACTGTGAAGAAACTATGCCAGTGTTTCCTTTATTTAATGTTATGGGGACTTTAACAGCACTGTGATAGTGTGCGTATGTGTGTGTATGTGTTTCTTAACTCCTTGTTAGGTAACCTGTTTTAGTTTAACAAAGCTAGGAGGAGTTTTATTATTCTGCAAAAAATTTGTGTAGGTTTCCTTTTTGCTCTGAAAATTCAGCTTTTGCCAAGATTTATTCTAGGTGTGTCATTTTTTTGTTAATTTGGCTGCTATTAAAATCTGAAAGTTTGACAACATTCTCTGTAAATGAATCTATAGGGAAATAGTTTCTCTCATATATTGCTCTTCTGAATAATAATACATAACTTCTTTGGCAGGTAATTTATTAATATCTAGTGAAATTATTCATATATTACCTTCTGACCAGCAATTCTACTTCTAAGAATTTTCCCAAAGATACCTGGCAAAAGTGTGAAATATTTACACAAAGCTATTCACTGCAAGATTATTACCTTGTAAAAACCTAAATGTCCTTCAACAGAGCTAATTAAATAAAGAGGGGGTACATCCACAAAGAGTGCCATGCAACTCTAAATGGAGTAAGGAATATCTCTAGATGCTAATATGGAGTGACCTCCAAGAAATATAATTTAACAAAGAATAAAAAAACAAGGTGGAGAAAATTGCATACAAAATGCTATCATTCAGGTTAAAAAGGGAGAATATGAACATTATTTTATATCCTTTTATCTTAAAAAGTAAACAATTGTAAAATAACCGTAAAATAGAAGCAATGGTTCCCTTTAAAAAGAGAGAAGAAAATAAAGAGTCTACATTTCCTTTGATATACCTTGTTTTTTAGACTTTACATAATTATAAATAAAACTATTTTTAAAGCAATCCTTGACAGGGGCGCCTGGGTGGCTCAGTCGATTGAGCATCTGACTTCGGCTCAGGTCATGATCTCGCAGTTTGTGAGTTTGAGCCCCGCATTGGACTCTGTGCTGATAGCTCAGAGCCTGGAGCCTGCTTTGGATTCTGTCTCTCTCTCTCTCTGACCCACCCCTGCTAGCGCTGTGTCTCTGTCTCTCAAAAATAAACAAACATTTAAAAATAGCAATCCTTGACAAATGAAAATAAAATTTGGGGAAGAAACAGTGTACATTTAGTTGATGGCCCAGAGATTATTCCAAGGAACTTAGAAAAAAAAAACAATAATTTGTATATCCCCAGCAGGATATACCTCAGGAAGTAAAGGAAATGAAAAACACATTTTTTAGTAATCATATAGGAGCTGAAGTGTTGGTATTATTAGTCTGAATCTGCTGTGGGTGTATTTGGGGGGGGGGGGAATTACAAATGTGATATTCTTATTCTAGTTATTCCATATTATTGAGAACCAGGATTCTCAGCATGAGAAAAAGGAGTTATAAATGTGATATTGAAATGATTAACTAAAGTAGCTTATAATCTTGAATTGCAATCAAAAGTACCAGTGCAAACCTATGATGAGTTTTCCTTTGAAAAAAGCATTCCCTAACTCTGAACGTTAAAAAAGCCAAGAGACAATGACCAAGCCACTTATAACAAATGCCCTTAGCACCTAGATTATGGTAACCACATACTATTTCCCACAAAAAGGAATCAGGGCTCCTTGGAGAAAAGGCTGATTCCAGGGCGGCAGCAAAAATTTTACAAGATTTACCCAGTATATTGTGTCATACACATAGCAAGAAAACTTTCTGACACTACTACAGTCACATGAAAAGACTCAGAAGTCAACCTAAAGAGGTCACACTGGTCAAAGATAGAAATTTTCAGCATTAATAAGATAATAAATAAGGTAGTTTGAAACTCATCATAAATGCTTAATCTATAAATGTCTATGATATAAAAAGTTAAGTGTATGGATGTTAGTGAACCAACTTCTTTTTAAAAACTAGTGAAGAAGGTAAAGAATCACACATCTATTCTGCCTTTTCTTTGCAACTTTGCATGTGGGTAATCAGAGAGTAATGTGGGAAGTTGCTTTTAGAGAACTAGTCTAGCTAATACCTAAGGAATAAATGATAGAATTGTAGATCACTATTTTCCAAGCCATAATAGATCTAGGCATTGATCATCCACTGCTTCTAATATCACAAAGACAAAAGCTCAGACACTGTATGCATCTTAATAGAAACACAATGCTACTTGCATTAGTGTAGAAACACAAAGTGACCTTGCAAAGAAAAAAAAGATAAAAAAAAAAGAAAGCAAGAAAAGAAAAGAGAAAGAAAAATAAAAAAAAAAGAAATGAACCTTTTTTTTCTGCTCAAACCTCTAGATTGATGTATTAACTTTTAGGAAATTCTGAGGTTAGAGTATCTTTTTATTCAACACACCAGGGAAGCAATTTGCAAAATTCATACTAGAAAACTACAGGATAAAAACAAGCTTTGCTTCTTCAATAAATAATCATTAAACAAAGAGAAATATGGAAGGAAAACCTATTTTAAAAAAGGCACTTAAGATACATATCAGACAATTCCTATGTGAGGACCTCATTTGGACTTTGATTCAAGTAAGTAGTAAAAAAACATTTTATACTTTTGAGATTAATAAAAATTCAATTAATATTTAATGATATTAAAGAGCTATTAATAATTAAATTTTTAAAATGATAATAGTTATTCTTTTAAAAAGTTTTTGTTTTAGAAGTAAAAACTGAAATATTTATTAAGGAAATGATACAGTGTCCGAGATTTTCTTCCAAATAATTTGGGAGAACAAAATTGGTATGGGTGTACATGAAACATGATTAGCCAAGGGTTAAAAATTATAGCTGGGTGATGGGTAGATGGGAATTCAGTACCTATTTTTTCTACCTTGCATAGGTTTACAATTTTCAATAATAAAAAGTTCAAAAGCATCTGCTACTTAATAAGTAATATAATTCTGAAGATGTGAGTCTACGTTGGAGATCAATTAATTTAATATGTGTTTGATTATTTTTTCTATTTTGCCTTAGTTCCTGACATTTGGAATTCCTGTTGTACACATTTGGATCTACTAGATCTGTCTTTATAAGGGTTTTGTGTTTTCTCTTATTATACTCTTCTCTTCATAAAAACCTTTTCTGTGATTAAGTTTTTGAGCTTTTATTTAAACCTAGCACAAAATTAAATCAGGTTTTCCTTCAGTAGCCAAACTTTTACTCACTACTTTTATTGCACTATTTCATTTGCTATTGTATTTACCCTCTCCAAAGCAACCAATTTTTTCTCAATCTCATCAAGAAAATTATCTTTATTAGGGGGTGCCTGGGTGGCTCACCCAGTTGGGTGTCTGACTTCGGCTCAGGTCATGATCTCACAGTTCGTGGGTTCGAGCCCCACATCCGGATCTGTGCTGACAGCTCGAAGCCTGGAGCCTGCTTCAGATTCTGTGTCTCCCTCTCTCTCTGCCCTTCTCCTGCTCACTCTCTCTCTAAAAAATAAAATAAACATTAAAATTTTTTTTAAAAGAATATTATTTTTATTAAATAATATTAGTAAAAATAGTTTCATGAAACGCTATTTTAGGTATTAATAACTTCATTAAATGCTTACTATGTTTCATATAATTTACATACATTATACTTTTAGATTATTCATATTTAACAGACAAGAAACCTGGGGTTTATAAAGCTTTAGTAACATCACATAGATGCATGCTAGACTTTGCTAAGGTCACTCAAGGGTCTGGGACTTGGATGTAGGTTGGCTGATCATGGTGAACTTAATCTAAGTTAACTTATCAACTTTGTTCCATGTGTCTCTCCTTCTCTTGCTGGGAACTATGAGCCAGCCCACATAAGGTTATTTCATGATAATGGTAAAGATGCAAAGGACAAGTAAAAACATGCAAGGTCTCTTAAGGCCTCTTCTAGGACACATCAATTCTTCACATCACATGCTTGCACTTAAAGTCCAGAAGCTAGGAAATATATCCTGCCCTTGTAGGGGAGAAATCTCAAAGTTAACAGAGCAAAGTTCCCTGCATATGAAATGACAGAGCCAGAACTCTGGACAAAAACTTGTGCCCTCAGATACATGATTTCACAATGAAATTTTTAAAGTTTTCTCCTGATTTTTGCAGTATCTTTCTTCCAAGCAAAGACACTTTCATGATGCAAGTGATTGATCTTCTTGTTGGAATCTGTTAAATCTTTTCACACACTTGTGATTTTTTTCTCTTTTCTCAAATAGAAGAACAAAAAACATGTACAGTATTGGAAACTGGGATGGTCTGTTAGATTTTGTGCACGTCACTTTCATTTTTTTTAATCAAGTAATTAGAGACGTTCCAACATATCTCACAGGATTATAAGAACTAAATGCAACATCTGGAAATACCTGGCACATAGTAGTAACTTAATAGTGAGTCCCCTATTATCTTCCCCAAATTCCTTTTTCTCTTGCATGTAAACATCAATGTTTTCTCAACGTTCCTTAAATTTTCATCAGCACAACCTTCCATTCATGTTCCCTACTTTCTCATGTCTCAATTATTTCTCAGTCAGACTTGCTCCAGCCTCCATCTCTTAGCCATCATGAAAAACTGAGCTCTCAGGTGACACCAGTAATCCAATTTTCTTCAATTCCCATTCATTCCTCAGACAGCTAACACTCTATAAATTGCTTTTGGGGTCACAAATATTCTCCATATTGTCAAGTCCAATGATCACATTTCTTTCCTCATAGTATGCAAACTCTTAACAGTATTTTACACAGCTGATCACTTATTCCTTCTAGAAACACTCTCCTCTCTTGCCCCACGACTTCATACTCCTTGAGATTTCCCCCCTGCTCTCTCTGGCCATTCAGTCTTACTCTCTTACTCAATTTCTTCTCCTCTACCCAATTCTAAATGCATGAATTCCCCAGGGCTCACACCTGGAATCATTTCTAATTTTTGTAATGTATGTCATGCTCTCCAATGACTTTAGACAACTTCCAGATGCTGAAAGCCCCTAAATTTATATCTGAGCCTAAATCTTTCCTTCAAACATCATGTTCTTCCCTGATATAACAACGCACTTTAGTATGCCCATGGACAAATTCTTGACTTCTACTTTGGCTCCAGACAATTCTGACAACCATCTCTTAGAGATGTAACCTGAACTAACTTTCCCAATACCCTAATTCATGTCCCTTTGTTTTACTGAATTACCCACAAGAGAAAAAATCTGAAATAATCCATGTCCCCATTTTTTTTGCATCTTCTTTTCTCTCTGATCATTACCATAAGCTTCATGAGAGCAGAAATCTTGTCTGTTTTGCTTACTGCATTTTCGTTAGTTCCAAGAATCCTGCAGATACATAGTAATAACTTAGTAAATATTTTTTGGAAGGAAGAATGAATGTTGTCTTACTTTGGTTGGTTTTCTGAAGAACAAGCTGAGATATACTAAAAAGTCTATTAATTATTGATAAAAATAGCTCACCGCTTTATGTTTTGTGCAAAGATTTTCATTTAAATGTCTCATTTAATGATCATAGCAACACTGAGAGTAGGGACTATTATTCCCATCATAAAAGTGAAGAATATTGTGACTGAGAAGTCTCACACAGATGTGAAGCTGAATTTTGATTTCAGGTTTTCTGATTCCAAGTTCACTGATTTTTCTGTCATACCATCACATTTACTATTTTTTCCTTTGGACTCAATAAGCAAAGACAATTTAAAAATTCATTATTTAGGGTCCCTGCGTTGCTCAGTTGGTTAAGCAGCTGACTCTTGATTTCATCTCAGGTCATGATCTCACAATTCATGAGATCCAGCCCCATGTTAGGTTCTGTGCTGACAGCATTGAACCTTCTTGGGATTCTCTCTCTCGTTGTCTCCTGCTGTCTCTCCCTCTCAAAATAAATAAATTTAAAAATGCATTATTTAAAAGAAAAAAGTTACAAAATATATATATTTATATTCAACGTTCATTCATATAGATAAAAACCATTAAGTCAGTAGAGTTTTTCCTGTTGCTGTATTTTTTTAAACTTCCCCACAATAAAGGATGTATTTAGACTATTGTACCCAGTGACTTATAGCATCATTTTTCACCTGCAATTTTTTTTAATGATTCAAAGAGAAAATTTCATGAATCAATATGACTGGATTCAAGTAATGACAACAATCATAGTCATAATAACCATGACAATATTAATGCCTTTTTATGGCATTTCATATATTTTCAGTGTACTTTTATAACACCTGCCCTTTTGATTTTCACACAGACTATAATTTTAAGATTCTCTGGCTAATCTAAGCAAAAGAGAAGTTATTAGAAGGTCATTGAAATCTTGCAATACAGTTTGAAAGTAGGAAACCTAGTGTAGGAATTGTGTAGGGAAAAAAACTAGGCTATAACATGGACAATCTAGCCAATCAATATACCACCACCATCACAATGAAATCTACTTCCAAACACAACCAGTTGCCTTATTTTGTTGATCAAGATTGAAAAGTCACCTCTCTTGGCTTATGTGCTGCCCCTTGGCTAAGGGAGAATATGAACATTAAAACAGACCCACAAGACTATATTTAATTGAGAAGAGGTAATTGAAGGCTGGTTTTGAAAAAAAGGAAATTGGGAGCCTAGGTGGCTCAATGGTTCAAGTGTCCAACTTCTGCTCAGGTCATGATCTCACAGTCCATGAGTTTGAGCCCCATGTCAGGCTCTGAGCCTGCTTCAAATTCTGTGTCTCCCCCCCCCGCCCCTCCCCTGCTTGTGCTCTATCCCTCCCTCTCGCAAAGATAAACATTTAAAAAAATTTTTTTTTAATTTTTAAGGAGGAAATTATGCTGTATTAACAGTGAAAAAAATTCTGCTGTGGCCCACCTCTTAGACTACATGGTATCTGTAAGTCTAAACTGTCACATATATACTTCCAACAATATCCGTGTATGACAAAATTCATCTATTCCCCCAAAGAGACAATCAAAGTTCATCTAGATCAGTCCACAGTTTCTGTCATTGTTCTTTTCTCTTCTAGTTCCTTCATGATCCCATCTGAATATTCTACAACCTAGAACTAAAGGGAAAATTTAGTCTCCCTCATAATATCTTTTACAAAATATTGGGTAATGAAAGAAAAAGAGATTTTGATTTAAAATATAGAGATGTGTATATAACATACAAGGAAGAAGATAATAGTAAAACTTAATTCCATAATGTTTGCTACTAATCATGAGACTATTTCTTACTTCTTTCCTCTATTGATTCTCATGACCTTTAGCCAGTCTGCCAGCTGGTAAAAGTTATTTGTTTTATAATGTAATCCAAGCCTCCATTCTGAGAGATCTGTGTACTTGGTAGTAAGGTGTATATAGGAGAATGTAATAGTCTTACATTAACTGTTTCTTCTAGCCATACTAAAACAAGTTGATACCCCAGACTGTCTCCCAGGTTCTTAGCATCCATCTTACTTTCCCCACCATATTGCAGAAACCCTATTTCCCTTAGATAGGCAGGGCCAATAACTCTATTTGTGCCATAATTTTTTTTCACAATTTTCCCAGTTGCATGACAAAAACAAAATTACTACACAGTAGTCCAAATACAATGAACACATTGTTATGTTCCCTGGTGGAAACATTCCTCAAATGGAAACAAAATTAAAACATGAGTGGCCACAGTTACAGTGTCAGAAAGTGAACATCAGTTCCTTACACTTATTTTTCTTGATTACTAAATCCGTATCTTCTGACATAGGGAATTATCAATTTTGTAAGATAATATGTGTCAAATGGAATCATATCTGAGCCTTCAATCGTTTATTAAACTATTTTATGACTCCAGTGAATTCTATGGACATGAACCTGTTGCTTTACTTCTTTAAACCAAATTCTTTGGTTAAAGCAATAAAATAAGGGATATCATTACAGGGTATTTGGAATTTAATCAATATGCAGAGTCATGATGTGAAGAGTAAACATGCAAATTTAGAACATATACCTATCCCAGTGAGTCCAAATGGCAACAGTTCCAAACATATGTGTACCATAGTCACAGTGGTACAAAATTATATTAAGGCCCCAGGTTAGTAGGTGCTTTCTTGCAAACTGGACTCCCAGTAGTTGTAATCCCCACATAAGCCTTGGTGTGAAGTATATGCTCTTGAACCTAAGCATGGAGTCTATCCTACCAATATGACTACTTTCTTTATGAGCTCATGAAACAAACATTAGAATGGAAATGGTTAAATAGCTGACTGAAAATCAGAGTGGATATCCTATCTGCCTGATTTTTATGAACTTCTTTATATTGGAGACTCAGATGAGTATTTAGGGATTTAGTTTGAAAGCTTCATCTAAATTTTTCTTCCAGAAATTCTTGTTACTACTTCTCCAGTTATACTCCTTCCAATTTTCCAAACATGTGGCCAAACCATTAGCCATTCCCCATTAATTTATAAAAATCTCCACTTTGTGTCATCATTTCTTCTAGGCAAAGTAGAGCACTGTAATACTGGTTGCATAGAGAATAATTACCCACAATTAGGCTGGTAATTTCTTGGAGAAAAGGATTGTCAGGAAGCCACAGCCGTGAAGGGAATGTGTGGGCATTTGCTGAGTTTTTTATCTTGTCAGTATCCGAATTCCTTTCTAACATCACACCAGAAATCTTGGGAAACTATTTCCAGTTGAACTATTTTGAATAAAGCATTTAAAAATAAATTTTAGGGACACCTGGGTGGCTTAGGTGATTGAACGTAGGACTCTTGATTTCCGTTCAGGTCATGATATCATGGTCATGAGACTGAGCCCCATGTAGGGCTCTGCACTGATCATGGAGCCTAATTAAGATTCATTCTCTCTCCCTCTCTCCCCCCCCCACTCTCTTTCTCTCTGTCCCTCCCACACTCACTCACGTTCTTTCTCTCTTCCTCACTCTCTCAAAAACAAAAAACAAAAAAATAAAAATCAGGAGAGTGGAACTCCAAAATCCAGGGAGTCCCAACAACCAAATTCCAAAATAACTACCTTTTCTACAGTATGATGTTGACTCTTAATTATCTTTGTCCACTGTCTTGCATATGTATAATACTTTATTCTTTATCATTTCATTTGCTTTCACCAAGACTTGGGTATAGGTGGATAGCTGGGGATATTGGAAGGTGCCTAGTTCTCATAATTTTTTATATTTCTGGAAATTTATGCATACATTTTATTCTTTGACACCAAAATGAATTATGTTTCTAATTATTCTAAGAGCACTACCATGTTTCCATGAATTTTAGTGAGAACATTCGTGAACTCTGTGGTCTGGTTCCAGTAGGACTTGAGATGAACATTTTTTTGGGGAAGTATGTAATCGGACCTCTATAAAATATGCATTGCATTATAAATCATGGTCACCAGTGGAAGTGTATTATTAAGCATGCATAAAAGATGGAGCAGCTACTGCTACTGTGTGTGCAGTCATCTGTTTAGGAATGTAAGTTGAAATTCCCAAATGGTATGTCAGTTTAATCTTTCAATCTAATAAGCAGATTTTTGTATTTATCATTTTTATATTTATTTTCATCTCATAATTATAGATCACTAATTTCTTTTGGCATTAAACCATCAGCCTTGAAGTTAGTTTTACATTCTAAAAATCTTTTCAATGACTGCCTTTATTATAGATGGCTGGAACTTCTAGAGAGGAATATATTTTCACTCTTTTTCCCTTGAATATGTGACCTCTCTCTAGGAAGGTGAACCATTTTCAGATTTTCAATGATTCAGATCTGCTCCTTCATTCTGAAATAGCTATGTGCAATGAAAATAAGGAGACGTTTTATCTAATATGGTGACATTTTACCCTGAAAAAAATTTCAGCATCCATGAGTGTCTGATTTTGTACATAAAAGCTGACAATTAAAGAATTTCAAATAACTCAAATTATTAAATGGTTAGACTTCAGATCTCTATTTTTTTACTACAATTCAACTTTTATCGTATGAAAGCAATTGAGGTTTGCAGTTTAAAAAACAAAGAATATACTAGACAAAATGAAAAACTGCCATCTTCTGTATCCTCTCTTCCCACTCCAGAGTCTCCTTGCCAACAACTGGTCACCACTCATAAAAAGTAAGCACTTTCAACATTTTTAGCTTTTTCTTAGGGTATTTACATCCATATTTTAAAATAACATGATTATACAGCTATTAATTATTTAATTCTTACATGGAGAGAAAGATTAGCTGTCTTACGTACCATCCTCCATTCATGAGGGCACACGCATGCACACACACACAAACACGCACACATACATACTCTTCCTTCATCCTCATCCATCAAATATGGTTATATCACCTTTTTGGATTAAATTAGTATTCAATATTTATATTATTATGACCAGGTAAATATTATTTAGACTTAACCTAAGTATGCTATTATTCTATTTTCTTTCTTGTACAAACTTTGCTTCCCTGCAGACACACTTGCCATGTATTTTGTATTTGCTTTAATATGTATGTATACCTAACCCTAATTTGTTCCAGTTGCTTCAACTTCCTTTAACTACATTTATTCAATGTTCTAGCAACATTATCTATTCATTGGAATATCCCTACTAAATCTTTTTTCTACCTATTTAAAATTGCATTATTTGATCTACAGATTTTATACTAAAATGTCCTTTAATCAATTTCATTGCAAACCCCCTTTATCTTTTTTAGTAGCATTCTGAGAAAAGATGTTTGGGAAATAAAATGTTCAAGATTTTACATGTCTGAAAAAATACCATTATTCTACATTCATGATTGATTTTTAGTGTGGCTGGATTGCATTATCAATTATAAATCATATTTTCTCATAATTTTGAAAACATTACTCAGTTGTCATCTAGGTTTTCAGGTTTGGCTAACTTTTTTTCTACAAAGAACCAGATTTAATTTTTTAGGCTTTGCAGGCTGTGTGATATTTATTGAAAAGTACTCATTTCTGCTGTTGTAGCTCAAAAGTAGCTATAGAAGATTTGTAAACAAACAGGTATGGCAGTGTTCTCATAAAACTTTATTTACAAAAACAGTCCATAATTTGTTAGTCCTTGTTCTAGATCCTAGTGTTACTTAATGCCATTATAATTTCTAACGCATTTACATGTGACTTTTTTTTTTCTTTTTAAAACCTTTGAGTTTTAAAGATCCTTTACTTTACATTGACATTTTAACTATCCAGATTATATATTTTGTTAGACACTTAAGGTTTCTTGCTGAAAACTTAGTGAGTTTTTCAAAGTGGAGATTCTGGAGAAGGTTCGTACATTTTGATGATTTCCACTCATTTCCTTTCTTTGTTCTCTCCTTCTGGAACTCCTATTAGTGGAATGTCAGACGTCTTGGATTTATCATTTTTAACTTGTTTCTATTATTTTCACTGTACTTCTTGGAAGGTATTTTAAAATTTATCTCCTAATCCTTCTGTTTGACCTTTAATTTATGCTACCATTTTTTTTAATTTCCAAGAGCTCTTTTTTTATTATCTGACTACTCTTTATTTTATGGTCCCTTGTTCTCATTCCATGTACACAATCTCTGCCAGGGTTTTAATTAATGTAGGGGTGTGTGTGTGTGTGTGTGTGTGTGTGACTCTGTTCAGGCTTCTATAATTCCAAAGACTGGATGGTTTATAAAAAGCAGAAATTTATTTCTCATAGTTCTGGAGCCTGGGAGGCCTGAGATCAAGGTGCCAGAAGATCCACTGTCTGATGAGAACCCACTTCCTGGTGTGTAAATGGCTATCTTCTCACTGGCTCCTCACATAATGGAAGAGCTTTCTGAGGTCTTGTAAGGGCACTAATCCCATTTAGAAGGGATCCACCCTCATGACATAACTGCCTCCCAAAGTCCCACCTCCAAACACCATCCCAGTGGGGATCATGTTTCAACATATGAATTTGGGAGGGACACAAATAATCAGGCTATAGCAGTAGCAGTGTGTGTGTGTGTGTGTGTGTGTGTGTGTGTGTACGCGCGCGTGCCCAAGCGCATGCGCGTATGCGCGCGCCTGCATGCACATGTGTTAGTCTCCCAGTGTTACCTCTGTTTCTTCAGATTCTATTATCCCCTTCTCTACTTTCCCATCCCCTACTCATCTTTCTCTGTTACAAAATGTTTCCTTGAAAGTTAGGGGGTTTTGGCTATCCTTTCACATTAGAACAATGCACTAAAATGATGACTGGAAGCTCTGTACATACCTTGACAATTGCTGGGCTTTACATCATCAAATTAAAACCCAGCAATTTCATTGAGGATCCCAAATTCAGTATATAGGACTGTTTCTTAGGCTAGTCAGTTTCCCCAGGAAGTAATTTTCCAACCTCTTGCCTAGGGAAATCACCCAACTGAGAACATTCTAGGAACTAAGTAGGGGAAGAATGGTGTAAGGATCTCATAGTGCTGTATGTAGCTTTTCACTTAATTCCTGCAGTTTCAATGTGGCCCATTACGGCTGCTTTGAGTGTGAATATTCATTCACCAGTTCATAATTTGTCTCATTCAACATCCTTAGTAAGAAAAGTTTATTCCAGGTTTCTATATGGATTGGAGAAAGATAGTCTTGTGTGATCAGGGAGGGATTCTAGTAATCTGATATTTTCAAGACTTTCATCAGATCTTCCTTTTTTAGTCCAATCCTATATCCTGTCCTGAGGTACCTGATACTGCCAAGTCTTTATTTAGCCTTGCCAAGCATCCATAGGACAGATTGGCTTGGTTCTTCTTGACTATCCCACTAGCAGACTTAGATTTAAGATTCCTGTAGTTTGATGCCTCAGTTAGCACTCCACCATCAGCTTCCCAGGATTCACAGATTTTGCTTATGTTTTTAGTTTATTGCAATTTTCTCTTAATTCTTTTTTTTTTCTTCTTGGAGTTTTTTTTTAAAATCTTTTTTATTCTTTTGGTGTCATTTTAGTAGGGTTTCGGGGAGGACCAGACATAAATTAACATGTTGAATCTAATATGTTTCATGTGATTGTATTCTCATTTTTAGAAAACTCGTACCTACACCAGCTATTTAAAAACTCCAAAGGAAGTTCTGGAGCTGGGATGGCCCTATAGAGTTGCCCTGAATTAGGGCAAGAGGGCTGGGCTTTTATACATGAGCATCACCCAGCCATTGGATGCAAGGTGCCCTAGGAAGGGGATACATTCTTGAAAGAGGCAGCTGAGGACAATTCCAAGAGAGGACTGGAGTTGAGGCCTCCTAACTCAGATAGTGGGGATCTGGGAGTACAGCTATGTCTGCTGCATATGTCTTTTAGCAAATTTTCATTTGAATATCTGTACCAACAATAGTTTAAAAACATTTTTTTAATAAAGTGATTTAATTAGTAATGAGAACTGATGCTTCTTCTGAGACAGGCAGGGCTTCTAAACTCTTTAACTGTAGAGACTATGTATAATTTATCTCTTTGTTCACAGCATATATCCTTCCACCTCATTCATAGTTGATCCACACTTAATATTTATTTAATAATTGACGTTACTAAACTGGTTTTAAAATTAGCTTCTAGGGGTGCCTGGGTAGCTCAGTCGGTTAAGCATCCAGCTTTGGCCCAGGTCATGATCTCATGGTTCAGTGAGTTCGAGCCCCACGCTAGGCTCTCAGCTGTCAGCACAGAGCCCACTTCAAATCCTCTATCCCCCTCTCTTTCTCTGCTCCTTCCTCACTCATTTTCTCAAAAATAATAAATAAAAAAATTTTAAATTAGTTTCTATTCAAAACTTGTCCCTAATATTGACGTTACTTTTTATAAAAATAAAACATTTTTCTTGAACAAAAAATTCAGTATATGGCAGTCACTGAAAAGAAGAATGTAACAAATAGAAGAGTTTGATCCATGATACACATTGAAATGGATAGGTGATAAAATGTCACTATTGCCACAAGCAAGAGACAGGATAGAAGAGATACTTGTCTGATGCCCAAGATCATGTTGATTTAGTCCTTGAGAAAAATTAAGTTGGTTTATTCAGGGAAGTAATCTAATGGCCAAGAATGTCATAGGGATAATTTCAAGTCAATAAACGGATTATCTGTTCATCTTCAATAAAAGCAAGGAATGGAAAGAGTTGGAATTAAATGATCCTTTTAAAAAAGTATTATTAGAATGCAGGAACAGATTCTCTAAGCCATCACTACATAAAGAAATAACACTGCAGAAAAAGGTGTCTCTGCTCTCAAGTATCTGTCATCTATTGGCCCATTTATTACCTCTGTATGGTGAAGCACCACAGATTCCCCTGTGTATGTCCAGCTAATTTACATAGGCAAGTTGTCCCAGGACTCAATGGTCTCATGTTAAACTAGCAAATAGCTAGAAGAAAATGAATCCCTTTCAACACATTCAGTTCAAAGTCATATTTTTCTCATGTTGATGGCTTGGAGAGAGTGCTGCTTCCCAATTTTGTACTAGATGCCTAGTTATACTGCATCAGTCAAATCACATTATATCAGGTTACAGAGCAGGTCAGCACAAATGGTCATGTTCAAGGAAGTCTCTGTCTTCCTGCCAAGTCGTTTGGCACTGCTCAAGTTGTCATCAATTTGAATTACTTGTAGATCATTTCAGGAGATATTAAGATAATTATTGGCTGTTCTCATAAGGGTAGGCAGCCAGCAAAGCACTCACTGAACCTCTGTTTCCATCTATAAATTGAGGAACAGACACTTTATATCTTAAAACAATATAATTCATGGCATGTTAATGTATGCCCCATTTCAGTTTATATTCTATTATCCTACTCTTAAATTATATAATATATTTGGGTGTTTTATCCAGCAATATTCGAATGCATGCAGCCTTGTTGTATTGAAGATACTTTCTCTCAGTGCTTCACTGAATTTTTCCAAAAAATAATTATTGGAGGATATATGGCAACTTAGTCACGTTGCATTCAAGAAACAATTGAAAATTGGGCTTCAAAACTTACCTTTTTAAAAGAAATAGGCACTGGGGTGCCTGGGTAGCTCAGTTGGTTAAGTGCCTGGCTTTGACTCAGGTCATGGTCTCACGGTTCATGGGTTCAAGCCCCACACTGGGCTCTGTACTGACAGCTCGGAGCCTGGTACCTGCTTCAGATGCTGTGTCTCCCTCTCTCTCTGTCCCTCCCCTGCTCATGATCTGTCTCTGTCTCTCAAAACTGAATAAACATTAAAAAAATATGCACTAACAACTGATAGTACAGAAATATCCTCCATTTATAAAGAATTATATTCCAAAAGTCTGTTCAAAGACTGGTTGCCTAGAATGACATTTCACATAGAAACAATACAATTATTGATCTCACAATATGGTTACACTTCAAAAATGTATTAATAATAATATCTAATTTACAATGTTGAGGCTATGAAGAAAGTCATCCTATCCTAGAAGCAGCTCCAAGACCTCAGTTCCTGGCATGATGTTCTAGCAGGGAAAACATTCAATCTCTATACCTTTTTTCATTAACTTCTCCCAGTGCCAGAAGTAGGAAAGTGAGTAAAGAATCTCAATTATTCCCATAAAAATCAAGCTAATGAGAAACAGAATGGAGATTAGCTCCTGGTAAAGGTGGTTCATATCCCTAAGTCTGTAACTTGTACATGAAAAACGGAACTAGTTATTTCCTCTCGCAACTTCGACAATGATTCCACAATTTCCTCTCTACTCTTTTGAACTCTTTATCTTTCTGTCTCTTGTATTCTGATTACTTATTCCAGTTTATCAAAAAAAAAGTAGTTCAAAATACAGACTAGGCTCAGACTGGGCTCAAATTATGACTCTATGTTGGAAGACAATTCTTCATGGTCTCTCGCATTTCTGCACATTTCTCTAGCTAAGGAACTGACAGCCTTTATTTGGGAATATTTTTCAAAGCTATTTGAATGGTGAACAACCTTTCAACACAGAAATGGTCCACACATCTCTGAGCAGAGAGCATATTTATTTGCTGTCCACTACAATAATGTCTCCATCCAGGGCAACTGTTGGACAAGTGTGCATGCAACCCATTAAAACCACCTGGGTCTGCATCCACATGACTTCCCAGGGATTTGAGGGGCAAGGATAACCAATAGGAACATGAAACCCATGATGCCTGCTCTGTCCTTTGTCTTTGACCCAGGAGTCTCATATCTTTGCCAGCATCCATGAAAATGAGCAGCTAATGTGTTAGCTTACAAGTAGGGTAAATCTCAGACCTGACAGTCTGCCACTTAATAGGCATGTGACCATGGAAATGAACCTTCAGTTTTCACATGGAAAGAATGAAGTTAACAGCAGTCTTTATGTCACAAGATTCTTAGATTCTTATATAAGAAACACACAAAAAATATTTAGCATAGTTCCTGGCACTGTAAATGCTCAAAGAAGAGTTAATCGTTGCTGGTGTGTGTGTGTGTGTGTGTGTGTGTGTGTGTTTAACATTTTTGGCTTAAACAGTATTTTTGTTCCTCTTATATGTGCAATTCATCTTTCTGGAAGTACATATTTATCTTTTACTTTGTTTTAACCATGTATTTGTATGGATGTGGAAAGTAAAAGCATTCAATACAATATAACCTAAGACTTGTATACCTAAGCACCATCCAGAGATTTGCAGAGGTGAGAAAAGGAACTTACTGTTTTTGTTCTCATAGCCCACCCCTAACTGGGGTTAGGTCTAGACATGAATAAGGAGAAGGCATTGTCTAATAGGAAAAAATCCCAAACAAATGAAATGAGAGCACCTTACTGTAGGGCTCCAGATAGTGATAGTCTCCCCATATTCCCCCAGGTGACCTAATGTTCAGCTGGTTGAAAACTACTGTTCTGGTAGAAAGGATTTGTCTTTGTTTTCTTCGAAGATGGTGGTTGAATCTTGACTGGACATATCTGTAGAACTTTAAAAAATACACATGGCTGCCTATGTCCTACCCCAAAACTTTCCAATTTTTTCCAATCCCAAGTGGCTTTGGCATTGAGATATTAAAAACTTCAGGGAGACAAAACACAAGAGACTCTTGAATACTGAAAACAAACTGAGGGCAGAAGGGGAAGGGGAAAGGTAAAGGGGGGTGATGGTCATGGTGGAGGTCACTTGTGGGGAAGAGCACTTGGTGTTATATGGAAACCAACTTGACAATAAACTATAAAGTTAAAAAAAAGATATTAAAAACGTCAGGTGATTCTAATCTACTGCCAATGTTCTAAAAAAAGGGGCAGCCTGAATCTAAAGACTTCTCCTTTTGAATATCCCAAGGATGTATGGCAAGTGGTGTAACAAAATAATGAAAACTTGAAGGGATGAACCTACCCTTTCTCATACTTCAAGTTTTTTTACATCCAAAATCAAGTTGAAGACTCTCAACATCATCAGCCCAAATCAACTGGCTTTGCTTTCATTGTGTTCAAAGTGGTGTTGCAATTCTTTCCCAACACAAAAATTAAATTGTGGCACATTGTAAAGTAAGCATTGTATATTTCTATGTTGATGATTCAAACAATTTCTGTAGCCAAGTGTGCTATAGACATTAGTCAGACAAATTGTATAGACAAGTCTGTAGTTGATCCTCATGATTTGGAAGGTTGTGTTTGTTCTGAATGAATGCATCTTTGGTTTTCACATCAGCATGTTTCACTCTTATGTTTGTAAATGTAATGCAATCCAGGGTAGGAAAGTCAAAACAAGATTGTTACTGAATTATCTGCAAAATAAACAGTTTCATCTAAAACACTCAGTTTTAGACCACCCAAAGACAAGACTTTTACAGGGATGCTTCAAGTTAAACATGAATGTTTAATCCATAAAAATATGGTTTAAAGGCAAATGCCATTTTAAAACTAGGAACCTGTGAAAACAGTGTAAAAATATTATTTAAAAATTTGATTGGTGAACAATCTCACAATTCTCTCAAATCAAAATATATTAACCGAGACAAGGGAATCAATAGTCCATTGTATTCTTTGTTAGTAACATTAAAAGGGGTAGGAAATTAACATTTGAACAGTATATATATATATATATACATATATATATATATATATACACGAGATATATATAGATATGATATCAATAGATATATATCTATATCTATATCTATATATCACTTTACCAACATTGTTTCACTTTCACGCACAATAGCCCTATTAGGTGTCGTTATTATTGAGGCTCATAGTGGTTAAATTGCTTGAAGTAGGTGTGGTGAAGGTGGATTTCATTAGCCTCATGTAAAACTCTCACTCTTTCCCATTACATCACTTGGCATTAACACTGAGCTCAGCACACAAAGGTACCTAATAAAGATGTTATGGACTGAATTGTTCCCCCACCATTCTTATGTTGAAGCCCTAAGTTTTAATGTGACTATTTGGAGATAGGGTCTTTAAGGAGGTAGCTAAAGTAGGTCATAAGGGTGGAGCCCTAACCATATAGGACTGATGTCATTTTAAGAAGAGACACCAGAGATATCTTCCCCTCTCCCTCTCTCTCTCCTTTTGTAAGTGGATAGAGAAGAGGCTATATGAAGACACAGCAAGAAGGTAGTTATCTATAAGCCAGGAAGATGTCCCTCAACAGAGACCAATCCTATTGGCACCTTTATCTTGGACATCCAGCTTCCAGATCATTAAGTAAATTTCTGTAATTTAAGCCACTAAGTCTATGCTATTTTGTTATGGTAGCAAGGGCAGACTAACACAGAAGGAAATGATTCTATAATTCATTTATAATCCAGCTATATATGTCTGGAATCACGAACTGTTGAATTGTGAAGAAATCCCTGGGCCAAGTGTTGGAATATCTCATACCTTCTCCTCAGCACATGAGCCAGTGAACTTGGACATGCCAAAAATGCTTCAAGGCCCAGTTTACTTATTGTAAAATGGAAATTCTACTATCTGCTCAGCCTACCCCTCCAAATTATTATGAAGATTGAAATACTAATGCTTTATAAATTGTAAAGAACTAAACAGCATAAGGGAACAGCAATAGTAAAATTCCAAGTACAAGTCCAATGTACCCAGAAAATACCAACTTCCTTCAAACAGGAATGAAAAATACAGTATCAATGCATTAACTAGAGTTACACTCAGAATAGATTTCAAATGGCTATTCTAACATAAAAAAGTTAAATTTCTGTCAAGTGATTATTTTCTAGATAAAACCCAGGAGACCTCCTAGGATTCCCCAATTGAGTGGCTGTAGGTGTGCAGACTTAAAACCCCTCATTACACATCACCAGCTTTTACCCTCCTTTACTAGTCTTTCTTTCAAAGAATTTCTCTTTTACCTGTAGCATATTTTAGGTCTTTTCCTATGTAAATAGGAATCAAAAGATCTGATTTTTATTCCAGAAAACTACACTCTAACTATGGTTACTGGCATGTTTAACCTTTGCGAACATATCCTCTTTATCTAGAAAATGAACATGTTGGGCTATGCTCTGGGTTGCCAGATAAAATATAAGAAGCCCAGTTAAATATGAACTTCAGATTAACAACAAAAACAAAATGTAAGTAGAACTATGTTTTGTATGGTTTATTTTTTGCTACATTTAACAACCCTGGCTGAGTAACTTCTCAGGTCCTGCATTCTCACTATGGTACTACTTTAGAAGATATAAAACAATAATAACGATAACCACAGCTGATTTATTTAAGGTTTACTCTGTACTAGGCACTATTCTTGGTGCTTTAACATATAACATAATCTAAATCCTTTAACATATATAACATAATCTAAATCAATCCTTTACAAAACTCTGTAGGGTAGTATAAAGTTAGGAGCACAGTCCGCAAGGCTACCCTCACTGCTGACATTAATTCAAAGTTCAGAGGTCCTCAAGACAACCCTTAGTTTCAATAATTCATTAGAAGGACTCACAAAACTCAGTGAAAGCTATGATATTCACAGTGGCAATTTATTATAAACTAAAGAATGCAAATTAAAATCAGTCAAGGGAAGAGATGCATAAAGCAGAGTCCAGGAAGGTTCTGCACATTGAACTAGTTGTCTTCTCCCTGTAAAGTCATCGTCAGTATTAACTCACCCTGGCAACAATGTGTGACAATATGCACAGAGCTTTGTCAACCAATAAAGTTTACCTAAGCTCTGGTGTCTTTATTGGGGCTCCATCAACTGCCACATTAGTCTCCAGTCCCTTTATAGATCAAGCTGATACTGTAGGACTCAAAGTCATTACCATAAATCACATTTTAGACTTTCTGACATGGTTCAAAATCCCTAGGTAAACAAAGATACTCTTATTAGGTAGGACATTCCAAGAACCTAGAGATAATCTCACTCAGTTAAGGGCAAAGGCCAGAAGTTTTTTGGGCAAGGTTAAATTCTAGTCTAGATTTAGGAATTCTTGTATATTTGGTTGAAATAACATCATTATTAAAACCCAATAGTTACTACTTACATACATCATACTATCAAAAGAGTAAAGAAAACTGAGGACCACAAAAGTTATGAGGAGTCCAGAGTCACATAGCAAGTCAGTAGCTAAGTCAGGAATCAGCAAAGGCTATGCTACTTCCTCTACTGACTGGGAGGGGGGAAGAAGAGAGAAAGAGAGAGAGAGAGAGAGTAAGAAAGAGAGATTTTGCTCCAGATAACAGAAGATCAACCAAAAGATAACAAAGGGAAGCACATGGCTGGCACTCATGCAAACATGAAATAACTAAAGTTTAATAGCTTAGGATGATTTTTCTGAAACTAATGTGGACTTTTAGTTTTTTGCTATTGTTGTTTATATTTTACACTTTTCTTTAGACAACACATCAATCAAATGGTCTCCTAAAGGAGCATTTTGTTGTTTGGACTGGATTTTTTGTTTTATTACTTTGTTTTTATTGGGAGATACGGTAAAAGAGGAGAGAAGTGGAATTTGATGTGTTGGAAATTAGAAAATACAAAGGCTCTTAGCTTTGAAATAGGCTCACAACAACATATTGCTACCTATGCAGTAGTTTAACTAACAGTACACCAAGGACACCAGTTAATTAGGTTTGGAGATCACCAATCAGTCCAGATGCTGGCCATAGATCATGGGTTTAAAAAAATAAGACACTGGTTTTTTCAACCAGTGGTTGAAATGTCAATATTTTACAACTCATAAGTCCTAGTATTCATTGAGCTTTATTACGGACTGAATGTTTGTGTCTCTCCTCCTCCAAATCTACATGTTGAAATTGTAACTCCTGATGTGATGGTATGAGGACCCTTTGAGAGGTGATGAGGTCATGAGGGTGGAACCTTCATCAATAGGATTTGTGTCCTCTTAAAAGAGACCCCCAGAGAACTCCTTTGTCATTTCTGCCATGTGAGGACACATCAAAAATATGGACAACTATGAACCAGGAAGCAGTCTCTTACCAAACACCAAATCTTACAGCACCTTGACCTTGCACTCCCTAGCCTCCAGAAACATGAGAAATAAGTGTTTGTTGTTTAAACCACCCAGTCTATGTTATTTTTGTTATAGCAGCCCAAACAGACTAATCAAGCACTTATCTTGAATGGGTCACTATTTTAAAAACACATCATAGAACGTAGTCTTCCCAACATCCCATTTTATAGATAAATAAACTTACATCTAAAAAGGTTAAATAACTGCCTAATATTTCACGGCTAATAATTGGTAAAGTTTGGATTTCCACACAGTTTCTGCAACTTCTGAACTCATAATATTAAGCACATAAAATTGCCTCATTATATGGCGAAATAATAAGATACACTGGCCATTGATAAAGACATTATTGACTGGATGGTTTGGCTTGGTTTATTTTTGTTTGGTTGAATCTAGTTTGATTTAAGCCAACAGTCCCAAAAGAAAAATTTTGGAATCAATATTTTGGCTTAAACTACTTTGTATTACCTCAAAGCAAAGATGTTTCAGCGTATTTAACTTGTCAACAAAAATTCCACAGATAACAGTTCACATTAAAAAGTAAAAATATTTTTAAAAATTATATTTAGCAGCTTTAAAGTACTTCTCATCTTTCAAGATTTTACCAGAATTCAGCATAGTAATTTTCTCAGACCTCTGTAATTATTCTCACAGGTGACTGATGAATAAGCTCCAGAATGAAGAAGATGACATGGGAGAGTTATGCCTTATGGGAGCAACCATCTTCAAATCACAGTATATCTTTGTGCACCTGGCTCTTTGCAAAGGTTGTATAGCATGGAATGGCACATTGGTCTTCTTTCCTGCACCTAGACCAACTGGACTCAGACATATGAAGAGGGAGATGGCAGTTTAATGTTGCACTTTCTCCACAGATGTTGGGGAGATCCAGTGCTCAGCACAGTAATCATTGCAGTGTGTGGATAAATAGGAAGGATAAACTCCATTAAAATAAAAAGTATTACTGCAAGGCAGGAATTAACAGTGAAACTAAATATGGAAAGAGTTTAAAAAATTGCTACATTAAAAACAATTCAAGGATGAAGAAAGTATTTGGTGGAAGACCAAATCAGCATTTCTCTTTTGGTTATACATAGACCAATGCCTGGCATTATTTGACCATGCTGTAGTTTCATATGTAGCTTCAGCATATTACAGAAAAAAGGAAGTGCTAAGAATCCTATCAACAGATCAAAGAAAATAACATGGAGAAGAGAGAATATTATTAATTACACTGTGTTAACAATCCTGTAAACATGTTGATAAAAATCTAAGCCAAATTACCTCAATCCAAGGACAAAAAGAGCATAGTATTTCTACATCATCCTCTCTGTGGGTCAGATATGTCTGGGTCTCTAAATTGGGCAGTGGGGAATAAAATAAATAGCAATAAAAGTAAAAGATTGCAAAAAAAATTAGACAGATTGAAGAGTCATCAGCAATCTCTCATCTAACACCCATGTTTTGGAACTGTAAGTATTAATAAGCTGAGTTTTAGTGCATATCCAAAATGCAAAGTTCACAAATTAAAGACATGCCAGTTCTCACAGACACATTAGGTTCACACATAAAATCACCTAATGAGACAATTCATCATAATCTGGGCTCCAAAGCCTAAGAACTACAACATAAGAGTGACTAGACCGAGTTGCATGATAATAACAAGGTTCATTCCAGAGAACATCTGTTCACTATGGTATTTCTATGGCTTTTGAAGGAATCTAGAATATTCCTTCTCAACACAAACGAACTCAGACTAGTATGTTATGAAGCAAGTGCACTACATATGGCTATTTTAAGCAAATGGGCCACTTGCAATTTCTTTCATTTATTCCATATCAGCTTCCACTCTAGTAATCAGTACAAAACTGGCCCGGATAATGATGATAATGGTGAGGTTTCATCAAATAAATCACAATGGTTAAAATTCTATGCCATACTGCTACTAGTATTTGTATATGGGAAATAAGTAGATTTATTAGAGATTCAGGGTTGAGGACAAGTGATCCTCTTCATTTGACGTGCAGAAATAGCATCAACCAAATTTGCCAGAGATTGCCCCCAGCTGCTCCAGCAAACCCCTACCAATCAAAAAGAAAGTTGAGCTGGTTTTAGTCGCATCTGGACTCCAAGATTGATGCCAATGAAGACAAGTAAACATCACCATAAAATGGAGACCACTAGAATCTGATTAATTTATTTTGGAAATGGATGATTGGTTTTCAAAAGAAAACTAAATTTACCATTTGTTTACCTCATATCAGGATGTTTAAGAAAGAAATTTACTGTAAAATGTGTCAAACCCTGTGTTTTTTAAGGTTCTGTGTGCGTTGTTTTGCTTTGTTTTAAAATACTAGTTTCACTACATATGTGTCATGAATCCGACTTAATCAGGAATGGCTTAAAGGCTGCAGCAGTGGCTGACATTAAAGCTGTCATTTAGTTAAATAGCACTAACCTTCTGGGAGAGAACGTGGCATTGGAGGAAGCCAGAGCCTTAGCAGTGGGCAACGGCAGTTGCCTTATTGAGAACAGAGACAGGCCAAAGGTAGGGGAGAGGGGCAGAATACAGACATTTCAGTGGATCACAGGCCTATATTCAAAATATCTCATAATAACAATGTAGATGTTCCTTAAATTCTAAGAGTTAAATGTACAAAAACCAGTCATTTAACTTTAATTATTAAAATGACATAAAATTTGTTTTTCAAAAACAAGATAATATTATGTCCTGAAATTTAAACTTTAATTAATGCTAAAAGTCTGTCCTAAATGTCTGCACAGTAGATTACTTTTATAAATTATTTCTTTTGTTAGAATTTTTTTCTTTTTGTTCAAATCACCCTTCTTATTCCCAGCCCAATGTTTAGGTGATTGCTATTAGCACCCCAGAGTTAATTCTTTCATATGATCTATTATAGATTCTGTTTATACATATACAACTGCAATTTACAGGAATGTAGAGAAAAATGGTTGAAAAATAATAAACATTTTAAATGACTTAGTTTTCCTTGTCATTAAAAAATACAACTTTTTTCTATTTTAAAAGCAATCATAAATGTAAATTAGAAAAAGAAAGACTTCCACAATGACACATTCTAAGACAATTATGCTAATAGTCTAGAAAATTTGTTTGTTGAATTATTTATCTTCATAGATTTGTTTCCTAAGGTTGATATATCTATATCTATCTATCTAGTTTTATTATATAGTTTTAAAACTTTATTAAATTTACCTGTAGCTTTCAATAATTCATTTTAAATTAGAATGTTTTTTAATTTTTTTAATGTTTATTTTTATTTTTGAGAATAAGACAGAGAGAGAGATTATGAGCTGGGAAGGGGCAGAGAGAGACACACACACAATACAAAGCAGGCTCCAGGCTCTGAGCTATCAGCATAAAGCCCAACACAGGGCTCGAACCCATGAACCATGAGATCATGACATGAGCTGAAGTTGGATGCTTAACTGACTGAGCCACCCAGGTGCCCCTAAATTAGAATTAGTTTTAAAGACACTTATGAATATATCCACATAATATTCTACTGAATGGATGTAGCATGGATGTGGCAGGATATTAGTAAACTTAGTACCAGTATCTATGCACTTCTCTTCAATCCCAGGTGTCCTTGCAGTTAGATCTGCTATATTCTGCTCAATGGAACATTAATGAAAGTGATATAGGTCACTGCTAAGCCTGTCCCTAACCACTTCCACATAATTCCCTGTGTGCTCTCTTCCTTATTTCCTCAGCTGGACAAAGAAGACCCAATTGAAGGCTCAGGAATCATAGAGGATGAAAAGAATCTATCATTGAATCACTACATAAAAGGCCATTTACCCGATACCTGATGTGATTGTGACATGAGCAGGAATTAGAACTTCATTGTATTATGTCGTGCAGGTGGTTTTTTGTTATACCATCAAGCCTACCTTGATGAATGCATGGCTAACCTTAAAATTTTGTCTTCTAGACATTTTGGTTATATGACTTTCATGGAGGTGCACTGCTCAGATCTCCTCCAAGGGCTGCAGCAGTTAGTGTAGAATGGATGGACCCAACTGCTATTCCTTTGGCTCTGCCATGGTGTTCACACCAAGTCCAGGTCTCTCCAGAGCTCTTCCCAGCCACTGACAGGGCAAAGAGTGGGCACTGGAGCCAGGATTATCCTACTTAAAGCAGGAATCCTATGACCTTTGTTCAAGGACCCCAATCACTATAGACAAAACTTTATAGGAGTTTCATCCAATAAATTTCTTACATGTATAATCTTATCTTCACATCCTCATCCTAGAGGATCCAAACCAACATAGGCTATTTCAAAAATTTTCACTACTATATACAAAATTGTGCTGAAAATAGTTATGCAGATTTTATTTCAGATTAAATTCTTAAAAGAGATTTTTCAGTAGGTAACATGAACATTTTTGAGAACTCTTGGAACATATTGCCAAACAGTGTCTTAAATTGTTACAATTTACACTAATACAAAACTGCTTGCATTACCACATCTTCAACAGAATGAAATGTTACAGTTTTTTTAAATAAATTTTTTTAATAATTAGAAGGCAAAAACCATCGTCCATAGTTGTTTTATTATACACTCTTTCAAACCTAGTGAACTTGAACATAATTCTAAATATCTGTATATTAATTGTATTTCCCCTTTTGTGAGAATTCTAGTTGCATCTTTTCCTCATTAAACTCTTGTAGATCTAGCCAGTTTTTATAGTTGTAACATTTATTTTTACTCACTAAAATTCCTACTTCTACTTTAATTTCCTTTAGAAAAATATTAAAACTAATTTTAAACAAAAATATAATAAAATGGAAAATGTTTCTTTGTAAGTACATCAGTGTTACATGTGGCTAATGATAAAATATGAGCTGTTTTTAAATGACACCCTTCCAATGTGTTAGAAGTTCTATCACCAGAGTATCAACATTTATTGTTCTGGCAAATTTTAAACATTAACAATGAAGAATGTGTAGAATTGCCTATCATGGAAAAAACAGAAATCTCTGCTAAAGATACTTAAGAAAATTTATATTTTTTTCTTAAATAAATTTTGCTTTCTACTTCC
The DNA here is from genome assembly GCA_028646485.1 of Cryptoprocta ferox. Taxonomy (NCBI): domain Eukaryota; kingdom Metazoa; phylum Chordata; class Mammalia; order Carnivora; family Eupleridae; genus Cryptoprocta; species Cryptoprocta ferox. The sequence goes on from CM053573.1 coordinate 112,695,315, forward strand.
AAATATAGCACTGTTGATTATCCTTTATCCATCTTCCATGTCTCTAAGGAATAAAATTAGTTGTGATTATACTTCAACAGACTCTTTACTTGAAGAGATCATAAGGAAAAAGATCACAAAAGACCACAAGGAAAAATCTCAAAATTTTTATAAAAAATCTGTTAGGGGTGGGTACCTGGGTGGCTCAAGTTGGTTAAGCATCTGACTCTTGTTTTCTGCTCAGGTCATGATCTTCACAGTTAGTGAGATCAAGCGCCACATCACGTTCTGCACTGTCAGCAGAGAGCCTGCTTGGGATTCTCTTTCTCCCTCTCTCTCTGCCCCTCTCCACACTCTCTCTCTCAAATTAAAGATTTTAAAAACTATTTGTTAGACTACTAACACATGCTCACACACACAAATACATACCTTTAAGTCCTAATGTTGACATACAAAAAAGAAAATAATGTTCCAAACACCTCTGTACCCACCACCAAGTTTAAGAAACAAGCACTGTGGATCATATCAAAGCCTCATATAATTTCTGCATCTTTCCTGTCCACTCCCCCAATAGCCGCTATTACAAATTTAATGTTTATCATTGTTATACTTGTTTTTACTTTCACTATACGTGACACACATGGATAAAAATATATTTGCATTATTTAAATTTTATATAAATTGTATCATATCCTACATATCCTTCTGCAATTTAATTCTTTACCTCAAAGTTATACGTTTCAGATTTATCTTGGCAGGTGTGGATCTGGTTCATTTTAACCAGTGGTAGAACTTTCCTACTCCAGGTAGAGTCTGTGGATTGGCAGCATTGCATCACCTGGGAGTCTGTTAGAAATTCAGAATCTCAGGACCCACTCCAGATCTACAGAATCAGAATCTGTATTTTAACAAGGTCCCTGCATGGTTTAGATGCATCTAAAGTTTGAGAAATGCTGGCATTCAATTGTATTGTATTAAAACTTCACAGTTTATCCATTCCCTACTAATGGATATTTTAGACTGTTCCTAAATTTTTAATATGCTGATTTGCCATTTTGCCTGTTTTATGTTATTGAGAAAACTTTACTATCTATAAAACAATAAATGTTTCATGAGTGGGCTCCATTTAGACATGTAAATGACTTACTGAGGGAGTAGTTTTTTATTACAGAATGAAGTGGATTAGTAACATGCAGAAGATCCTGTATCTATTGACCAACATCAACAAAATATTCGATACCATAAATTTTGATGGTTTCCTCCCCTCACATCCATTATCTGAGAACGTAAATCTGCAAGGACAAGAGTGAGGCATCTAGTTATCAGTCTACCATGTTGATGGCGAAGATTCTCCCTGACAAGGCCTACAAAACCCTTTCAAAGTTCTATGGTTCCTCTAGCTCTGCACTAAGCATCACCAGGGATGAATTTATTGAGTCTAGTGGCCATCCCCCATATTTACAGGCAGGCATTCAACTCAAGGTCCTGTCACTTCCAGGGTTCTGTGTCTCAGCCTTCCTTCACTGGGTCACCTGTAACCCTTCTGTTTTCCTTTTCAGTATTTGGGTCATTAAACTCTCAGGTAGAGTAATTCCCCACTGAAAATACAAAGTACTACCAGGGTTATCTTTTGTTCCTTGGGTCAACTTTGGTATGCCTGAAACTCTTTTTCATGAAAGTCTGTTAATTCTCTTTTGGAGACAAGGAGAGCTCAGACCTTGGGAAGAAGCCCAACTTAGTTCCCTACTTTCTTTAGAGAAAACATACAAGCCAGAAAAATAATGCATGGTCCCAATTCATTTCTCCTAACTTACTCTCCAAGCTTAACATTTGCTAAAGTTGAAGGATCTAATTCAGGGTGGACCAACCAAGTTCTCTTCAGGACTGATTGCCCTTAGCATTGACTCACTACATTCTTAAAAAAAATTCATCTTCTCAAATGGGCAGAAGACATGAACAGACACTTTTCCAAAGAGGTCATTCAGATGGCCAACAGACACACAAAACAATGCTCAACCACACTGAGGTACCACCTCACACTGGTTAGAGTGGCTAAAATGAGGGGCCCCTGGGTGGCTCAGTCAGTTAAGCGACCAACTTCAGCTCAGGTCATAATCTCACAGTCCATGGGTTCGAGCCCCACATTGGGCTCTGTGCTGACAACTCAGAGCCTGAAGCCTGCTTCTGATTCTATGTCTCCCTCTCTCTCTCCCCCTCCCATGCTTGTGCTTTGTCTCTAAAAAATAAATAAACATTAAAAAAATTTTTAAATAGAGTGGCTAAAATGAGCAAATCAGGAGACTATAGATGCTGGTGAGGATGTGGAGAAACGGGCACCCTCTTACACTGTTGGTGGGAATGCAAACTGGTGTAGCCACTCTAGAAAACAGTGTGGAGTTTCCTCTAAAAATTAACAATAGAACTCCCCTATGACTCAGCAATAGCACTGCTAGGAATTTACCCAAGGGATACAGGAGTGCCGATGCATAGGGCACATGTACCCCAATGTTCATAGCAGCACTTTCAACAATAGCCAAATCATGGAAAGAGTCTAAATGTCCATCAACTGATGAATGGATCAAGAAGTTGTGGTTTATATATACAATGGAATACTACATGGCAAAGAGAAAGAATGAAATCTGGCCATTTGTAGCAACATGGATGGAACTCAAGGATATTATGCTAAGTGAAATAAGTCAGGCAGAGAAAGACAGATACCATATGTTTTCACTCATATGTGGAACAGGAGAAACTTAACAGAGGACCATGGGGGAGGGGAAGGGGAAAAAATAGTTAAGGAGAGGGAGGGAGGCAAACCATAAGAGACTTAAATAATGAGAACAAACTGAGGGTTGATGGGGGGTGAGGGAAAGGGGAAAATGGGTGATGGGCATAGAGGAGGGCACTTGTTGAGATGAGCATTGGGTGTTATATGGAAACCAACTTGACAATAAATATTTATTTTAAAAAATAAAAAATAATGAAATAAAATAAAAACGCCTTAAAAAATCCATCTTCTCCACGTCAACACCATCCCATTTATAAAATGGGAATTTGACTGAAAAGAGTATAAATAGATTAACTAATGTCCCAAGTTTGCTCTTGAAAACATGGAGACAGAGTTCTTCTGGAAAATATCACTTCACAAATGGTCTCACTGTTTTGATGCAGCATAAAGTCCAAAAGGATTCTTCCTTCCTGGAACTATATGGGAGTCCACTCAAACTGTTATCTCACCAATGAAGTTGTAATCACACAATCAACCCCTATTACCAATTAATTAAAAAACAAATTTAAAAAATAGAACATATGATGCCTAGGCAAAGTAGAAATTGATCAGAAAGTTGGTAAGATTGACAGGTTGTGTGAAGGCAAAATCCAATAACTAAACCTTTGCTAAAGTGGACACAGCTAGTTGATGGCAAAGCTGACAAAATTCTGAGTTTTGCTGCCCAGGCAACTCAATTCACTAAACGCATTCATTGCCTACTAGGTGCCAAGTACTTCATACTTTATCTCATTCAATCTACAAAATCATCCTATAGGGTAATATAACCATCATCATATTACATATAAGGAAAATAAACCTTGCATTTTAAAAAAGGATTATATACTTGGTAAGCAACATAATTGAGTTTGCTTTAGGTGGGATTTCAGGTTGCAGGTCCAGCTCTCTCTTTCTGGTAGACCTCACTAAATAGCCAATAAAAATATAGGCAGTTACCATCCCAAAGTCAAATTAACAGTAATCATCTAAATTGCTCCTCTGGCTCCATTCTTGGTCCTTTTGTGCTCCATTTGACTTGATCTACCTGAAAAGAAGCTAGGAGACCACTCTGGATACAAATTCCGAAGTATTCCTTCTGGTCAGACAGCACCACTTTTCTCAGCAAATACTCACAGGACACTTTAATCTCCAGCCACAGCTGGACAACAGAGAACTCAAGATTCCAGACTTTCACTTTCTTCTATTGTGTTATAACAAAGAATTTCTCTTTCCCTCTCTCTTTCTTCTCAATTTCCCCCTCTTTATTCTTTTGCTTCAATGTTTATTTATTTTGAGACAGACAGACAGACAGACAGAGAGAACATGAGCAAAGGAGGGGCAGAGAGAAAGGGAGAGAGAGAATCTCCATCAAGCTCTGTACTGTCAGCACAAAGCCCAATGCAAACCTCAAACCCACGAACTGTGATATCATGACCTGAACTGAAATCAAAAGTTAGACGCTTAATAGACTGAGCCACCCAGGCACCCCTCTCTTTGTTCTTTTACAGAAATACCCAAATAAGACTAGTAATATTACATACCAGGGGGATTTTTGTCCCTACTTTCAGTTACCATGGTACTTGGGCATAATTCAACTGAGGGCTCAGACAACTAAGGGACTAGTTGTCATTCAAACTCATTTTACCTACATTCTTACCCATATGGTGAGCAGGTGATATTTAATAGTTAGGCTTCTTAAACCCAGATTATTCCTTTATAAAAGATCTCCATTTTAAGAGGCTTCTGAATATCCCACCCCACCAGCATTTGCCAGGCATATCTCAGTCCCATCTGAGGCCAGCCCCAAACAGAGCCTCATAGGAGTAATAAATGGAGCACAATATTTATTGAGTTCCTGTCCTGAGTAAGCCCTGGGTCAAGCGTTGTATTTATATTAGTTGTTCTTTTCATACACTTGGAAGTAAGTATTATTTATATTCATTTTTATAAGGAAACTGAGACTCAGAAACTCTAAATTGTCTGAGACTGAAGAGACCATTAATAAATTATTATTAATTTTACCTCGTCTTTCTGTCTTTGAAACTCACTGCTATGTGTGTCTCCCCAATACTCTTATGTTGAAGCCCTATCCCCAATGCAACTAAGTCTAGAGATAGAGTCTTTAGGGGTTAATTAAGGTTAAATGAGGTCATCAGTATGAAACCCTAATCCAGTAGGACTTTGGCCTTATGAAAAAAGGAAAAGATTTCTCTCTTCTCTTCTTCTCTTTCTATATCTCTCTCCATCCTTCTTTCCTTCCCTTCCCTCTCCACCATGTGAGGACACAGCAAGAGAAGGAAACCATCTGCAAGCCAAGAAAAGAAGTTTCACCAAAGCCCAAATATCTTGATCTTAGACTTTTTAGCCTCCAGAAATGTGAAAAATAGATTTCCGTTAGGCCACCTAGTCTATGCTATTTTTCAGAACAGCCTAAGATGACTAAGACACTCATTTTCTTTCTTCTCTGTCTATGACTGTATCAGGTGTGCATGTGTGTCTCTCCAAGTAGCTTCCAGACCATTTCACTCTCTTCTATAAATACTGATTTACACTTATGTGCCCTGTGCTATGTGTGGGACATATAATGATGAGAAAAAAACAGGAATGGCCCTTACCAGCATAGGCTATACAGTCTAAAGGAAGAAGTAAACAGGAACCAAATCATCATACACATATATAATCATATGATTACTGATATTGGGCTCCCTGACCCCCACATCCATCAGGCATATGCAAGTCCAAAGGCAATTTATAAATTCAAGAGTTATTTTTCCTAGAAACTTCTTATTCCCCAGGTTAATTAATATACATATAATGGTTTCATTAAAGAGGGACATGTTTCGCCCAACCCTACTACTTAGATTCATCTAAGTCTCAGGGTAATCTGGATCCTGTGATGTAGCAATTAGTCTCAAAATGAAAATTAATTTGAGAGAGGTAGTACATGACTATACAGTCACACTGAGGTATAAAATCCATGTGCAGACACCCTTGAGAGAAATTTTTCCAACAGAGTATGTGTAAACATTTTCTATGGTATCATTTTGCCTCAGGCCTGTCCTGAAGGAGAAGTATGACTTCAGAAACTCCATATGAGTTTAAAGCCTTACTAAGGTAATTGTATTGCCATTTTATAAGTCTTGTATACATTTCAGATACTTTCAACTGCCTTGGGAAAAAATACTAGAAATGAAGTTTGGAACATTTCCTTTGAAGGAAAACACTCATGCTATTAGATTGTTTTGGGAAAGGTTACTTACGGCAAAATGATGAGGAGAATTTTAAGATAATTGTTGCTCAGTGCTTCAGTTTTAGAATTTGAGGTTGGAATTTGAAAGGGCAGAGTTGGCAGAAACTTTATGACATCTTAAATAAATTATAAGAGAGTAATTTCACCATATTTAAAAGAGCATTATTTTTCAGAACTAGAGAGAGTCCCTCTCAAGAACACATTATGCTTTTAACTGTTAAAGGGTGAGCAAGAAGTAACTTCATTTCCAAGACACCTGCAAGGAGGGAATGGGTTGTTGTTTTAGGTCCCTAGGATCTTTAAGAAAAAAGAAACAGATTTGATTGGGTAGGTCATGAAGGCTTGGCTGAGGTTAGCATCACATGTAATAAAGGGCATATGAGTTGGTCAGGGTGGTCCTTTTCTTCCATGGGCTATAATTCTATTTCCACTGGGACGTTGGAGATGAAGTTGGAAGGACCGTGGCTCAGAACTCTGATGCTATCTTTTTCTGACTTGTGATAGCCAAACACCAGAGATCTTATGGAGAAAAATTCTGTGGCTTCCTTGTGATTGGGGAGAAAATGTCATGCCAGGAATAGTGCTTACTCTCCCACAGTGAGTCATCTTATGCTGGACAATTCCTGAGTACATAGACCCATGTTTAATAGCACATCTGTTAACAGGCTTCAGTAGGGAATAAGGACATTGCCAGTGAACAGAGAGCTCATTAAAATAGCATAACTTACACATCCAACCAGGCCATGCTCCTGCTCAACATCCTTCAATGGCCTCCTGATACCCATGGAATAAAACCTTAATTCCACAGCATGGCATAGTTCTATGTAGGTAGCTTTTTATCTACTTTTGCTTCTTCCCATATCTGGTGATTAAGGATGCCACCATACTCTCCATCATACTGTCTTGCCTCTGCGTTTCTGTTCCCACATTTTCTCCCTTCCACTCCCCCCCCCCCATCAACTTTTGAGTGCTTATTTATCTTTCAGGTCTTGACCCCAGTGTAATGAATGCTTCCCAGTCTGAGGGTATTCTTGCTCTACCAGGCAGAGCAATTCCACAGTCCCCTCCATGCCTCTAATACAGTTCTTCTTACCATTTTGTATGTCCATCACTTGCCTTGTCACAAGACTGTGAGGTCCCTGAGAAAATGATCCATGCTGTAGTCTTTCTAACTTACTAGTTGGGTGACTTTGGGCAAATTACTTAGCCACTTTGGTGTGAGAATTCACTTTCCTGCAGAGAAACTGAAATACATATTTCCTTGTACTTTGAAAAACATAGATAATTATCCATCTTGGTGAGGCTGAGTATAAAGAAGCTGTACATAAAACTCACAACAGAGAAGGGATAGTTGAGAAGTCAGAACTCAAAACTAAAGTGAATCACAAAAACTAAGCCTCTGAGATCTCTGGAGATATTGTGAAGGATCACAGGGTTGGGGTTCAAGGAAATCTGATTAAATCTTAAAGAGTAAAGTTGTACCAAGAGACTGAAAAATCTAAGGTTATCCATCCCCAAAATAGCTATACAAACCTGTATTCCCTAATACTGTACTTTTGGTATGGCCTGATGGTCTCCATCTTCAAGCTTTGCCCCAGGAATTAGCTGTAACTTCTCTCATGCCTTCTCTCAGATTACGTCAAAAAGGAAACAAAACAAAACAACAACAACAAAAAAGACCTGGTAAGCCTTTTATAAATCTCCTCTGAGTACTGGATAAATGCACAACTCAGCACTAATTCACACAAAAAGCAATTTCTTGAGAGTGCACCCCAAGACTACAGCCTAAAAACACCCCAGACTAGGAACAGTGAATTCTAGCCTCACCAGCTCCTGTAGCACCTTTAACTCTTGATTTAGCATGATCTATATATGATAAGTAGATATCCTATTCTGAGATGGTTACACTGGCATTTCTAAATCCATGAGGTTGATTCCATGTTAACACTTAAAGTGTCCTAAGAAGGATTATTGTCACTTTCATCTTATAGTGTCTGAAACATCCTTAGTTTAGTCGTTCATTCAAAATATTAACTCTTAATATCTCTGGATGACAGGGATACTGCTTATGCAACTGTTCCTCAAGCCTCATAAAAATAACATCATAATTGAGGAAGATCTCAGTGTCACCTTCATATTGGCCCCTTGTGACCTAAACTATGATGGCAAAACCTCCTTTCAATATGCAAAGAGTAAATGTAGGTCCAGCAACACCATAAGACAACATAAGCTATATCTTTTCTTAGGACAGAATGGAGACAGTGAAGAAAAGTCTTGCAGTGTTAACCCATTAATCACTCATCAGGCCTCAATAAAAGATTTAGCACATCTGTTGGCACAGGTCCTCTGAACATGGGCTTTTTGACTTCCTTGAATAAAGTTCACATGCTCCTTAACCTCCACAAAAATGCAAACCATTTGAGGATGGAATCTAAATTTTACCTCTGAAATGGTATTTTAAAATCAGTAATAATTCTTGACTATTTTCTTTGTCAACTTGCAAATTTGGTACTTTCTCCAGGTTGAAAGGTTAGTATCCTTTTCAAATCATGAGGAAACATTGCCTCTTGCTAATGTTTTCAGGTGAAAAATATCTCAAATTATTGCATATGGATGGTTAACATCTTCTAAAATAATATTTTTCTAGAAATACAAAAGATGGTTTCACGAGCGGATAGTTCATATTGAATGCTTATGATGGTTTGAATCTTGAAGCATGAAGGCAGGTGAGGTCAGAGTCTATCACCTGGGAAAAGTGGCAGAAAGGTAGGAGGCCTCACAGAGAAGAACCTACTTTCATGATCCAGCATGATCTGGGATTAATATCTTTAGCTTTCTATGTTCAAACTTCATTTTGCCAGCACACTGAAAACACCTCCTTCCATCTAGGGAGGGAATTCACACGAGCTAATCTCACACTATCATTAAACAAGATAGAGTATTATTTCTTTCTTACATATAATAATGTAGATGTGAGAACCAGGGCTGTTGTAGTGGTTGCACTATCATCATGGACCAAAACTATCTCTACCCTGCTATTCTTACAATTGACCTCTACCATCAAGTTTGCCTCATTACACATTATGGCTGCTGGAGCTCCAATAATTATGTCCACATTACAGAAAGAAATAAGGAAGAAGAGTTGGGAAGGGGAAAGGCATGGTAGTTATTGGTCTGCTTTTTAAGGGACATTTTGGAAGATCCAACCAACAATCATTGCTTACATATCTCAAATAACTGAACAGGCAGCCTGGATATTTAATATTTTACTGATTCCACCTGGAATAAAATTGGGATTCTATCAGTAAGGTACAAGTGGAGAATGGAAATTATAGGTAACTAATATCTCTTCCACAGATGTATGAATCAGAATATTATATTAATTTATAGCAAGAAATAGTACTGCATTATATTAAGGAGTAGACAGAATTGAAATGGAAGCCATTAAGTAGGACGTTGCTGCAGGTATGCACAAGGAAGTTGCCAAGAACTGATCCCAATCAAAACAGTGGCCACAAAAGAACGAGAGAAAACAATAAATAAAGGAGGGCAAATGGGGAAAGGAATGTCAGTATAACAGAACAGCAAGGAAGAAGAAGCAAGAAAAGCAAACCGGATCAAGACTCAAAGAATGTATAAAAGAAATACATTTGCAGAACTAAAAGGAATTCTGCTATAATACGGTTTCTCAATCTCAGTGTAATTGACATTTTAGACCTAATAATTCTCTGTCATAGGGAGCTGTCTTGTATTGCAGCATCCTTAGCCTCTACCCACTAGATGCCAGTCGTGACAATCAAAAATGTTTCCATATATTGTCTAATGTCTCCTGATCTGAGAAGAGCCAAAGCACCCTGTTGAGTACAATTGTCCTGGAAGCTTTGCTGCTGTTCAGCAACTCAGAAAATGCCTTAAAGGCATAGAGTCACCACTTATATTTCATGTATCTTATCTCAGGAGATGTGACTCTCAAAAGCACTGATGGTGGTATCAAGAAGTTGGAAGTGACCTAAGAGAGCTGTCACTAGGGAAGGGGCCAAAAGGTGGTGTGGATGCATGCTCTGGAATTCTAGGCAGCTGTTAGAAGCAAAGAGGTAGATGGCTCTATAGCAACAGGAGTATAACTTTAAAACATTATATTAAATTTTCAAGATTAAGGGAGATCTGTACAGTAAAGTTTATAGAAATTTAAAATACAGATACACACATAATAACCCTACAGATTTTATGAGAATACAGACTACAGTTACCAGCCATATTAGAAGGAAGACTCTGTAGGGGTAAAGAGTGGGGCTGAAAATAACAGGGAGAAAATAAAATTACATTATGGATGAATCCTTATATAGCATATTATATAAGCATACTATATAACTCAATGAGTTAGGATGCCATGAACCGAAGAGTATAATTAAATTAACCCTTGGCAGTTGCTGTCCACTAAGAAAAAACAGAAGAGAAACATGACACTATAGACCTTAAATTCACATTTTCACTAGATGGTTGACATACTGGCATGGCAAAGGGCCTTCTAGCACTGAGCAAGCTCATCAGTTGTAGATAGGTTATGCGCATCACGCTGATACCTTACTAATTATGATACAGCTCCTAGGCTTTCAGTTATACGAATAATCAAGACTCGTGACAAAATGTGAGCTAAACTTCTAAAATACTAACTGATCTCCACTTTGATCATTTTAATAATCAATCTATTTTGTCACCATTTTTTATGTAGAATCTGCATTCTTCCTCCCTGAACTGGACATAGAGCATTGGCATATCCCTCTTTGCCCTGATGAGTAATAGTTACCACTGAACTTGTTTTCAGATAATGAGGATTATCTATGACTCAAAATATTGACCAGCATTAGCCCCTCTAAAGGTTAGCAAGTGGTGGTAGAGATGACATTTCAGCCACAGAGGGCTCAGGTGATGAAGCTTCTCCCCCATTTCCTTATCCTAGAGCATTGCTGTCCTGCTCCTTTCTTGAGCTATTCATTACAAATGGCCAAAGTGATTGAGTCAGGAGGCATTGTCCAATGGCTTTACCATAAACTCAATATACAAGATAAACAAATGAGGAAGATCTCCAAGAATGTCAGTGCTAACCTAGAGGTAAAATTTTACAAGAGTAACATAAACACTCACAGCTGGGTTTCAAGGACTCACGGCAGTTTATTTTTTCAAATTAATTTATTTATTTGAGAGAGAGAGAGAGAGAATGCCTATGCATGTGTGAGTGGGGGAGGGGTAGAGAGAGAGGCAAAGAGAGAATCACAAGCAGGCTTCTCACTGTCAGCATGGAGCCCAACACAGGGCTCAATCTTACAAACCATGAGATCATGGCCTGAGCTGAAACCAAGAGTCAGCCACTTAACTGAGTCCCCCAAGTGCCCTAAGAACTTATGGCAATTTATACCTCTGAATGGTAGCTGGCTGTGGCAGACATCAACATGCACTACTCAAGTTCCTTCAAGAAAGGACTCTCTACTTACCTGCAAAGACTATGATTAATAGATAGACTCCAGCTTATATTTCCCTTAGGATCCCCTTTAAGACTTACCACCAAGGTCTCACTCTAGCCAGGAAAGCCTTCGGTCAGTGATAGAGCAAGGCAGTGGTGTAAGGGCCAAGCCATTCCTGCCCAGTGTGAGATCCTCTAACAGACAACCTGTGCCATTTCATGCACAGTTTTCTCAATCTTACATAATTATCTGATGCCTCCCAACTGCCCAACTCTATTTCCTCCCCTTTTATTTCTACAAGTATTCTCCTCCCAAAATCCTTTCAAACTTCTAACTCCATCTCATATATACTTGTTAGAGAATCCTATCTGTGACACTGGTGGTGCAGATGAAAATTATCATTGATGTATTTTCCTGGAGAACTTGGTTGGACTCAAGGGGAGAGGAATTCTGCAAAAACTGTAAAAACTTATGAAAATGTATGTGTGCATATGTGAATTTTTCTAAAGGGGTCTTAGCTTATACAAAGATTCTTAAAGGCATCTGCCATATAGAATGATGATTGTCAACTCTCCCAATATACATTCTTCCCTTCATTTTTAGCTGAGAATGGAAATGACAAAATAAAGACTCTATTATCCAACTTCCCTTGCAGCAAGGCATGAACAGGTGGACATGTTACTAAACACGAAGAAGAGATCATCTCCATCCCCCTTCCATCATGATGGCTAAAGCCTCACCAGACATCCTGGAATGTGAAGTAGAAGTTCAATGTCGAAGATGACAGGAGAGTAGATTAGAAGTCTATATCCTTGGCAATCATGGGGGTGATATCCTAGTTACAGATTGCCTAGGTTTGAAGGAAGGAGAAATAAACTACTACTTGTTTAAACTCTAGTTATTTGGGATTTTCTATCATTTCCAGCTTAATCTAATTCTAACCAATCCAATGTTCATGACCCCAAAAAGATTAAAAACTAATAATAATAATAAGTCCTCCAATCAATCTAATTTGTAAACTTTTTTTGAGACAGAGAGAGGAGAGGGCAATCAGGAGAGAGGCAGAGAGAAAGGGAGAAGGAGAATCCTTTTCTTCTTCTTATTTTAGAGAGAGTGATATCGCAAGCAGGGGAGACGGGCAAAGGAAGAGAGAGAGAGAATCTCAAGCAGACTCCATTCTCAGCATGAAACCCGATGTGGGGCTTGATCCTGTGACCCTGGGATCATGACCTGAATGGAAGTCAAGAGTCAGCCACTCAACCAACTGAGTCACCTAGGTGTCCCATAATTTGTAAACTTCTTGAGGTCAGAACTATCTCTTATTCATACTGTACAACATTGTACCTGGGATCTAGTTGAAATTCAATACGTATTTTGATCTTGAAAAACATATGGTAAATGTCTAAGCCCCACATATTGTCAGGAGCTGCACATTTCAGCTCAAGCCTTCCCATTTAATTTGTTTCTAAATTGAATGAATGCCTCTCAAGCTATAAATCCCAGGAGGTGGGCTTTTGTCATCAAACTGTTGAATATGTCCCAAGATATCTATTTTAACTTCAGAATCTGATCTGGTTCCAATACTATTTCAGAGTTGATTTAAACTGTATACAATTATCCAGCTTTTTAAAATCGAATTGCCTTTTTATAATGGAAAAGATGCTCTCTTTATTGAATCTCTGTGAAACAACTAAGCAGATGACAAGCAGTCTGTCTTAGGATAGGGCTTTGGCTGCGAAATTACCATACATTAGTGAATGGCCCCTTTCTCTACACTGGTCAAGTCATAACAGCCTAGGAACTCAAAAGAACTAAAATAAGAATACTGAAAGTTGATATTTTATGACAATCACAGCCAAGAACATTTCAAAGGTTTTTTTTTAAGTTTTGGTATTCACCCATAACTTATTTTCAATCCATTTCCCACTATCCCACTAAATACCAGCTCTAGGTTACATTTGAGATATAAAATCTCTCCAGTTTTCTACTATTAAATCCCATGTATCATTAAGATAAAACAAGTTCAGTTTGAACCAAGAGTCTCTGGCTAGTTTTGTATCTTACAGGGAAAATCTGAAATTTGAGTAAAGCAATCATTTCAGTAAAGGCTTTGAAAATGAGTACTTTTCCTTTTATGGCAAGTTGTTCCAGTCACTTCTCTGTTCTCTGGCAAGTCTAAATGACAACCTAACCACTTTTGTACTTTGTTCAAATCTTGGATAAGAAGTTATTCAAGGACACAGTTCTAACACTTGAAGTTCCATTGCTTTCGCCAGAATGAATTACAACCACTGCAAGATGCAGAAAGAAAGTTACAACCCCTGATGTTTTAACTTCCTTCCTCACCACCCTGGGCACCACAGAAGCCTCTTGAGGCTGGCCAGCTGTGTCAGCAAAGCCACACAAGTGCCCGTGCACTGACTCTGCCCCAGGATTCGGCCAGGGCTCCAGTCCCAGACCCTCGGCTATTGTGTCATGTTTGGCTGTGCTGGATCCTGTGCTAATAACAGACTTGAAATTGTGTCCACTCGGCCAGTGGCAGCTTCTTGGAGCCTCACACGGTGCTTGTGACCTGGCTGCAGAAATCGTCAAAGGAAGCCTTGCACTTCAGTTACAATTTTAAAAGAGAGAAAATTGCCCAGAAGTTTTAACATGGTCCACACCCTTGGAGACACTGCGTGGAGCCAGGCTGACTGGGTTTGAATCCCGGGTCTGTCATTATTGGCCGTCTGATCTTCCATGAGTTAAGTGCCCCTCCACACCTTACTCTCCTTATCTGTAAATTGAGGATCTGAGGACCTAACTCAGGCCTATTATGAAGACCAAAGGAATTATAATTTGGAAAGCACTTGGAACAATGCCTGGCACATGGGGAGAATTACATAAGTGTGAGTTAAATACATTTTTTTTTGTTTTAGTTTCATCCAATAGAGGATTCATCCAAGTCCTAACTTCTCACATAGAAATGGACCTTTAAATTCAAGTATGATTTCTCTCAAGATTTTACTCATTTCTATTTTCCAAGATAAAATTCATAGGACTTAAGTAAGATTCAATTTAGCTCATTTCAGCTGAGTCCTATGGTACCATCAGTGGCAAGGCACTGGGCATTGCAGAGCATGTCACAGCTGGGGCTCCAACACCTGCCCTCAGGAACATTATAATCAGACAGAGTAAGAAACTGTGTGATCTTAAAGAGCAAGTCACTTAACCTTTCCTTCTGAGTTGACTGCACATGCCTCTGATTATAACTAAAATCAGAGGTATCGTTCAGCTTCTAAAAATCAAACAATTTAAAATAAAAGGCTGACAGCAAACAAGGGAAGGAGAAATGCAAAGTGTGGGGAGGGCCCAAGAAGCAAGGATTATCTGCTAGTATTCTCTAGGGTTAGTGGTAATATTATGTGTGCTGTCTCATCTTGAATAGTTCTTCCTTCTCTACTAACTCAAATCATTTAAGGCATGCAGATCAGGGTCAGGGAGAGTGTTTTTTAGTATAAATCAACACAATTTAAATCATGAGATATTTCAGATTTTAATGGCTGAGCTTTACAATATGGAAGTCATCAAATAGAAGTCCCTTTTTAGCAGTATAGGGGAATGTTTTGCACCTGGCCTAAGTCATACAGGTCCCTGTCTGAAGGTCTCTAAGTTGCCCTGACTCTGGCTCCCATCAACTTAAGCAAGAGCTCTGGCACACTGGAAACTCCCTGTCTGGGGGTCCCCGTGGGGGGGGTCTCACATGTCCTTAACCAGCAGCCTACACACCACTATCCAAGATGCTTTCCAGCCACTGCTGTTAATCTGCTCAGCTTTTCTTCTTAGAACTTCTGCTGTGCTTTATCTGGATACAGCAATCTCTCTCTTAGCTGGGATCAGTGTCTTCAAGGCACAGTGCTCACTGTGATGCCAATGACAGTTCCACCAAATGCTCAAGCTGCCTTGTGTTGCTTCCACATGGAGGGTCCTCCTCCCTGGAGCTCCCTCAGACCCCTGCACAGGTGTGTGCAGACTCCTGGCTCTGTGAGGTGTCCAACTGCACAGTCATTATTGTGCAATGGGAGGAAATTGGCTCTCCTATTCATGTTAAAAACTATTGGAATGGTCCCCAAAATTGGTGTGTCTTGGGTCCAAAAATGTTACAGGTTTTGGTAAGAAAGTTATTTCAGAGTGTTAGTTACACGATGCTCCTCCTCCCAATGACCCAAATATGCTATCAGTGGTTAGGTGACAATCATGACCCTGTACGAGCTGCACTACTCCCTTCCAAAGTTTCTTTGGATGAAATCTTCCTGGGGAGGTCTTTCCCTCTGCACAGACTTCTGTCAGGACATTCACCAGTTCCCCCTTGCCCAGAGGTTTCTTCCACTTGGCAACAAACACTGGTCTTTTCCCAGGCATCTCCTTAATTCTCAAGAAAATAGGCTTCAAATAATATTGCTCAAGCTTTGAGGAAGAAAATGCTTAATATAAACCAATCTACAGGCAAACCTCTAGAGAGGTGGCTGACCAAAATCAGTAGGAAAGAAAACTGTAATGGAAGTGTGACAGCTTACTTGTTATTCCTCCAAAATCCAATCTTCCCTTCTTCCAAATTATGAAAGCTTAGCTGGGCATGAGTTTGCCCAAGATGATTTTTCCCAGGGTCCACCACACCCAAAAGTCACTATGTGGCTGAGTTCTCACCCACAGGACATGAGTGAAAGTCATAGGTGTAATACATGTGCCATTTACTTAAAATGAAATTTATACTGCTCCCCAACCTTTCCCACTGAAAGTAACCACGTATCAGTCATGCAGAAGGGGACAGCACCCAAGGAAAAATGAAGCAAAGGTATGGAAAGGAGAGATGGAAGGAAGGATGGAAAAAGGAAAAGAGGGAAGGAGAGAGTGATGAAGGAAGGGAGGAAGGAAAGAGAGTTGCTTTGTTAAGCACAAGAGTTTGTGGACTAGGATGAATATCAACTACAATATCTTGTAAAGAGACAATGTTAACAATGCTGTATTATACACTTCAAAGCTGCTAAGAGAATAGATCTTAAATGTTCTCACCACACACACACACACACACACACACACACACGTAATTATGTGAGGTGATGGAGCTGTTAACTAACCTTATTGAAGTAATCATTTCACAATGATTCAAATCATCATGTTGTACACTCTAAACTTACACACAATACGTCAAATATATCTCAATAATCTAGGGGAAGAAAGAGACAATAGTGGAGTCACTACTAGGAAGACCAACATAAGCATAAGAATGTCTCTTGAGAGGGCCACCTGGGTGGCTCAGTCAGTTAAGTGGCTGACTTCAGCTCAGGTCATGATTTCACAGTTTGTGGGCTCAAGCCCCGCGTCAGGCTCTGTGATAACAGCTCAGAGCCTGGAGCCTGCTTCTGATTCTGTGTCTTCCTCTCTCTCTGACCCTCCTCCATTCACACTCTGTGTCTCTTCCTCTCAAAAATAAATAAACATTAAAAAATTAAAAAAAAAAAAAAAGAACGTCTCTCGAGATAAGAGACATTGAATTATCTGGAATTGAATATCTATGCAATTGGTTCTCAGACTTCAGTGTGTGAATCACCTGGGGAGTTTGTTAATATAGATTCAGAGCTCGATCCCCTCAGATTCTGATTTCAGCCAACCTTTCGTAGATGTCCTAGGACCACATTTTTAAAGCTCTGCTCTCAGAAGCCACAGTTGCACCATCAAACACCCAAATATGTTTGCAGTCCCTAGAAAAACCCCCAGCAAAGTGGAATCAAAGAACTGAAGAGATCTTGAGGATAGTAGAAATCTATAAAAAGCCTCAGGAAATAATAGACTCATTTATTATCTTCCAGCCAACTTTACTCACAGGATGCTCTTCTAAGAAAATAGCATTTCCCTGTATTTTCTCATAAAAAATATTTTCTACAGGGTATGAAGTATTATTTCAATCTTTCTATTATTTGCTTGTTTACAAGTTCTTCTTATGATAAATGCTACAAAGAAATTTAGTGGAATCCTCTCTCCAAATTATTTTATATTCCTAATTATGGAAGCCTAACCCAATGAAGTTCCCTCCATTTCTTTCTGCCTCAATTTCTATATCATTCATGGAAAATAAAACTGCTTGATCTTAGTCCATATTAGAATCAGAGACTTGGCAAATCATGAATTTCCTATCTGATCATTTATTTTGATACGAGTTGCGTAGAACTTGTTAATAAGATAGGTTGCCAATCCAGTATTTGCCTCAACTTCTAAAATTTAAGCAAGAGATTTAAACCACTGCTTATCCAAGGCAGAGTCACGCATGTTACCTAACCCAGAGGTTCTTAAAGTGTGGAACCCAGACCAGTAGCTGCAGCAGCATCACCTGGAAATTTGTTCGAAATGCAAATTAAGCCCCCACCCAGAACTTCTGGGGGCCTTTTAGGTAATTTTACTCCTTACTGGAGGTGGAGAGCCACCA
The DNA here is from genome assembly GCA_028646485.1 of Cryptoprocta ferox. Lineage (NCBI taxonomy): Eukaryota > Metazoa > Chordata > Mammalia > Carnivora > Eupleridae > Cryptoprocta > Cryptoprocta ferox. The sequence goes on from CM053573.1 coordinate 112,713,236, forward strand.
CCCTACACTTCTCTCTCCTGCGTTTTCTGAACAGTAAATGCAGCCCATCACTATACATCCCTTACTATTTCTGCTATCAGTCCCTCTGTCCCTATCCTAGTCAAGTCCCTTACCATGTGTCATCCACAAATCCTCTGTGGGGTCTTCCAGTCTTTAATCTTGCTCCTTCAGTATCCACCCTCTATGGAGACTCCAGTGCTAAATGTTAAATGTTAATACCCATGAATGTTACTAATTAAAATCCTTCAAATGCCTATAGGATAAAATCTAAATGCCCTAACTTGTCAAAAAAGCTTTTTATTATCTGGCCCTCCTTCCAGGTTTTAGGCATTGATAAGCAACATTCCTTCACCCATTCTAATGTGGCTTACCTTTGCATATGCTCTTCCCTCTGCATGGAATGAAATACTTAAGGCAGAAACTTGGACATGTAAAATCATTCTTGTCTATTCATGAAAGCAGAATTTCTTCTTAATCTTCCCCACCCCAACCACTACTGTCATCTCATGCACACCCTGTAACAAAAACAAAATCCTATTTATTTGTATATGTCAGTCAAGTCTTACTTACTCTGGGCAGACTCCCGTGATCACTCCTGGCAGATTCAGCTGCTCTGTCCATCGTGCTCTAAGGTACTTCAAAAGATCTCTTCTGAAACCATTTTTGGTCTTTTGTAATTTATATGATATTCTTTCTATTGAGGACAGGGACTGTGTTTTGTTCCATTCTGGAGTCTTAATAACCCAGGCATGTAGCACAATACAGATGAACCAAAGAAACCAAATAACGTTGTTACTTGGTAAAACTGATGAATGAATGAAGGAGTAGATGAATAAAAAATAAGGAGAGGAAAGAAAAATAGCTTGGGTTTTGAAGTAATTTACAACTTGGATTTCTATATTCTGCTACATTATTTTCCAGGTTGCAAACCAGTAGCCAGCAATCTAATACTCTCCAAGGACATGTCTTAGTTCATCAGCACAGTGTTTACATTTTTTCATATGCCTTTGATGGGACATTGTCCTCTTCTGAGCATCTAGTCCCCTCCATCCATTTTTGTCTTTCTTCTACCAGATTCACACATTCATGTTACCATCTTGGCTCATGAAGGCATGTGAGTCAGCCACCAGACTTATCCTCTTTTCTGGACCTGATCGTTGGCTTCTGTTTCTTGGCCACAGCTCTTGCCCTCCAATCTGGCTGCTCCCCAGGTCTTCCCTTCAGCCTCTGACTAGCATGCTTAGATACGCAAGTACACATGCCAGAACTCTCAGCATTGCTCTTGGGTGCTCACAGTGAGCCTCTCCGAGTTTGAAACCTGATGTTTCTCTAGGTTGGTGCCTTCTAGTAGTCCCAGCTTAGGGTTCTCCTAGCCCTTAATGCATGTGGGGTGAACTTTAGGGTATGAACACCAGCTTTGACACATTCAAATTGTGTGCCCTTGGAATTCTCTATTTCTAAGCTTCAGTTTCCTCATCTGTAAGTGAAAAATCATATCCTCCTTGTAGATTTGTTGGAAGGATTAAGTGAGAAATTATGAGTTAAATCATATTATATAGTTTTGCAAACTAGTAGAGCCTTATTAAATTCTGTCTTCTTCAAGTTTGTTAATGCAGTGCAGCTCTGGTCACATAATCGAAGAGCTTCTACTATGTGTTGGCCTGTTCAAATGTAGATTTCCATGAATCCTTCCAAAACAACAACCACAACTCTGTAAGCTGGTACTATTATTCCCATTTTACATAAAAGGAAATTAAAGCTCAAAGAAGTTAAAATATTTGCCCATCAACATCAATGTTGTAAGTCAGTAAGAATGCTATAAGGCAATGAAAGTATTTTTTGAAATGATCTTACAAGGAATTAGAAAGCTAATAACCCCAGGGTTGGGTCAATGAATTCAACCAAGTAGGGGCACTAGGTCAGGGTCCCAGGCATCTTCTTGTTGCCCCCCTTCTGGGTCAGAAGATAACTATGACCATTTTATCCATTTATAGATCCAGTTTAGAATAAGTAAGGGCAGTGACAAAAAGAAAATGACTTTCTCTTCATGTTGTTCTCTCCTGTTTTAGGAAAATATTTTCTAGAAATGCCCTAGGAGCTTTCCCTTATAGCTGAATGGACCTAAGTGGGTCACACAGCCTAGTTGGAAGGGAGGCTGGGGAAGCTAGAATCTTACTTTCTCAGCTTCTCTGTGGGAAGTTGGGAAAAGCAGAGGAGGCAGGGAATCGGGTTTGGATGGGCTGAACCAGTGTCTTCCACAGGGAGACTGGGACAACCAGGATTCCAGGACAAGTGTGTTTGACCTCAAAGGTTGCATCCCTTTCAATGCTCTTTTGTTATACAAATGTAACTTGTTTTATATAAATTTATATTTATATAAATTTAACATATTAGTACAAAATCCAAACTAAAGTTTCTTTTACCATTCTGAACCATTTCAAAGAAAGCTTGATTTCTCTCTCCAGTGACCTATGATAAAAATGGCATATTATAAATAAATCACCATAACTTTATGGAATGGGGATAGAACTCTCTTGAAATTTGTTTTCCTTTTGATATCAAAAATATAAGTGATGTTATAAAGCAAGAGTCATCAAATTGGCAACAGACTTCAGATGTATTTAAATTGGAGGAGGATGGATTACATGTTTTTCAAAGATCCATTTTATATTTTTTATCATAAATTCATGTAACCTAGGTAACATGTTTCCACTACATCTTTCAACCAAATATGTCTTCAAATTTTTCCAATTTCAAGCCAGAATCTTATTCCAAAGGATTTTTGTGTTTATTTGAGGACCAGGGTTGCATTTCAAATTATTTTAGCAATCTACTAATATTCATCAAGATGTGAACAGATAGAAGACTAGAATATTTCAATCAAGTTTTTTAAGGATATATATTTACTTAACTCAGTTGCACTGTTGAAATGCAATTCAGATCCAAGTTATATTTCAAAATTAAAATAACCGTTCAGTCTTGAAAGAAATCATTGCATTTGCTTTATTAAAAGCAAAAAAGAAGTAAAGCTCTGCCTATTTAAAAATTAGCAAGATTAGTTAATTTAGGGCATAAGAGAACAATTCCCTCCTTTAGTCTAAACAATCATCATTGTTAGTTAACAACTAGTTAACTATACTAGTTGTCAATGATGGAGTAGATTCTCTGGTTTAATATTTCACATTGTGATTCATAGAATCACCTTCTCTGTGTTATTGGTATAATAAGGAAGGGGTGGATTATAAATATTATGCTCAGATTTGTCATCTAAAAACAAGACATTTACAAAAGAACATTAAAGCAATATTATCTGCAGGGGTGCTAAAAACTCCCCCATTAAAAGAAATAAAAAAGCCTTCAAGCATCTGATGAAAACAAGGTTTTTACTGGAGATGGTTACAAAATACCAATGAATGCTAACTATGGTTATTGATCTCAGTGCTGCCTGGTGAGCTGCACTGGTTTAAAGCTTCATTCATTAGAAATGCATTCAGCTCTTTGCGACAGAAAACCAACTAAGAGTAGCTTCCCTATAGAACAGTGCATTGTTTTACACAACGAGAAGTTGAGAAAAGGCAGTCCAGGGCAGGATGGCTCTTATGTGATCTCATCAGGGGCCCAGGTCCACAAATCTTAATGTGCAGGCTTCATCCTCATGATCACGAGGTAGCAGCTTCACTGCCAGGTAATGATTCTCATTCCGGGCGGGACAAAGGGAATAGGGGTGTGAGGTCTGGCCAGCAGTCCTAAAGACACGATTCTAAAATTTTATAACAGAATTTCAAACCATCAATTCTAGTCTTCTCATTTTTCAGTGAAAAAAACTAAAACACTGTGAGATCAAATGGCTTGCTGTGGGTGGCCCAGCTGTTATATTTAGAATAAGTCCTTCTAGTCCTTGGGCTGATGTCACCTCTCCTGCACTCACCACTTTCTGGCTGTTTGGTTGGCTTCCTTTGGAATGCTAGTAATGAGGGCATTGGGAAACTCTCCATACACTGAAGGGGACAAGTTAGGAGAGGGTTGAGTCACTGACACATAAGAACCGTTACAGTATGGATACCAGGCTGGAGGGTGGGGGGCATTCTTCTCTCTCATCCTTCTCTATAATTCCATATTTTTCTATCATCTATAGAGTCAGCTCTCAGCTCCTTGGAACCAAAAGGCCAGAGCATAAGGAACTCTTGGTGAATAGAGTAGTGGTCACAGTTACGATGATCCTGATGATGAAGGTGGTAGGAGGTGTGGAGGAAAGAGAATCCAATTTATTTTAAAAGTGAATGTTCTTGGTATCTATCTTCCTCAGCTTTATGCACCACATCAAAGGACAGGGACAAATGCAAAGGTCTTCTATGACATCCTATGACCACATAAACAAAAAAGAGAGCTCATCATCATCATTGAAAGTATACGGGTGGCCTAATACCTCAACCACTACCAAGCAGGTTAAGTAGCTCTGGTTTGATTGAAAGAGGGCTGAATTTCTGCTATCAAAATAAGTGGGTCATGCAGCTAGATAGGATGACAGTCAATGGAGAGCGGAGCCATGTCGTTTGTCAGAACTCCACTTGAGGAAGCTGAGACACGTCCTGCTATGTGTAACGGCAGATGGCCTCAGCATGCCTTCATGCTTGGTCAGATGTTATTAATCTATGACCAGAGGAGCAGGTGGCAACCTAGGGCTGCATGATTTCCTTCAGAAGTCACCCGCACTACAGAAAAGTGGGGACCGTCTCAACATGTTAGAATCTCCATAGCACTTATTTTTTAATAATTGTACTTTTTAAGCAAATGGAAATGAGGAACTGACATTTTATCTCCATTTTGCTGGTGTCTGTGAAAGACTCCATAGAATATTTAAGTGAGTAATCACTCACTTAAATACTCACTGGACAAAAGTAATTCTAAAATAGAACATTAACTCCACATTTAAAGAAAAATTCATTAAACCTGAATAGTTCATTACCATGAAATGCATTTGATTATATTTTATAGCATGAATAGGAGTTTCCCCAGTATAAAGCATTTAGCCAAATGTTTTACAGATTAAGGTGCATTAGGAATGCAAATTATCCCAAGCCAAAGACTATTTCCTTCCTGGTTCACCTCTCTGCAGCCCTAGGATACCACCCTAGGACCTGAGAGATCAACATCTCTGTGGGTCTTCCTGGAGGAAGGGTCCTAATAGGCCTGGTCTGTCTGCATTGATATATTTCTGTAAAGCAGTTAAAAGACCAGCATCATAAATTAAAACCTTAAATTTATTACCTACAGTTATTAAAATGCCATGGTCAGATGCTGTTCAGCATCCCCCAAATAGCTTTCCTTTCATATTATTATTTGTATTAGTGAAAGCCATTTAAAAATGAAATCCCATTTCAATTTATCTTTGTGTTTAGATTGTTGTTCTAGCCTAGGAAAAAAAGAAAAAAACTAATCCCTTTACAAATGAAAATTGCCTTCTTGTGTTCTGAACTAATTTAATCTAAATTGTTAACTCTGCAGAAGGTGCATTCCGAAGAGAGAAATCTCATCCCAAGGGCTAGAGGGGTAACAGGTTTATCTTACTTATGCATCTGGTGCCCTAATTCACAAGGACTCTGAAACTCTGGACTTACCACTCAGCTCACAGCCAGCAGCAGCCTCCTTTCATTCAATAAATTCTGCAGTGGCAATGCAATAAGATAATAAGCTCAACCCAGTGGAGTGTCCAAGATAAATACAGAGCTACGACATAAACCCTTAGCAATTGGAAAGTAGCAGCTGTTCAATATCATGGGGAAACTGCCTGGGGTGGAAGTTTGGGAGGTAGGAGGAAGGAGACCTAGAAAGACAACTTCAATTCACCCAACTTGCAAAGGGAAAACACAGCATTCCAAAGCAAACAGCTCTGAATCATAAGTATGCAGTCTGGTTTTCCTACGTGCATGATGACCACAATGTGTTTATTTGTATGTCTTAGACTCACCTCTGCAAAAACAAACATATGACTGTTAAAGTTTTATATTTGGAGCAAAATGCTGAATGTTCTCTTAGGTAAACCCACGCAAGATCTGTCCCTCCATCTTGGGTCAACAGAGAGCCCCCAAGCCAATGCCCTAGGTCACTTCTTCTCCACTCTTCCTGTAAAGCGACATTATATTTGGGAATTCAGAAACCAGACCCTGACCGAAGTTTTCAACAACATCAACATGTCTCCTGTCTAAAAAAAAATAGTTCGTTGCCACTCTTTCTCTTTAAGCTTAACCCATGACACAATTAGAGAACCCTACTTTAACCAGATTGTGGTAAATGATTTCATCGTAATCTGCTTTCTAATTTCAACTGAATTGAAGGAGGACACACGGAAGTCCTTGCTAAAATTTTTCCCAAGCCTAGACCTTGAATGAAGCATCCCAGGCAAGTTCGCTCCTGCCCAAATACTTGTTTCATAGCCCTTGAGAAACTTCTCTGTCAAAGTAAAGCTGTTCAACAGGTTCATGTTTGGGAGCTTTAATAAACTCCACTCTTAGCAGCAATTACAGTGCCTGCTAAAAATAATTTATAGAGACACGCAAAGCTGGAGTGTGAGGGTGAGCAGTTGCACAGTTTCTGCCTCCAGTAAGCAAGATAACCAGCTTGTCATTGTGGTTAATTAACTCAACAAAACTACTGAATACTTGACTAACTCTGAAGCAGCTTGGATATTAAGAAGATATGTGATGTGTTGTAGCCACTGGGGTGGGTCCCACTCCTCTCTTTATTTAAGGAAGTCTATGTTCACCCATGAATTCAGTGCCCTTGGGAATACAGGGCATTGTCTGGAATCATGCCCTCACTCTGGCTTATAATAAAGGTGCTTCAGCAGAAAACAAGAAGCTTGAGCAGACACCAGATGGGTCCAGTGCAGCTAGGACAGCAGATCATGTATACCTAATGACATAAGATTAGTGAGATTATAAATACAATGTGATGTGGCTGATGAAAACTAGGCTTGTTAAAACATCTGCCACTTGCTAGTTTTGTGATCTTGGACATGTAAAGCTCTCTTTTACAGTTTTCCCATCTATGAAATGTGGACAATAACTTAGGAGATTGTTGTCAGGAGTAAATAATACACAAAATACCCAGCACAGTGTCTGATTCAGAAGGTGTTATAACAAACCTTACCTTTCCATTCAAATCAGATAACCCTCCCTCTCTCAGTAGCAGGATGAAAAATGAACCCTCCAAAATGTATCTGTATCCTGATGCCTGGAACCTATAAATTTAAATTATTTGCTAAAAAGAATCTTTGAAAATGTTAAGGATTTTGAGAGGAGGAGATTTTCCTGGATCATATGTGTGAGTCTTAAATCTAATCCCAAGCATCCTTACAAGAAAGGCAGAAGGAGAGTAGGTACACAGAGGAGGAGACCGCAATAGCCGCAGGATCAGAGAGGAGAGTGATGCGGTCAAGGAGATCTGGCAGCCACCAGAAGCAGGAAGAGGCAAGTAGTGATTCTTCCCTCGAGCCTCAGGAGGGAGCACAGACGTGGGGACACCTGGATTTGGGGCTATGAAATTTGGGCCTCTACAGCTATGAGAGAATACCTTTCTGCTGTTCTAAACCACTAAATGTGTGGTAATTTGTTATAGAAGCTATAGGAATCTAATGCCTTCCCCAATTTCATCAATGTCACACATTGTGGTACATTGGCCACATTCTTTTCAAGGCCCTTTGCTCTCCGCAAATACAGCCATCTTGTCCATTTCATGAAACCCTGTGCACTTTGGTTGGAGCACCCAAATAAAAAAGTATTCATTTTCCCTTACACTACAATTTTCACCTCAAACTAAGGAGAAAATCCCGGGTGCTTTGTGATACACTACACCACAGATTGTGTTGGTTAGGAGGCATTTTTACAGCCCACACCACCTAATTCCAAGGAAAGCCCACCACTTGTTTTCTCCCAGGCTCTCCCTCACAAGGGCAGCGCCAGCACTGCTCCAGAGCGTGGAGGTGGGACCAGCTTGTCCTGGACAGAAGACGTGTACGTTTTCCCTAAACTGGTTTTCCATGGTCATCAAAAAAATGCATTGAGATGATTTTAAGTAATATATCAGATGGTCGTCAGTGGTACATGGACACAGTTACACAGCATCATTTCAACTCTCTTTCAATCCCTTTTACATAAGGGGAAAATGGAATAATATTTGCATTGATTATGACCTCCTAATTATTGCAAAAGTTTCTTTCTTAACCATTTATGATAATCATACAAAGCTTTGTTTTTAAAAGAATGTATCTAAGTGAACAGAGTGAATCAATGTAAACAAGAGTATTAAGGAAATGACACTAGGACTAATCATAGTAAAGGTAGTCTTCTAATGCTTAAAGTTTGGGGCACAGCACCCTAAAAAGATAGGAACTTCTATTAAGTCCATGAAAGATTGCATCCAACCCCAAAGTTTCCCAGACCATATGCCAATTAACAAAACCTTAATCCCAGGCCCATCTTGCCCTAAACTGCTCTCAGGTAGTTTCAATAGATTCTGTCTGAGAATCCCAAAGTGTAGTTGAAGGCTTCTGTTTACCTGGGAAGCCTACTGGATATTCACAGCATCCTGATCAGAATAAATTGTGTGGGTGAAGGAACTTGTGGGTTTTTTTTAAGTTTACTCATTTATTTTGAAAGAGAGAGAGAGAGAAAGAGAGAGAGAGAGGGAATCCCAGGCAGGCTCCATGCTCAGTGCAGAGCTCGATGTGGGTCTCAATCTCATGACTGCAAGATCATGACCTGAGCCAAAATCAAGAGTCAGCCACCTAACCAACATAGGCGCTCCTAAAGGACTTGTGTTCTAATGGTTATTTAAAAAGAAAGATGCAGTACAGAAATCTTAAATAATTCAGGAGTCATATAATTATAGTAATTTGTACATAGAAAACAAAACAAAAACCACTTAGATAATTTTGGTTGAGTCATACTTCACTCTGGTTAGGGAAAATGAAAATAATATTCCGATTTCAGCTCAGGTCATGATCTCATGGTTCGTGGGTTCGAGCCCTGTGTCGGGCTCTGTGCTGACATCTCAGAGCCTGAAGTCTGCTTCAGATTCTGTGTCTCCCTCTCTCTCTGCCCCTCCCCCACTCACGCAGTCTCTCTCTCTCTCAAATATAAATAGTCATTAAAATAATAATAATAATAATAAATCTAGAATTTATTTGTCCCCCTATGGATGGTAACAAAACTATACTCCAGCACCTTCAATGCACAGAAAAAGAAAATTACTTCCAGTGTTTGGGATACTTACAATATACTTGTGCACAGAAAATCTTGCTCCCTTAACTTATCTATAAAGATTTCGCTACCCACCCACACAGTGGCAGAGAAAATAACTAGGACTAATTAGTCCAATAGAGTGTTCCCATGCCAAACTCATCACTGAAACATCAACTTAGGCCACACAGTCGTGTTTTGGTAAAAGCTGCTCTTTATCCTTATTCCTTCCCTTCTCAAGTTGGCAGTGGGTATGTGACAGAGATTGACAGGTGTTTCAGCAGTGGGTGAAGGGCATGTATGTATTTATGTTTCTTGTGTAACTCTCCTCTTCATTGAGCCTTCTAACAACTGTTACTGAATAGCAAAGATTAGTAGCTCTCCATTCAACTAGAATTCCACAGGCTTCTTTAGTTTACACTTCACAATACTATGGGCATCCTGAGGTCTGGCCCACGCAGTTTTCACTGTAGGCCTTGGTTAGAGGACCACTTCACTTTTAACAATGATAATCCTCCAGACTCAGACACCATAGTGTCTATTTTCATATCAGTGCTTTCTTTCTGAGACTTTATGCAAGCTATTTAATATCCTTGTGTCTGGATTTCCACATCTATAAAATAGGGAAAGGATGATAATAATAGCATCTACCTCTCAAAATTGCTATGAAGATAAATTAATAAAGATAAAATATTTTGACCAGAATCTGACACATATAAGTGTTATATAAGTATTTATTATAAGTGTTATCATTGTTGTGCGAGGAAGGTATCCAGCCAGAGAATCAGCTTACTTCTATATCTCCCACAGGAGCATGTGAAAACCTATAGATTCTATTTAGATCACACACCAGCCAAAGGAAAACCCAGATCTTCTCTAGGCTAGGCCATGGAGCATTCTCAGTTATGACCAGGTCCAGATTTGTAGAGAGCAAGATGTGAGTCAGTCTTCTCCTAGAATTCCAAAATGAATCAAAGATCCTAGAATTCCAAAATGAATCAAAGAAACTCTTCCAACATCATTCCCCTTTCCTTATCTAATCACCATGGCCAGGCCAAAACCAGAGAAAGGACTTGGGGCTCAGTCTCACCCTTTTCCTCCCCCCACAATCCTCAAACTGCTATCAGGAACTTGTCTCTTACATTTCCCACCTGTCTTCCTTCCTATACATCAGATCTTCCTCTTCCAGGCCCCAGGTTTGTTGAGTATGGGACAATGGTGGAAGAGTGAAGGAGAACTTACTAACAATGAGAGTTAAATCAAGAAGCTTTCTAAAATATCATACATAGTGCACTACTTTATAACCTAAAATATACCAAGAACCATGTTTAAATACTCAGTGATAGAAGGAAAAAGGAACAACTCTATTAGGCTGGGGACTGGAATTCAGAGAAGGAGCAGGAATCCAGTATATGTCAGCCCATGGAAGTCATTTCCTGAAGAGATATCTCCAGGCCTTCTTCCAGTGACTCTTAGGGAGAAGGAAACATTTTAACTAGAAATAAAGTGCTGATTCTAGGTAATTATAAACTAAGATTTTCTGAGGAAATTGGCTGTAAGATGGATCTTTCAAAACGATAATGAACAAAACAGGAAATGCAGCACCTTAATGAGATACAATCTGGAGTCAGGGTCCTTTACAGACATTTTCTACAGGAAATGCCAATCTCTAGAGTTCATGATCCATATGCATATTTTTTTTACATTATGCCAAAAAAAAAAGTAGCCTAAAAAAAGGGGAATCACTCAGCTCCTTGTAGGGTCCTCCTGTGATTTAACTTGGTAGAGCACACATACACATCCAAGACTTTCCTGTTCAACACCATGCAATGCCATGAAGAACCATGCTGTTCTGATACCCAAAAAAAAGTGCTTTGGGACTTTTCAAAGCTACTCCAACTAAAACATAAAAAGAGAGACTATTCCATACAATAGATGAATCTAGAAATACAGGCACTCCAAGCTTACTAGCTGTAAATCACCATGAAAACCACCTGTCAACAAGCTGCTGTGTCTCCTAATAAGCAGACGTCACTGCCAATAATTTCAGGTATAAACTATGCTGTCTTTTCGATTAACACTGAAGCCACAACTATATTGTACATTTGATTTTCAGAGGCTCTATATGTATGTCGGTACACATGATTAAAAAGTTAAATGGGCTCAAAGTCAGAAAGAAAACTTTGGTAACTGTAATTGTGTGCCCATTTCTGTCTGCAAGGTCATTCATTAACTGCAATTTTATGAAAGTGGCAGGCCTAACTCATTAAAGCTATTGGTGTTTTTAAAATGGAAATGGTTCATAACAGTTTAACAGAAGAAAAAAGCCCTGGGGTCATGCAGAAGTTTCTTCATTAAAAGAAAATTAACCCTGAATTTGTAGCGCCATGATTTAATAAGCAATGGTAATGCTTGCCCCAAATTTACAAGATCAAAAAAGTACCATATGGCTTGATTATATGCAGTAATTAGGATAGAATGGGGAAGTAATGGAATCATAGAATTTTAGGCCTGAAAGAGTAGTAATAGACCATTTCATCCAATTGTTTTTGTTTCTGCCTCCCAACCCTGATCTCCCCACCCTCTCCCCCCAACACACACACATTTTACAGACAAGATAAGATAACTGAGTCCCAGGAAAATAAATTCTCTAGGTTACATATTTAAATATTATAACTAAAAACCAATATTCTCATTTCAAAGCACAAAAAAGGATAAAAGAAAGTCTAGTGTAAAAACAATCTAAAACAAAAATTTGCATTATATAAGATAAAGAGGCTAATAATTTTACTATGTAAAGAACTTTCTACCAATCAGTAAAATGTTTAACAGCCCAAAGGAAAAATAAAAAGGACATTCATAGACAATTGAGAAAAGTACCCATAGGAATTCTTTATAAATGTTCAATCGTAACAGAAAACAAAGAAATGAAAATTGAAACAAGAAAATTTCATATTCACCTATCCACTGATAAAGATTTATATGTATGCTCACACTCAGTATTGCTGAGGGTTACTGAGAGGGATCCTTTTACATGCTGCTGGTATTGATGAAATTTGGTACAAACTTCCTGAATAGTAATTTAGTAATATGTCAAACGCCTTAAAAATGTTTATGTCCTTTGACCTACTAATTCAATTTCTAACCATTTATCCTAAGAAATAGTTAGAGATGTACACCAATAATTATGTAAAATGCAGTGTTATAGGAGTGAAGAGTTGAAATCATTAAACGTCCAATAATAGGGATTGCATAAATACGTTTTTTTACATTTATTCCATCGACTACCACCCAGTAATCATGTCATGTGACAAAGTAAATTTCATGCTACAAAATAGTTAATAAAAATATCAGGTTATAGAAGAAAGGTACAGAGTGATTTAATAAATTGTTCTGTCAATAAAAATAAAATACATGGAAAATAGATAACAATATGTAAGGCAGTAGCATTATAAGTATTTTTCTTTTTTATTATCCATAATTTTTCAAAATTTTATCAATAAACATTCATTTATTTTGCTGGAATCTAAAGACAGATTCCAAACAATTTAAATGCCAACAAAGCAACTAAAATCTGAGTTATTTATCAATGTGGAGATAGAATGTTAAATCTCCAGGGACCCTTCCAAGGATATTCTATACTTGAAAACTCAGCTTTCAGAAAACCACACTCTCTCTGTTGATTCTACTTCAATGAGAATACTACAAATGATCTCATTTGTGTGTGTGCATGTGCACACACGCACGTGCACACACACAAATACACACACAGAATTATTTTCATTCTGCATTTAACCTTTTGGAGGTGTAGGGGTGACAAGAAGGACCTGGTGTCCCTTTAAATCTTAAGCATCACTTTGTAACTTCCATCACTGAAATAAGGTCACTGGTTTAAATGCCTTTAGCACCTGATTAATTAGTAATCAGGACAGAGTAGATAGTTTTTCTGCTTCAGAGCCAGTAATTATCATTCCTGACACAGAATTCAACTTTTGGTAGGCAGCAGGCACACTGCTGTCACCATTATACTCTGCTCCACACTCCAAATTTATTTTAAGTTTCTGTTTCGAGAAAAAGAAAGAATCCTTGTGAAGATTTTACCCAAAGCAGCCTCTTATTGGAGTCATTTTTTTTTTTCTTCTCACTGGATCCCTATATTACATAGGTGATATAATTAATTATTTTGCTGGAAGCAAAGAAATTATAGAACACCAGTATGTAGCTCAGGGAGATATTAAACATTTTTGAAACTCGTGTCATGATTATTAAAACAAAAACAAGAGAGGAGATATTGAAAAGACTATTGTACCACAAGAATCCCCAAAGTAGCATGGAAGAATTAGAAAATCTGGCTTTTCCCTCTTTAATTTCGAATGTTGTGCCTACAATCAAACATGTGTGCCAAATTGTGCAAACCATGGTTTATTTAAGGCCTCTTAATAAAGGAACCTTTGGGGAAAACTCTTGCAATGAATGGCTAGTATCAAAAAGATAAGAAAAAAAAAGTTCTGGTGAGGATGTGAAGAAAAGGGAACCCTCACGCACTGTTTGGGGAATGAAAATTGGTGTAGCAACTATGAAAAACAGTATGAAGTTTCCTCAAAAAATTAAAAATAGAAACAACATACAATCCAGTAATTCCACTACAGGGTATTTACTAAAAGAAAATGAAATACTAATTTGAAAAGATATATGCACCCCTATATTCACTGCAGTAGTATTTACAATAGCCAAGATGAGGAAACAACCTAAGCATATATCAATTAATGAATGAATAAAGGATATCTGAAAGACACACACACACACATATATACACACACACATAATGGGGGCTACTCAGCCATAAAAACATAATAATAATATCTTGCCATTCATGGCAACATGGATGGACCTAGAGGATATTACACTAAGTGAAATAAGTCAGGCAGAGACAGACAAATACCATATGATTTCATTTATATGTGGAATCTAAAAACAAAATAAATGAACAAACAAACTAACCAAAAAATAGAGACAGATTCGCAAATACAGAGAACAAACTGATAATAACCAAAGGGGAAGGAGGTAGGTGTATAAGCAGAATAGTAAAGGGGATTAAGAGGTACAAACTTTCAGCTATAAAAGAAATAAGTCATAGCAATGAAAAGTACAGTGTAGGAAGTATATTCAATAATATTATAATAACTTTGTATGGTGACAGATGGTGACACATTTATCATGATGAATATTGAGTAATGTATAGAACTGTCAAATCACTATGCTGGATACCTAAAACTAATATAATATTGTATGACAAATATACTTCAAAAATAAATAAACAAACAAACAAATAAATATACCTGTAATAAGTCAATTGTCATTCACATTTGGACTGCAGGTAACCAAACTACCAACCATACATCTATTTTTCTACTATCAAAGTTAAGTGCTGAATGCAACAAATGAAAAAAAACAAAAAATAAAATCAATATGGCCACAACAAAAAAATCTTAAAATCTCTCTCCATGAAAGGGTGGTCACAGCTGATACAGCCATACACTCACAAACAAACAAACAAACAAATAAGAAAACACACAAATGTGGTTTACCGCACAGTCTGGGTGGTCCTTGATCTGTGGTAAACGTCTGGAGTCCTATTCTAATTACGAAGCCATTCCTTTTGTACTCCACTGGCATTTGCTGCCTTCAAATTGGAAACTTAGGTTATGGGGAGGCAGACTTAGACACTTTTTAAAGTAATATAAGTAATTTAGGATTCTATGATACTAAATTCTTTGCAAGAGTCCCTGGAAATGACCATTACGCATTTCCTTCAGATGCTGATGCTCTTGGGGAAGAGAAGGAAGTGTGTGTGATTCAAAAGTGATTATTTGATGCTCAGAAACAGAAAAACAAGTCCCAGGTCAGAGTTACAGGGCAGTATAGCCGTGACTACAGAAGCCAGGCAAGGGGAGGAACACGCTCATGGACAGCACAGTGACTCTGCTTTTGTGTTGAACATTAGACAAAGAGAGTGAGGATAAGATAAACAGGTTGTCTTGAAATCTGGAATGGTATTAATAAAGATCATCCTAGAAAATGCTAGAAAAGCTGTTTACAAAGCACTGTTGGAAGACATGCTATAGTGGGTTTGAAGATATCAGATATCTACTCAGGTAATCAGCATAGTCTGCCAAGTATGTCCAGTTCTCCATCTTCCAGGGGCTTCCAGGTGTCCCTATGGGTAGAGCCATGTGACTATTTTTGGTTAATGAGTCATAAGCTTAAATGAGGTATGTCATTTCCAGGCTGGAGCATCAAATGAACAGTGGGAGATGCTCCACCTTTTTTTTTTCTTTTTTAATCCTTCAGGCATGGTGCCTGGCCACATTCAAGATGGGCAGCTACTCTTTCATCCTGAGTTCCTAAAGAGCTATGATAATCTAACCTCTTGAGGATCCATAATACACTTTATTGGATGAGGAATAAAACTTGGTTATTTGAAGCCACAGATATTTGGAGTTGTTTGTTACCTCAGCATAATCCAATATCCTAACTGGTATATATAGTTACTTTCAAATGGATATAGCCTAGATAAAGCTTTTACTGGCCATTCAGAAATCAGATATAAATTATAAAAGTCATAAAATGGCACAAAAACCATAAAAACCCTTAAAAAGTTAGAAATAAAGAATGTAAAAAGGACAGCAAAGCAGCCTTGAACTGATAGATTTCAGGGGGTAAATTCTGCCGGAAGGGGAAAGGAGTGAACCAAGAGTGAACCAAGAAAGGAGTGAACCAAGAACATGCATAAACCCAATAAATAGAAATCCTCTTATGTTTCCTACAGTTATTCAAGCAATGTAAAGATAGCTCATAGAATAATTTATGTTTTTAAGTTTATTTACTCATTTTGAGAGGGAGAGAGAGGAAGAGCGAGCGAGCATGGGGGTGGTGCAGAGACAGAGAATTTCAAGCAGGCTTTGTGCTGTCAATGCAAAGTCCATCATGGGACTCAAACTCATCAATCATGAGATCATGACCTGAAATGAAATCAAGAGCCAGATGCTTAACCAACTGAATCACCCAGGCACCCCTAGAATAACTTATTTTTATAAGTGTTTGGAAATAATCTCCTTATTTTTGGTACATTATTCTATACATAAATGTACCATTCCATCATTCTGACACTACTGTCACTTCTTCCTGTGAACTACCAATTGAAAAGCTATAGGATCATGGTTTTATTATACACATAAGATAAACGCACTGCCATCTAGTTAATCTTTCATCCTAAATAACTCATTTCTCCAAAAAAAATGAGATTAAAAATATGAGATTAAAAAATAAAAATATAGAGGATATATATTTCTTTAAAACATTTAATTCTGCTTTTCCTTGTTAATAACAAAAATTCTCTATACATTTTGAGAGAGAGAATTTGTGCTACTTAAATCTTGTGGTTTCAACATGAAAGTTTATCAGAATGATGATATCTATGATAGTCCCATTTCATAAGTGAAGAAAGAGATGACCAGAAGCATCATGAAGCCAGCAAAAATGCATTCCAGGATCCATTTTTTAGTATTATTCAAAACTTCTAAAATGCTTAACATTCATTGGTTATTCAGTAAATATTTAATGAGCACCTACCATGTATCAGACATTGAGTTAGGTGAGCAAGACATACTCTAATAAGTAAACAAGCATCATCAGATGATTAAAAAGAGACAGTGGGAAGACCTAGGCTTTAAGTACAGGGTGAGAGCTGTGGGGGCACACAGAGAGCCAAGTACTGGGGCCATGGGAAGTCTTCCCAGTAGTAGTGTCTAAAATGAGACAAGACTAAATTTGCTGAGAGCAAGAACTTTCCAGGAAGAGCTAAAATGAGAGAGCCTTTAAAAAGACCTGGAGCAAGAGGTGGACCATTGGTCAGTAGCTTGGGGTCCTCAAAGGCCAATGAAGACTGCTCAGAGATGAAACCAAAGAGATAAATTTGACAGGATTCAGATCTTGAAGTTCCTTTTAGACCACATAAAAGGGATTGTATTTTTTATTAAAAACCAGGAAGCCCTTGAAGGATTCTAAGCAGAGCACCTGCTGTGATTGTATTTGAACTTCAGCAAGGTCATTCTGTCTGTGGTCTAGGAAATGGATTGGACAGGGCAAGACTGGAAGAAGAGCGGCTGATTGGGAAACATTTTAAATAATCCTAGTGAGCTAGTGTCTTCCAAACTAGAATAGTGGCAGTAAGGTGAAGAAAAGTGGACAGACAGGCTGAGAGAAAGAGTCAAGAGAATGTCTACAGGTCAAAGGGAGGGAAGAATGGTCAAGGACATCCCCCTAGGGGGCTCTGGGCTTACTTGCCTGGCTGCACTATTTATTACTAGGTGATCTTGAGGACATTTCCCAGACTCTTTTGCAATAATTTCCTCATGTGACAAATGGGAATAAAAACAGTACTTACCAGGGGCACCTGGGAGGCTCAGTCAGTCAGCTGAGCATTCAACTCTTGGTTTTGGCTCAGGTCATGATCTCACACTTGGTGGAATTGAGCCCCAAGTCAGGCTTTGCACTGACAGCACGGAGCCTGCCTGACGTTCTCTCTCTCCTTCTTTCTGTCCCTCACCTACTCATTCTTCCCCCCCCCCAACCTTTCTCTCAAAATAAACAAACTTTTTAAAAAAAATAGTACTTACCTTATAGATTATATTGAGGTTAGCAGTTTCATTAAGGCCTAATGCATAATAAGCCCTCAATAAATATTAGCTATTTGGTTGCAAAGGGAATCAAATGGATTAAGACTGAAAATGTCCACTAATTTAGTGACTTTTGGGAAAATAACTAACATTGGAGGGAGAGAACTGAAGTCATATTGCAGTGATCTGAGGAGTAAAAGAGACAAAAGAGAGATGGAAAATGTGGATAAGTACTGGATAAAAGAAGGATAAAAAGCAAAATCATTACCAAAGGGGAATATGAGGCCAAAGAAGGACTTAAAAAAATGTAATGGGGTACCTGGGTGGCTCAGTCGGTTAAGCCTCTGACTTTTTTTTTTTACATTTATTTATTTTTGAGAGACAGAGAAAGAGAGAGTGTGAACAGGGGAGGGGCAGAAAGAGAAAGAGACACAGAATCTGAAGCTGGCTCCAGGCTTCAGCTAACAGTCAGCACAGAGCCCGACTCGGGGCTCGAACCCACGAACCATGAGATCATGACCTGAGCTGAAGTCGGATGCTCAACCGACTGAGCCACCCAGGTGCCCCAAGCCTCTGATTCTTGATCTCAGCTCAGGTCATGATCTCACATGCTGACAGCATGAAGCCTCCTTGGGATTCTGTCTTCCTCTCTCTCTGCCCCTCACCTGCCTATGCTAGTTCTCTCTCTCTCTCTCTCTCTCTCTCTCAAAATAAATAAATAAATAAACATATAAAATTTTAAGGTGATACATGTAATGACTGAGTGATGATAAAAAAATAGACAATAGAGAGGGTGACATAGAAGCTTCCAGAGACAAAGGGCATACGTGATGGCAGAAGCTCAACAAAGAGGATAGAGAAATTGAGATCCAGAGCACATCTGGGGGAATCAGCCACAGACAAAAGAGAAGAGCAGCTCTTTCAGCTTCAAAAATGGTCTTTGCTATACTCTTTTTCAAATATATTGTTTATATACGTCCAATCAACAGAACATTTTTGTTCAATTTGATCATAAAAAAAGAGGACACCAAGACATGTGACACAGAGGACTTACCTAAAAACTCACAAATGTGAGCAAAGTGAACCTAGATTGCAGTTTCTTTTCGGCTCCATACTGCCAGCTCTACCCTAGTCCTCTGGATGTCCGTGATAGAATCACGTGAAGCCACTGTTCAAGGCATCCTTGTGAGGTCAGGAAGAGGGGGCAAGGATGGATTTGTGAGCAGCCAGGAGGATTCAGCAGCAATATAGTAAATTATGCCAGGCCAAGAAATAGACATATATCCAGAAATCAGACTCAAAGAGCAAAGATTTACAATATAAAGAGAACAAAATATTTAGATACAGTTAAAGGCTAGGACAAGAACCAAGGTGGATTCTTGTACAAAATATTTATCTGTATGGGATATTTAACCTTCTTTTTTTTTTTCTCAAAAAAAAATATTCAACTAGGCTCTGTCACAAACCCAAAACTCTTAGTGGGCCTAGGCTCACAATGCCTTTCAGGGTCAACATTCTATCAGGGAAGATGGTCATTGAAACTTAGGCATGCATGGTCATTTGCAAGGCTGTTAGCAATGCAGCAATGCAACAACTACTAGTACGCAATTGATTTTCTAGACCAGAGTAGACATATGTCAAACCTCATAACCTTATGCATGATTATTTCAGACTGCTTCATAAGGCAACATATTAGAAACATACTTGAATAAGCTTGGTTTATATTTTTCAGATATTTGTCTAATGGATCATGCTCTGAAATGTGATGGGTATATGAAAATATCCTTTAAAATTAAATAACAGAACAAAATAATAACAGTGCTTGAATTTTAAAAGATCAAAGGGTAATTTTTTTCAAAATGTTAGGTACTTCACTAAAAATGGATTTAGAAATCAAGTTAATGATATGCTTGCTGAAATATTTAGGAATGAAGTGTACTAATATCTGCAACTTCTTTTAAAATGCATCAAAAATAAGATGCCTTGATGAATGGATAGAAGGATGGATAAATGAGATATATAATAAAACAAAAATAGGAAATGCAAAATGTTAATGGTAGAATCCAACTGATAGACATATGATTGCTAACTTTACAATTGTTTAACTTTTCTGAATGTCTTAACTGAATTTTTTTTTAATTTTTATTGGAGAGAGAGGGAGCATGAGCACTGGAGATGGGCAGGTGGCGGGGGGGGGGGCGGAGAGAGAGAGAGAGAGACAGAGAGAGAGAGAGAAAGGGAGAAAGAGACAGAGTCTCAAGCAGGCTTCATGCTCAGCACAAAGATCTATCCCACAACCCTGGGATCATGACCTGAGCCAAAATCTAGAGTCAGACACTCAACCAACTAAGCTACCCAGACACCCCCTGCATATGTAAAATCATCACACCAAAATTTTGTAAAATATACTTGTAAGTAATCATTTCACTCAAGTTCTTGGTTCCATCAACTACCATCATCTCAAGGGCCTTGTTTCATAAATTTGGTCTTATACCACTTTATTGCTTTTTCTCTCTACTTGTTCTCTCTACCTTTCATCACTTTTAATTGTGTGTGTGTGTGTGTGTGTATGTGTGTGTGTGTGTGTGTGTGTGTGTTGTAAAAATAGAAACATATCCCAATTAGCCTTCTAGAAGAAAGGCTTGAATACTACTCATAATTTTCAAGCTATAGAAACCTAACTCAGTCTGACTCGGGTAAAATGGAGAATTCATCTAACTCACAAGTCCAACTGCAAAGGGTGAGGAATCTGGAAAATTTAGGCATCACTGGATCTAGGAGTTCAAATTACGCTGTCAATTATCTACCTTTTTTTTTATCCCTGCCCTTCTTTTACTATGTTGGTGTCTTTTCAGACCTTGCAAGATCATTTGAGAAGCAACTGTATGAGGGGTAGGCTTATAGGATTGTCTGACATGTCCATTGTAAAAACCTCTCCTATTCTGGCAAATTCCACCCTTGAGCCTATGTCTCCTTGCAGCTATCACTGTATCCCTTGCTACACTCTTTGGAAGCTTCATCTATATTCATTGTTCTTTTTCCTCACCTTAAAACCACTCCTTGGTTCTCTGCAATCTGGATTCTGCCGCCAGAGCTTCATGGAAACTGTTTTTAAAAAAGTGACCAATGATATCCTTACTGAGAAAGCTGTGAAGACTTTCAGTTCTTATCTTACTGGTCCTCTTTGCAGCATTTGACTCTACTGGCCACTTGCTTCTTTTTTTACTTTGTATTCTCCCTCTAGCAGATCCTAAGATAGGACATGGGTTCAAGTAGTTTATCCGAAAGATGATTTCAAGGAGCATAAGTGGAGAGGTAGAAAAAACTGAGACAGAGAAGAGAAAAATACCAATAAAAAGGCATTAATAAAAAAAGGCCTTCATCAGTTTTCTTCTGAACTATGACAACAATCTCCCAATCGGTCACCTGGCCTGGGTTTTGCCTATTCCTCAAAATGCATTCAGGGAAATCTCCACAAATCTGAAAGCCCTCTCCCTGCTCCATGTCTCTTCCTCTTTCCAGGTCCCATCAAATAAATCCAGTCTACTTGGCATTCAGCACAAAACCTCCCACCACTTAACCCTTATTTGCCTTTGTTTTCAATTCCCGCCCTGGTTTCCACCTGTAGTTTTGGACACCAGTACCTAAGGACTGTAGAATACCTGACAGGACATGCTCTTTCACACCCCCTTATTTCTGCCAAGGTTACGTCCCTCTGCCTAGAACACTCTTCCTACTCTCCATGCCTAAAGGGTCTTACACAACCTTCGTGACTGGACCAGGCAGCCTTCCTCCAGGTCTCATTGTATCTTGAGTAAACATGTACATTGGCACCATTAATGTTACTGCATCAATACAATCTGTTCCCTTTTTCCATCTCCCATACTAGACCATAAGGACCTCAAGGATAAAGGTCATTTATTATTCAGTAGGCCCTTAATAAATAATGAGCTAGATTGTAAAAATACTAATCGTACCATTACTGACATCTCTCAGCTCAAGCGTATAAAACTGATTGTAATTTCTTTTTGGACAGTTACAAGAGCTACTTCCTGAGGCAGTGAGAGAGTGAAAGGCAAGGAGGTCTGTTTCACTCTGCATACTATTGTATTGGAACCAGCCAAATGTCTACGGAGGAAGTTGCTGGAACTGGTGAAGGGAGAGGCTAATAATCCCACTCTGTGATCCTTCACACTCTGGTGAATTTTTGCTAGGGTTTCCAAGATCTGGAATTGGCTTCAGCCCCTAGGCTGAATATTTGCTTTTATAGACAGATACCAAGAATTTAAGCTGCCATTCATGTTACCTATCTCAACTGGACATAAACTTCCGCCATAAAAATGGGTGACTTGATTGTATTCGTTGAGATTCCCAGAATAGTTGGTAGAGAAGTTTTTGTCAACATTCATCATTCATTCATTCAACTAATATTTTGTTTTATTTTCTTTTAATTCAGTTTTTGAAAAATACATGTAAATAGTAAATAGTGAAAAATAAAAAGATATGTCAGCGCTCTCCAAAACATTATTCTGCAATGATGGAAATATTCTGTATTTTTGCTGTCCAGTATGGTAGCCATTATCCATATGTGCCTTTTAAGAAATGTGGCTACTACAACTGAGAATCTGAATTTTTTAATTGTAGTTAATTTTAGTTGAGTTAAATTTCAATAGCCAAATGGGACTAGTGGCCAATATATTAATGCAAGATAGAGAGTAAAACCTTTTTCCCTTTGTTTCTGCTCAACTACCAAGTTCTTCTTCTCAGAGGTATCCATTATTATCAGATTCTTTAACATTATTTCCCGGGATACTCTGTATATTTGTAAACTATGTGTGTGCACAAATATCAGCATACAAGTTACACAAACCACTTTCAATTCTGGATTTTCCCTGAACACATTGTGTGTCATAATTTCTATATCAGAATAGAAGGTTGCCTCACATGGAAGTACTGCAAAGCATTCCTCTGTGTGTGTGTGTGTGTGTGTGTGTGTGTGTGCGCGCCACAACTATCCATAGACATTTTGCTTGCCTTAATATTTTTTGTGAAGTCAATTTATAATGAGTGTTTCACAGATCCCCAATACCATCCATATATTTCATGATTCATTAAAAGAACTTTCAGGTCTCAGAATATTGTTATGCTCCCACCTAAGGTTTGTAACAGCAAAAGGATACATAAGAGGGTCAGCAAGCAGAAGAGACACAAGTAGAACCTGAAGAAATCCAAACATAGACTTCCTACGTTCTTTCCCTCCAATGAGAGGATTCAGACTGTGCCCTTTCCTTTAGCAGCAAAACATGCAGTAACATGCATGCAACATTTCTGCCCAGGGAAACTCATTGAAGACTCACTGCTAAGGTTTTCCTTGGGGACTGGTCATACAGGTACCCCCTGCTTAGCAACTATCAAACCCCCAAATTTCCATTAAAAAAGCAGTTGTTCAGGGCTCCAGTTGGGTAAAACAGCCTTATCACTTTGGCAACATTTCAGATCAGTTCAGGGAATTGTTTACCAGCCAAGTTACCAGAAGCCAACCAAGAGCCAATCTTGCAAGCAAGGCCTTCTAAGACAGCAGCCCCAGACTTGCTATGTTAACACTTTTCTGTATAATGAATATCTTTGCACGTACCTGATTTTTCACATATGCATATATATCTGGAGGATAAATACCTAGACACAGAAATGCCACATCAAAAAAGTATGAGCATTTCTAATATTAATAGATATTGCTGAACTGCACCAATTTATAGTTGTACTTGCGATGTATCAGAGTGTTCTCCTAAATCCCCACAAACACAGTGAGATAAATATTTAAAAATATTTACTATGTACAAGGCAACATTCTAGGTACTAGGAATATAGCATTAAAGAAGGCAGAAATTCTGGCTTATATTCCATAGGACAAGTGGCAGAAATAAACAAGTAAATGAGTAAGTGAACAGAATAATTTCAAATAATGGTAAATCATATGAAAAAAAGTAGAATTAGGTCACATAATATATGGGGACAAAAGGAGGTACTTTGGATTCAGTAGTCAAGGAAGTTCTCTCTGATAAAATGATCTTTGAGATAAAATCTCAATTAGCAAAGAGAGAGAGAGAGAGAGAACTATTCCAAAACTGGAGGCAGAGGTCTACCAGACAAGCCTGAGGGGACAGTCCATATGCCACAAGGTGGGAACAGAAAAAGGTTCCCTAAGACAAAAACACAGTGGTGGACCAAAGGAGGGAATATTTCAAGTTAAAGTCAGTGAGGACACCAGGGGCTTTCTGTCAATGTAAGAACCTTTGGTTTCATTCTGAGTGCTGCTGGGGAAAGTAATTTCATTCATGCAGTCTTTTGATCCCCCTTTGGCTACATAAAAATGGCTCTTGGGCCTTTCTTACCAAAAGCTAAAGAGTACTCACAGTCTCACAGTCTGTGCTGGGCTTATCACCTTGTGTGGGTTTATCTTTCCCTGTTTCAGACTCAGTGGGTACTCTCTTGATCTGCTTAAGTGTGTGGGCCATATGGCAGCTGGTCAACCCCACTACTTTATCTGTCCCATGCAGTGAGGGGACAGGCAAGACAAGAAGGACGCATGCAGGCCAAATGCCCTGCATCAGCTGTGATGGAGGGACCCAATGGCCATGGGGGACTGACACCCACCACTGAAGCTGATCTCGTCTGTTTCTTCCCTATGTGAGTAAAAGCATTACTCCATCCAGTGCTTGACAGCATTGTGTTTTCCTTGGCAACACTGATAGTAAGAGCCACTGGGCAGAAGTGTTCAGACTTGATTTCTGCTGATAGGGTAACAGATGCCACTTGCCTGGCAAGCACAATGTGAAACTTTTGGAAGATTTTAAGTAGGGGACAAAAGTGTTCAGTTAGCAACTGTGTAGACAATGGATTTTAGAAAAAGAAAAAGAAAAGCAGAAGGAACTTGGAATTTTTTGAGGCATTCCAGGTGAGAAATGATGATGTTTAAGCTGCAGTCTTAGCAGGAGGGTTGAAGGAAATGAAGCCAGCAAGAGTTGCTGAGACTTTGAATGTTATATACTGGGGACTGAAACCAACATGATCTCTGCCCCTGACTTGGGACTGGGCATATTTTATTTTCCCTATGTTAAACACTAATGAGAACAAGCATAAAATAACCCAGCTAATTGCTTGAGAAAACACTTACTCCTTAAACACAAGATTGGGGAACCAATGAAATAGCTTACCCAACAACACTAACAACATAAAGTACTGCCTTGATGTATCTACCTATCCAAAGCTATTATGTCATTAACTCTGTTGAATCTCAACCAGTTTGTTACTTTGTAAGACTCACTTTAAAAATCACCCAACCCAGGCCCTAGAACCCTGTAAATATCTTCCCTGAAGGTCCAGAATGCATTGGGAGAAAAGGAGAAAGAAATAAAGAGAATCTTATGGAAGATTTTTATCATACCTCTATTATTGTCGTTTCAGAATCTTAGTATGAGATCCTGGTAGAATGAGTCTTCAGTTAACATTCAAAATGTTGGTCTCTGGCAAACTTGTTGACTTAAACAGCTCAATGCCCCAAGCTCTTCTAAATAATATAAAGATATAAAGTTAAACCCTGGTCCATCTTTTAAAAATGTGAAATAATATATGTAAAACATGGAGTAACTTGAGGGGAAAAATTTAACTTTATGAAATAAAGAAACTGTATTATTTTCTGACTGAGTGAAACTTTTAACTCACATTCAACGATCTTCTATCTCGTTGAAGTACAAGATGAGATTTTCTGTTTCCTTAGGAAGTGCCTTAAAACCAACCTAATTATGTTTTATATGAATATAGCTTCTATCAAAATAGGTGACAAAACTAGCATCTGGGTGTGAATTTTCCTTCATGTAGTAGGAAATAGGTAATAATCCTAGGGCCAGCAGGGCCTTAGAAACAGACATAATCCTAAATTACACAGAATAATGAACTATAAAACAAGGAATACAAATATTGGCAGGTAAACCATACAAGGCTTTATGCAGGTTATGCAAAGTTCAGTTTGAAAATATTACTTTTCTTGTGATGCCTGGGTGGCTCGGTCAGTTAAGTGTCCAACTTCAGCTTGGATCATCATCTCACGGTTTGAGGGTTCAAGCCCTGTGTTGGGCTCTGTGCTGACAGTTCAAGCCTGAAGTCTGCTTGGGATTCTGTGTCTCCCTCTCTCTCTGCCCATCCCCCACTCATGCTCGCTCTCTCTCGTGCTCTCTCTCTCTCTCTCTCTGTCTCAAAAATAAATAAACATTTTTACGGGTGCCTGGGTGGCTCAGTCGGTTGAGTATCCGACTTCAGCTCAGGTCATGATCTCATGGTTCGTGGGTTCGAGCCCCAGGTCAGGCTCTGTGCAGACCACTAGCTCAGAGCCTGGAGTCTGCTTCAGATTCTTTGTCTCTTTCTCTCTCTGCCCCTCCCCTGTTCATGCTCTGTCTCTCTCTGTCTCTCAAAGATAAATAAATGTCAAAAAAAATTTTAATAAAATAAGATAAAATAATAAAAAATAAATAAACATTAAAAAAAATAAAATGCTACTTTTTTAAAGAACCCATGCTTATCATTATAAATATGATAAAGTTTGAGGCTACTTTAAAATGTTTAGAAATCTGTGTTCAAAAGGAGAGAAAATAAGTACACTTCTCTGGGGTTCGAAATTCTTTTTTCAGTGAGCATTTCTCATCAGCTATGTGTGCTTTCCTTATACATTGCATGGACCAGATGCTACAAGAAAGCAGTGTAAATCTTCTCAATGAAAATACAATAGTTACTCAGACAAACGAAGGCCTCCAAACAGTGTGTTGCGGTATACCATCTTGAAAAATCTAAATATAGTGCTGGGTCAACTCCTTTAGGTCACTAAACAGAACTGCTGGCAAATCCAGACAATGACTTTTTGTATTTTTTTCCCCTGAACATTTTCACCACCTGTCTTCGTGTCTGACCTCTCCAGTCATTTCAAGCAGTTCACAAAAGGAAGAAGGAAAAAAAAACCTGGCAAGCCCATATGCCAAACTAAATCATATCCAGGAGACCAAATGCCTGCTGAATGCAAGAAATGGTTATTTATAGGCCTGTAATTAGTGATTAAAACCCCAGGGAGTATTTTGTTTTCCTTTTAACCTTAAACTCCTCTCAGCTTCTATGTATTCTCATACTAAATGTGATGCTGTACAGCTCAGCCATTTATTAGAAAACAACCTAGTAATTATTGTGGGAAATGTGCTCTTCACAGTGTGTCTAGTTTGCCTCATGTTTTTAGTGGCCAATTATTTTTCAAAATAAGATCAGAGCCTAATCTGCCCCAGTTGGCCATCAGAAAACTCAGCAATGTTTCACCACATAGAAATTAGGAGCTATATTAAAAATAAAAAGTAACTTTTAATTAGTAGTGATATTTCGACAGATTTAAGCTGAAATGGTGTTATTTAAGAAACAGGTGTTCAAATAGGAAAAACAGAACAAGGCTCACTAGGTTATCACAGATTTAATAACTGAGATGTGAGTAATGTTGGACTAAAAGTATGCCTATCTATTATCAGTTGTTCTGAATATCTAACAAATCCAGAAGTATATATTTGCTTAATTAAAATTTTCCCAATATAAACAGATATTTCACTTCCACCAATGTGAAACAGATACCAGAAAGTGAAATCAAAAAATGATTAAAGATCTCATGCAAAGAATTTCAAATAATTCATGTAGATACTGTGACTGTGACTCATGGAAGAGGGGACAAGGCAGTGACTTTGCAGTATAGAAACCTGACAAACACCACCTCAGTCAGGTAATCAAGGTCAGTACCAACGGTGATAGCTCATAATGACAGTATGAACCCCTAATATGATGTGATGAGAATGACACTTCACCTCTGGATATGACCCCCCCAAAAACCCAGAACTACCATCTAATCATGAGAAAAACACCAAATTCCCCTAGAGGGGCACCCTGCAAATCACCCGACCCGTGCTCCTCAAAACCTTTAAAGTCATCAAAAACAATGACAGTCTGAGAAACTGTCATAGTCAAGAGGAGCCTAAGGACACATGGCAGCTAAAGGTAATGTATCCTGGATGTAATTCTGGGACAGAAAGAGGACATTAAGCAAAAACTAAGAAAATCTGGAGAAAGTTTGGACTTTCATTAATCATGCATCAATATTGGGGCGCCTGGGTGGCTCAGTTGGTTGAGAGTCTGACTTCAATTCAAGTCATAATCTCGCAGTCCATGGGTTCGAGTCCTGTGTTGGGGTCTGTGCTGACAGCTTGGAGCCTGGAGCCTGCTTCCGATTCAGTGTCTCTCTTTCTCTCTTCCCTCTCCCTGCTCACACTCTGTCTCTGTCTTTCAAGAATAAGTAAACATTAAAAAGAATTTAAAAAATAATAATGTATCAATATTGGTTCATTAATTGTAATAAATGTACCATAGTAATACAATACATTAACAATTAAGGAAATGAGTGTATGAGTACTGTCTGAACTACCTTTCCAATTTTTTCTGTAAATCCAAAACTCGTGTAGGAAATAAAATGATTTAAAATGATAGTAATACATGTGAGCACATCTAACACTCAGATCTTGGTTTCTAGAACCAAAGGCTCCTTGGAGAAATGGCTGATTCTTGCATTAGGGCAAGAAATAAAACCTGGAGCATCTTGTAACATCAGAAAGAAAGAAAGTGGTCACACACACACACACACACACACACGAACCAACTAATAGTGCTCCTAACAGCCAAACCTGAAAAAATAAATCATTTAGCTTTTACCACTGATACAAGGAGGAAGGAAATGAATTTTGATTGCAGGCTGTTTGTGAACCAGGCACTGTGTCAGTGCTGAACATTCATGCTGCATTTAATCTGAGGATGATTCTGGGTAGATGTGATTACTTCAACTTTATAAGTGAGGAAGTTGAAGGTCAACAAGTTTAGTTAACTTGTCCAAGGTCACACAGGTCTCAAGGACGAAACTAGGTTTTAAATTATAGGATTGCCTAGCTCCTACATCCACACTTTTTTCACTATCCCATGCTGCCTCTAATTCAAATTCAATCTCCTTCTGGTCATGAAAGTTAGTCCTAAATCACCTAAAGCTTTTTGCTTAATTCCCATTAAAGAGTTTTTAAAAATGGAGGGGTCAGGGGAATCTTACTTTAGAATTTATTATTATTTTTATTATTATCATTCTATTAGTGATGATGATGGACAAATTATAAACAAACAAACTGCAAAGTTGAGGAAATGATAAAGCCATCCACCCCAATCAAGGTACCCACAGCTTAACTGTTCTTGGAACTGTAATTTGCATCTCAGCAGTGACATTTAATACGAAGTCTGCCCCTTAAAAAGCAGAAAGTTTCTGCTTCATTTCTGTTTATATAGCCTCCAGTAGAACCCGTTTGCAGTACAAATTCATGAGTGAACAGCTAATAGAACCTTGGTGTGATCTCATCAGAAGAAAGAACCCAGCATCCCTCATCAGGCTGCTTCCATCAACTGTCACCCTAGAAAGGGTAAATGGGATATAGTTAAATAGAGCATCACCAGGGAGCAGCATGATGCACAGTAAAAACACAATCCAGCATAGGATATACACTGCCCATGTTGGGATTACATTACTCACAGCACACTGGCACCACACCTCTACTGTCTGACCCCACCAGCCACATCATGTGTTTCTGGGTTACTTTGTCACCCGAAGATCTCAATATCTGGGCACTGAGCCAGTGACTTGCCACCTTTGTGTTTCATCAATATTCTCCCACATCACTTTTGTTGAAACTATTTCTTCTTTGCAGATAAATAATTCACATTTGGTTGTTTTTGAGCTATAGGAGTTTTATTTAAATATTTTCTTCTTTTGGTCTTTATACCTAATGGTCCATTCTAACTACATTTTCAAGTTCTATCCTAAACATTGTTTTGGGAATTGTGGGGCCTGGAAAGTTTAAGTCCTAGAGAGTGGTCAGGTCTATGATGTATCCCATAACATATTTTTCTCACTTTGAGAGTGCATCCTTTCAGACCTCCTTTTTTCTTTCCAAATCATGCTCATTATTATTACTTAGTTTTATATGTAGATCATTTCCATTATGTCTTTGTACACAAGCACTATATAGCATATGAAACAACTTTTTAAATCTTAGAGTTGGACCATGTTATTTCCTTATTTTCTTGGAATATAGAAACCCTTATCATAGAAGAATAGAGTAAGAGATTGAAAAATATTGGGCACCAACATAGGCAGATATAACCTTATTACACTGAGAAGGCATCTGAGGCCTTCTAAACTGGGCTTACAGACACCAGGTAACTTTTATGAGGCCACAGCTCAAGTCCAAAACGCTTAATGTACAATACGCCAATTCGAGTTCTATGTCAAAGAAAAAGGCTTGTCATTCGGGATGATTTCTTAGGGGTGGTAGAGGGCATGAACTAATAAAGATTACTAATCTTTCTTCAATAAATTATGAAACAATTTTAAACAATTCATTTTTCTTTCACAAAAAAATGTGACTGACTTCCAAATAAAATGTATATTTTTCTTACCTTACAAAAATTAGCAACAATATAGGTGACAAAGTTTTATAACAGAGTTTGAAAATTATTATTTCTGATGTTTTCCCACAGTACCAGTATGGGGAATATTTGTTCTTATGAGATAACCAAGAAGCTAACTCTGTATAATGTTCTGGCAATCTGCCTGTCTGGACAAGGGTGGGAAAAGTAAGTATTCAAACTCTGGGAAAAGCCATCTCCAAGGTAACCCCCATGTTTATCCTTCTTTGGGGAAATTGTGCGAGTGCAAGACTCTCTGTGTCTAGGCAGGTGACTGGCAGAAAGAGCTTTCAGAGAAGGGGTCAACAAAGCCCCTTCCCAGAAAATGCCTCGGGCAGTCATTAGCTTATTAGACTTCTTTCATAATTAAATGTTTGTATAACAGCCCAGAGCCACATGCTAACACAAAAAAATGAAATCTCTGGGAATTTAGCCCCTGCATTTAATGGAGGACAGAGAAATGGCCAGGAAGAGACATGGGGTTGAGGCAAGGCTGGAACTAGTCACAGAACAAATGGGACAGAGATTCTCTCTCTCTCTTTCTGTCTCTCTTTCTGTCTCTCTCATCCCCCACCCCCTACCATACACACAAGCATCCAATGTTTCTAATTAAATTTGGATTATTTGAGAGTCATTCCCTTTCCTGTCACAAACTGTTTTAGAAGAGATTAAACACAATGCTAAAGAAGAGATTTGGGGTTCACAGACTACTGAACAAACAGCACCCTCTTAATATAACAGGTCAAACACAAGCCTGGCTCCCAGTATGGAAAAAACTGGGAAATGTACATACTGGGTCTTGCTATAGTTAATATCAGATTTTTTACAAACAAGGGTGGGAGAAATAGCCAAAACGTACCATAGATATAATTGAATGCTACTTGAATCCCACTTAAGAGATCTGCTAAATTAGAAAAATAATTTAAAAGGATTTTTTAAAAGATTAAGAATCTGTCCTTTCTCATCAAGGAGTATTGTATCTGGCAGAGTGATAAAGAAAGCATATTCTAGGGGTGCCTGGGTGGCTCAGTCAGTTGAGCATCCAACTTCAGCTCAGGTCATCATGATCTCACGGTTTGTGGGTTCGAGCCCCACGTTGGACTCTGTGCTGACAGCTCAGAGCCTGGAGCCTGTTTCTGATTCTGTGTGTCCCTCTCTCTCTCTGCCCCTCCTCTGCTCATGATCTGTCTCTCTCTGTCTCTCAAAAATAAAAAAATGCAAAAAAAAAAAAAGAAAGCATATTCTATAATCAGAGCAGTAATGGAGGCTCAGGGAAGGATAGAACCCATATGTTTAGAAGTAAGAGCAGGATCTTTATGGGTTGAAGCATATTGGAAATAAGCTACAAAGGGGAGGAACATTAAACCTTATTGGTAGAGGTATGAGAAATAGTATCTAAGGAAAGGGGCAATGGCTAAAAATTGATAATAATAATAATAATATCCTTATTGTTGTTGTTGTTGTTTTAGGTACACAGAATTGGCAATTTGTTTAGAGCAGTGTTATCAAAGTATGGCTCCTGGCAATACCAGCCTCATATGGAAACATATGAGAAATGTAAATTCCTCCAAAGAAGATATTCAAATGGCCAGCGGGTACATGAAAAGGAGCTCAACATCAATAATCATCAGGAAATACAAAGCAAAACCACAATGAGGTATCATCTCACACCTGTTAGACTGGCAATCATCAAAAAGACAAGTGATAACAAGTGTTAGCAAGGATATAGAGAAATGGGAACCCATGTACACTGTTAGCAGAATTGTAAATTGGTATAGCCATGATAGGAAACAGTATAGAAGTTCCTCAAAAAATTAAAAATAAGACTACCATATGATCAAGCAATTCCACCTCTGAGTGTTTATTTAAAGAAAACAAAAAAAAAAACAAACAATCTCAAAGAGATATCTGCACCATCATATTTCTGCACCATCATATTTATTGCAGTATTATTTATAATAGGCAAGACATGGAAACAACCTTTGTCCATTGACAGATGAATGGATTAAATTATACATTATATAAAATTATACATAAAATATATGATGAAATATTATATATATATATAATGAAATATTATTCAGCCATAAAAGGGAAGGAAATCTTGCCTTTTGTGACAACATGGATGGACCTTAACGGCATCATGCTAAATGAAATGAGACCGAGAAAGACAAATACTGCATGATCTAATATGTATGTGGAATCTAAAAAAACTCAATCATAGAAGCAAAGAAAAGATTTGTAGTTGCCAGAGGCTCAGGGTAGGGGAGGAAAAGAGGGGAACGACACATTTATTCTCCTCTTGTAATGGTTTCTATTCCTATATTCTTATTTTAACTCTCTTATTTTGTATTTTTTGAGGTAGCTAGAATTAAGCATGTAAATAAATATTGTAGGTATTTCTAAGTCTGGGAAACAGTAGATGCAAAGCTGATTATTTGATAGCAGACTGCATAATAATTAAAGGATGTTAGTACTCAGAGACTAATAACATTTAGTTGTTTTTAAAACAATTTAATGTATATACTATGAAGAACAAGCAAGAATAAAAATTGACATGAGCCAAAAAGATTGATACTCTGATATTCAGTGCCTAAGTATAGTAATCTACCCAGGTTTTCTGGGATTGAAATCAATAAAAGCTCTCAGTGGAGAGAAAGCTCTCAATTAATAAATGGATAGTAGAAGACTACATCACCTTTGTAGAGAATCTGTTAGACTTGGAGAGAAGAGGGCCCTATGAAGCAGGCGGTAGGAGTTTTGGCTTTGAGCTTGAAAGGGTTCCCATTGATCTCTCCTGGGACAGTTTGAGTGTCTAAATAAATAATAAAAGGAATTGATAATAACCCATTAAATAAAATAGGAATCCATGAGTCTAAACCTACATAAATGAACGAGTGAGTGAATGAATAAATGAATGAATAAATGAATGAAGACTTTGATAAGAGACAGTTACCTCAAATTACCTTTGCAAAAATTACTTATTAATCGCAAGAGGAAAAGGATCATTTCATGGTGCAGAAACCTGTCAGGCACCACCTTAATCGAGTGATCAAAATGAATATCATCAGATACAGAAAATATCACAATCATGTGCCACCTGAAAGGATGCAATGAGAAGAGTGCCTGTCACTTCTGAAACAGGCCTGACAAAGATGCCTGAATCTTATCATAAAAAAAAAAAGACAAACCCCTATGAGGGGCATTTTACAAAATAATTGGCGTGTAATGTTCAAACAGTAAAGTCATGAAACTCAAGGAAAGACTGAGAAACCGTGACAGAAAGAGACATGACAATTAAATGCAACATGTGATTCTGGACTGGATACCTTTGCTATAGCTATATTACTAAAACAAACAAACAAAAACAAAAAACAAAAACAAAAAAACTAAAGAAACTTGAATGGGATCTCAGAATTAAATGTTAACAATGTGCCGATGTTAACTTCTTGATTTTTATGGTTGTATTATGACTCTCTCTGAGAATGTTCTTGCCTGTAGAAATTATATACTAAGAAATGCAAAGGTAACAGAACACCATGTTAGCAATTTACCCTAAAGTCGTTCTGTAAAAACAAGGTTCTTTTACTGTACCTGCATCTTTTGGAAAAGTTTGGGAATGTTTCAAAATAAAAACCACTAATAAAAAATTAAAAACTTTGGCCATGGAAAGGACTGCTACTCGTTGCCAGTGCTTGAAATCCAACGTAAGATCACAAAGCCACTGAATATTCAGACTTCTGTTTATGCTGGGGAGCAGGGAGAGAGGTTCCAGTAGTGGGGGTGGGATAGAGCACCAAGAAGCAATTCTGAGTCATTTAACAGGGCAAAGTGCCTGGAGGGCTGGGGGTCAGTCCTTGGGCAAGTCAGGAAGGAATGCAAACTCTATTCCTTTGTGGAGTTCAGCAAAAATTACATGGAGTTTAAGGAAAACTCAGGCACAGGAACAACACAGTTCAGCTGGCCACAAGAGAAAAGACCAGCACACCAAAGTCATGCTCAGAAGAGGAGCAGGAGGAGTGAGAGTCTGAGTCCCACAGGCATTCCTTAATCTCTTCCCCTCTATTCATTGCGAGATTCTTTTTAATAGCAAAACACTGGGTGGAGGGGGACACTTAAAGGTCCATCAATAGGTGACTGGTTAAATAAATTGTGATACAGTCACAATGTAACATACTTCACAACTATTTAAAAGAGATGGCTTACCTATATATTCTGACTGTAAGTCCAAGGAGCAAGCAATTTGTCTACACCATCATGCCCTGCTCTATCCCTGGTGCCTAAAAAGAGCAATGGCATATAGTTGTTCAATAAACATTTGTTGAGTCTATAAAAGATAAATATTATATTTTTAAAAAAGATTGCAAAATAGTAAGAATAGTCCAATCTCATTTAAGTTTTACTAGACATCCCAAGTTCTCCAGTTTTTATTCTTTTCCTTTAAGTATTCAAAAGGAATCACTTTTAACTTATTTTGTGTGGGGGCACATTTCTAGGGGGGAAGCTTACCCTCTCTTAGAGGCTGTCTGTCAACTCTCATTCCAATTTCCTGCTCAGTCCTTGGCCAGCCATCCCTCTAGCATATTCTGTCCTATTCCCCACCACAGTGTACAAAAAGGGACCTTCTATCCCCTTCTTCATTCCCTGTATAGCCAGTAAAAAAAGGCTGTTTTGTGTAGTGCACTTTCACTGAAGATCTGTGAATAATGGAAGGTCATTGCAACTTAGTACAGAGAACAAATTGAAAAAGAACATTGGGCATCACTCACTATTCCTAAAAGCACAGGATGGGCTTTCCTGTACTTGCAGTCTTCCCAAATCCCAGCATCCCCGTGAAACCCCCTCACCAGTTTTTTACTGCCGACCATGAGCTCCCTCTGTGGCTCTCTTCATCATATATATATACCCCGCGCTTGTGCTCATGTAGCTCTAACGGTGAAAACAACACCTACTTTATAACACACAGCAATTATGGTTTCTTCTGGGTCTTAAGTACTCTCATTCAGCTAATCCCTGAATCTTTACTTTTCATGGCCACTACACCAACCCACTATTATCTCCTCCCACCAATATGCAGGTATCTCCCTAAAATAGTTTCTGCCCTACTAGATTAATCTACTCAAAGTGAAGGCTATTTTGGAAATAGTAAATGTCCTCACCTCATTATGCAGAGATATAATCAGAAAGAATATATACCAAACCATTAACAGTAGTTGTGTCAGGCAGATGAAGCAGCAGGGGTAGAAATCGTAAATACCTACAGGGAGAGGCAGGCAACAAAACCAAGTGAATCAGACTGATGTAAGAAATTTCTTCGAGTGAAGCAACAGAGTTTCCAGGAGGATTGCTTTGCCAGACATGTGCCTAATTTACTTTAAAAAGTTATGAATATTAGTATAATGTATTCAGATTGCCTCAATGCATGTAAGTTTCCCTAAAATTAATGTATAGATACTTTAAATTTTCATAGTTAAGGAATACTCGACCCAAATCCTTAATTAGAGCCCAGAAGAACCAGATCTAGAGATTTTTTATCACAGATATCTGAGATTCAGGTATGTATATAAACTCTTCTGGCCTTTAAGTGATACTCATTTTTAAAAAAATACTAAAGTGACAAATCACCCAATTTTAAAAATGGCCAAATAATCTAAACAAACATTTCTCCAAAGAAGATGTACAGATGGCCTTGAACAACATGAAGAGATATCATTAACCATCAGGGAAAAATGAATTGAAACCACAAATTGAAATAAGACACCACTTTACACTTACTAGAATAACTAAAATCAAAAAGTCAAATAATAAGTGTTACGGAGGATGTGGAGAAATTGGGACCCTCACACACTGCTGGTGAAAATGTAAAATAGAGCAGCTGCTTTGGAGAATAGTCTGGTAGTTCCTAAAATGGTTAAACATAGAGTTACCAGATGATCCAGCAATTCTACTCCTAGATATACACCCATGAGAAAAGAAAACCAACATCCTCACAAAAACTTGTACAAATATATTCGCAATACCCAAAAGAGTAGAAACTTCCCAAACGTCCATCAACTGATAGTGAAAAAACAAAATAGGGTATATGTATACAATAGAATATTATTTGGCAATAAAACAGAATGAACTACTGATATGTGCTACAACATGGATGAACCTTGAAAACATTACACTAAGTGAAAGAAGCCAGTCTCAAAAGACCACATATTATATGATTCTACTTTAATCAAATCTTCAGAATAGGCCTATAAATATGGAAGGCAGATTTGGTTGCCAGGGGTTGGTGGGGAGGTGGATGAGGAGAAAGTGGAGGTAACTGCTAATGGTATACAGTTTCTTTCTGAAATAATGAAAATGTTCTAAAATTAATTGTGGTGATAGATGCACAACTTTGTGAATATACTAAAAGCCACTGAACTGCTCATTATAAATGGATGAATTGTATAGTATGTAAATTATATCTCAACAAAACTGTTTAAAAAATACCAAGTAAGCCAAACAAAATACATCTTCAGGTCTAATGTCACCTATAGACCCTTAAGTCTGTGATCTTTACTTTATACTTTCTCATTTGTTGAATGTGTTATAATGAGCATTGGTATTAGTAACCTCTTGCTGCCATAATAAAAACCATAGAATTCGTGCCTTAAATAACAGAAATTTATTTCTTACCATTCTGGAGGCTGGGAAGTCCAGATAAAGATGCTGGCAAGATTTCTTTCTGAAGCTTCTTCTTTTGGCTTGTAGGTGGCCAACATTTTTTGTGTGTTCACATGATCTCTATACATGTAAGGGGAGGGAGAGGGAACAAGCTCTTGGAGGGTTTCTTCTTATAAGGGTACTAATCCCATCATGGGGACCCCACCCTTATGACCTCATCTGACCCTGATTATGTCACAAAAGCCCCATCTCTAAATACTATGGCACTGGCAGTCAGGGCTTCAATTTGGGGAGGACACAAACATTCAGTCCATAACAAATATGAATTACTCTGTAATTTTAAAACTATACTTAAAATTTTTTAATAAAAATAATTAAATCTCTACTTTCTGTAGTCTGGTTTTATCCTAAAGATTGGAATGTAAGCTTCATAAGGATGTGGATTTAGTCACTGGTGAATCCTATCTGACATAGAGTTGGTACTCAGAAATACTTGGGAAGGAAGAAAGGAAAGGAGGCAGGGAGGAAGAGAGGGAGGCAGAGAGGAAAGGACAGACTAACATGCATGGGTCTAGGGCTAAACTTGCAGGTGGGGATTAAGAACACAAAACTATAGGGGCACCTGGGTGGCTCAGTCAGTTAACAATCTGACTTCAGCTCACATCATGATCTCACAGTTCATGAGTTCGAGCACTGCATTGGGCTCTCTGCTGTCAGTGCAGAGCCTAGAGCCTGCTTCAGATTTCCTATCCCCCTCTCTCTCTGCCCATCCCCCACTTGCACTCCCTCTCTCAAAAATAAACATTAAAAAAAGAAAGAAGAACACAAAGTTATAGAACGCACAGGGCTGCAGAGGTAAGGAGTCAAACACTCTGGGACCTTCAACCCTAAATTTCACTCTCTTCTTTCAAGTGCCAGTGCTTGCCTAAGCCTAACCTCAATTTTAAAGACAGACAGTGAACTGAGGTATAAGTAATTCACCACAAGGCCATCCTTGTGCCCTGCTTTAAACACTTTCAAATTACACAGAGGTAGCAAGGCCACCTACACATCGACACAGATCAGCACATTGAATTAGAAGTCAAGTGGCAGAGAACCAGAACAAGCCTCTGTGTGAAATGAGATGAAGGGTCCCACACATGTGTGGGAGACTCTGGTGGACCCTGACAGCTTGTGCAGCCTCGGACAGTGAAGTCAAGGGTGGCATATACCACTGAAAGCAGTGTGGGATTTTGTCTGCAACTGGGTAGTGCCTCTCCTTGTATCCCTCATCTACCAGGAAACTCAAGGTGTTCACGGCATTTCCATGACAGGGGCATTCATGTACACCAGGCAGCTGACCAACTATATCTCAGTTTGTTCCTTCAATGACTTCCCCCTCACCATAATTCCCCTCATAGTCTCACTTCCTTTCCTTCCCTCACACTCTGCCCTGTTCCTTGAATTAACTTTCAGAGGTATGGTCTGACATCTTTTACTTAACAACAATGTCTCAAGTAATAGCCAACATGATTCTGCTTTCAAATCACACAAGCAAAGAGCTCATCAACTGGGGAGAAATTTCCAAGAAGAAGCAAAGAAATCAATACTATGTTTAAAGGTGGCACTTTGAAAAAAATGAAATACAATTTGAAATATAATGCTTTATATGTGTATAGTTCTTTATACGTAAAAAAGCACTTTTGCATATGTACCTCATCTGATCTTTTGAATCCTATAGGTTTTATCATCTGAGATCTGAAGCTCAGAGCAGGGAGATAACGCAAAATATTTAAGAATGAATTGAGTGTTTACACTGTACTGGCACTGCTCTTGGTGTTTAGATGTGTGAACCCATTTAATGTTCAAAAGAACCCTGGCAGGAAGGTAGCTGTGACCCATTGAGGGAAGAGGGCTCTCAGATTTAAGTCAAGATCTCACAAGCAGACACAGAGGCAGTAGAAAAGCAGGAATGCAAATTGAGCCCGGTCAGCTCCTGAGCACATGTCCTTGACCTCTGCACTCACTCGTGTGTGTGGCAGAAGTTAAAAAAGCATGCCGTCAATTCCAGAACTTTCCTGCCATCCATTAGTTCAGGTCATTACTGCTGGATGTGATAGTGCTGAAGGGGTGAGAGTATCTGATATGAGTTTTAATAAAGGTAGATGATTTATAATCTTGTCTTTCTGGACTTACATATCCTAAGATTAAGTGTATGTGTGCATGCATGTACACCCACACCCACACATTTTACTTGTATTGACTCATGATAGAGTTGTCTTCTTATTTTGGTAACTGAAATAAGAGGCATACTAATTACTCTTTGGAGAAAAGTGTACCATGAGTGTTCCCAACTCCCCTTCTTGCAGAAGAGGAAAGAAATGGAGGCTGAATACAGGGGCTGTGCAGGTGTATGGTAAAAGGGTGGGATGGCTGGAAAAATACATGCAACAAGACATGTTTATTTTGCTTCTAGTCGAACTCTGGCAGCTATAAAGATGTTCTTTTTGCGGGCTAGCCCTTAAGAACTTTGCCTTGTCACAGAGACAAGCTTTACAGATATAAGATAATTAGAGAACACCACTAACACAAGTGCTAAAATGTGTGGTGTAGACAAGTGAGTTTCATCCTGAGCATGAGGATCTAGGGCCATGTACTGTTTATTGTGTACAAGCTATACAGTTGTATGTGGTAGCTCTATGAGGATCCTTTTGCACGTGTGTGTCTGTGTGTGTGTCTGTGTAGGGCGAAGGGACATATATGACTATATGACTGTGATTATACTTTCAACCTCTACTGATTGAGCAAATACATACAAGTGTAGATGGATTCAAGAACACCTTGGAATAATAGAGCAGCCCCCCCACCCCGAATATAGGACCTACATGCTTTAAATTAAAAAAAGCAAAATGAGTCAGAAAAGATAAGAGATTGTGAGAATTAGGATAGACAAAGAAGAACTAGTAAAATGTGGATTGAGAAAGGAGCCTGAAATCATTCAAACCAGAGGGAAAATGAAGCTAAGACTCAGATGTAGGCATGAATTTTGAACATGGGGGTCTTGCACAGAGTAATGCCATTTTTCACCTCTATTATTATGGCTTTCTCTTGTCATAATCTAATACAGTCATGCAAGAATTTACTTGGAATGAAATTGTCCTTCATAATTTCTTGGAAAAAGGTACCATGGAAGTTATTCGTGTTGCTATTTTTTCCATCACAATTTTTCAAGGCCACTAAGGTAATTCACAGTGGATATGTATGGACCAGCCTAGGTTATCTTTAACACATTGTTTTATTCTTACTAGTTGGGGAATTCTAAAGTGAAAACTATAAAATGCCACATACTGATTTCGATAGCTACTCAAAGATAAAAATGTGTATATAGCTAAGATTCTTTTTAGCAAGATTCAGTTAAATGGATCCTGCCAAGTCTGAAGTATTTGGCCCTCTGGAGGGGAAAGGCAGCACTCCATTTTACCATGAAGCAATCCACCTATTCATTGTACAATTGTCCTGAGAAGTACCAGTGATTATTTCTGATTTTCCAAAGTACATGAAACAATAGTGGAAGGAATGATTTAATTCTTCTCAGTGCACAGGACAAACTTTTTAGCTTTATAGCCTGACACCTGAGATTACACACAGACAACACTCAGTTTCCTATAACCTCAGGATCACAATATTTTATATCCTAAAAAAGACTGTATTGTTTCCCAGCTTCCACACAGAGTTCCAAAAGAGAAAAAGAGATGTTAGACTCTTGTGTCCCAGTGATCCAGAGAAATGGAGGCAGAGCCAGAGGCGCAGGAATTGTGTTGTTTCACAAGAGAAAGTAGAATGGAGAAAGAAGGATTATGTATCAGTCAGCTTCTGCCACAATAATGCAGCATAACAAAATATCCCCAAACTCAGGGGATTATAACATAAGCATCAATTTTTCTTAGACACAGGTATTTAGCTTGGCAAGCATGACAGCTCCAGACTGTGAGCGGCTCCAGAATGCACTCTGAGACCAGATCTACCCCAGATGTCTTTCATCTTCCTTGGAAAAGTGACTACCTGGAGCAAGTTCTTCCTGACACTCAGAAGTTAATTACATAAGACTAAGAATCAAATGTGAGAAAAAGCTAGAGCCTAAGAATCTCCTGAGACATAAGAAGAAGGAAAAAAAATACCATTCATGACTGGGGAAGCATGGTTCTCTCCAAACAGGGTTCCTGACCTCACACATTTGCTCCCATCTTCCACATATACTTTTATGATGGGCTTCTGAATTGTCTCCACTCCTTAAAATCTAGGGATACTTGGCTAAATTCATAGTCCCCAAAATGTTGGATATTAAAGAAAAGAAACAAAGAAAGAGAAAGGCCACACTTTGATAATACATAGCAGACCCCTCTTTGTAAGTTACTCATTTTCTGTGAGCCTCAGTCTCTGCAAAATGGGATTTTTTAGTGTAGACAATATTGGCAGCCTAAAAGCAGTAAAGCAACTCAGAAGGGAATGGAATTCCAAAGTCTTGAGCGCCTTGCTGAGAGAAATGCTAGAATTATACAAATTTAGCAATATCTTTTCTGTAAATGAAAATCACAACTAAGAGTTTCTAAAGGCCTAGTCTGAACCCAAAATAAATATGTTAAGAGATACTTACTGGCACAATTGCCCTAAGAAAGAGGCTTTGCTCTGCAGCTGAATTTATGTTCTCCAAGGGCAGGTGTCAGAGTAGGGAAAGATGTCAGGGACGGGAATGAGGAAGGCCAAGAATAATTTATAGAATGCATTTTTTTTTTCTTGGCATAGGCACAGGGGCTGCCAGAAATCTATCCCCATCCCCGTCGAGCTCCATCTCTTCCCCACACTCCATGGGTTTAGGCTCCATGCATATGAGTGAAGATGGGGATCAGAGGGAGTGAACCAGCAGAGCCCACTCAGGGGTTGCTGGGTGCACTGGTCTACTTGGGCTGTGGCAAGTGGCTGGGTGCTGCATTTAGCCTTCTACAGAACAATTTCACTTGCAGAACAAACAATCTCACATGCCATGAGCGTCTTCCTACAACCTACCTCAGGTGATGAACAGCAGAGCACAGTGGTGAAAC
Source organism: Cryptoprocta ferox (assembly GCA_028646485.1). Taxonomy (NCBI): domain Eukaryota; kingdom Metazoa; phylum Chordata; class Mammalia; order Carnivora; family Eupleridae; genus Cryptoprocta; species Cryptoprocta ferox. The sequence goes on from CM053573.1 coordinate 112,755,461, forward strand.
CACCCAGTCCTTGTCACTTCTGCTTGTGCTATTGAATTCTGGAAGTGTTGTGATTGCCTTTGGCCTCCAGGCTCAGGGCAAATGCCTGAACCTGCAGGAACAGCACATTCTTGCGTTAATCACCTGAGTCTTCTCAGCTGCTGGAGGAAGAGGAGGCTCTTAGGACTGGAAGATCAACTTGGGAGCAGGCAGCTGGTGGGCAGCAGGCCCCATTCTCTGAGATTAGGGCAAACTGAGTGAGGAAGGAGTGGCCTCACGTGATGAAGGGAAGCAAAGTACCAGCTGAAGCGGGAAACTGGTTCCCTGATAAGGTAAGCAAAGCTATGTCCCAGTCCTTTGGGACCACCTTCCAGGATGGGGACATACTTCTAGCCCAGAGGGAAAACAAGCAAGAGTAGGATCATAAAACTGCCAGCTGGACGATTTCTATGCTCTGCTCTGGGTGTTTTCTTTGTTTACTTTTCTCGTGTTCTCCTTCAGCATTGATGAAAGTAATCATGTCTTTTCATGCCAGCCTATCTCAGTGGTGAAACTTTCCAGAGCAAACAGGGCTCCTCCAAGCCAGAGCCACATGTAGTGGCAGGGGTCACTGCATGGGTGCCTCAGAGGTGACAGATTTGGAGCTGCTCTATAAGGCAGTTGCCCCCAGTGGGAAACTGCTAAGTTTTAATTTTAAGAGAAGTGTTTGCCTCTCACAAGTGATGACATGTTATTTGTTGTGTTGGTGGCCAAGAATGTGGTCTCTAGAATCAGACCTATTACTCAATTTGGTCCCATCACTTACAGCTGTGTGATCTTGGATAAGTTTCTTAATCATCTAAACCAGTTTTGCTATCTATAAAATGGAGACAATATTGTAACTTACAAGATTGTTGTAAGAATTAAATAAAGTAATGCATGTAAAGTCCTTGGCACAAGGCCTGGAAGAACTGAATGCATATTTATCATCATTACTATTATCATTATCATTCCTCCTTATGCTTTCTGGAAATTCGGAGAACAGAGGTGTAATTCTCACTCAAAACGATGTAGGCTGGAAGGAATTGCTACTTGTTCCATCTCCCTCTCCTACTTCTTTCTCCCCATCATACACTATCCAGGGTGGGAGACAACAGTCACTAAAAGTTAGGGAAGCTCTTTTTCTAAGACCAGGCGGCTCTGGAGATGAGCAGGAAAGAAAACAAGTGTTCCTTGAGTCTCCTGGTGCAGAACAAGGGCCTTAATATTAATTAAATTCTCAGGAAAAACAAAAATGTTTTAAAATGACTCTTTCACCAGCATTAAAATTTACTTTGGAGGACAAGCTTCCTTTATTAGGCATACAGTTTATAAGTCCATGACTCACAGCACATAGCAAAGGAAAACTTAAATTGGAACTGAAACCTCTCGTCTCCCATACTCAAAACCGCAAAGTTCACTAAATAGGAGAAGAGAGAAATTATGCAAGGGGCCAGATCTTTTACTTTGAGGAAGGGTATTTTTAGACAATGAGAAAAGGACAGGGGTATCTGGGGCATGAGAGTGGAGAATCTGAGTCAGGTCAGGTCAATCTGGTGACAAAAGTGTCACCAGAAGCAACCTCCCAACATGTTTTATACAATACCTCAGGCTTCATCAGGCTTGCCCTGTGAGAACGAGCAGAAAATCAAAAATAACAGCACTAGTCTTCCAGTATGGAAACTACCTATATCAGCAGAGTTTAGAATGCCAATTGTGGTGAGACTAAGATACCAGGTGGAAAAGAGCAAGGAAGGGGGGTCTGCTTGGCCCTATCTCTTTTCAAGCACAGCAAGGAGGCAGCAGCCAACTATCAAGTGAATTCCATTTTGAAATCGCAGGTGATCAGTGGTACAGGTTAATGAAGTCAGCAAACTCAGGAAAGGCAGGAAGACTCAATGGGTCAGAGAAACACTGAAGGTGAGGGGTGGGGAAGGTAGCTATTAAAAAATGAGGAGGGGCACCTGGGTGGCTCAGTCAGTTAAGCATCTGACTTCAGTTCAGGTCATGATCTCGCAGTTTGTGAGTTCTAGCCCTGTGTCAGGCTCTGTGCTGACAGTTTATAGCCTGGAGCCTGCTTCAGATTCTATGTCTCCTTCACTCTCTGCCACTCCCACAGTTGTGCTCTGTCTCTCTCTGTCTCTCTCTCTCTCTCTCTCTCTCTCTCAAAAATAAACAAACATTTAAAAAGTGAGGAAAACTAAAATAAAACAATAGCTATTTCAGAAACAATAGTGAGCCAAAGTTTGCTGGACCAGAAGAAATAAGGCTAAGAAAATTATGTAGGCAGTTTTACCAAAACTTTATATAACTGATATTAATATTATAGAAATTGTTTTAGTGATCAGAAAATGTAAGAAGGCTACTTAACTCATTTTGGAGTGCCAATATAACCTCGATACCACACACAATAGTAACAGTATAATAAAAGAATATTTATATCTGTCTCACATAGATTCAAAAATACTAAGAAAATAATAGTGCATCAAATTCAGCATGTTTTAATTTTTTATCACGTTTTTAAAAAAATTGAGAAACATTAATTCAGTCTTAAAGTTTCAGGTTTTTGTTAAAAGGAAACAACTCTAAATTTTTGAAAATCAGAGAACTTCCCGTTTTTGTCAACTTGACCAGAAACTCCACTCCATAGTAAAAAGATCCAGGGAATACATCAAGTGAACGTAAACAGGTCCTTAAAACCACTTGCCTAATGCTTCAGTCACCAACAAGAAGGGAAAGAAGGGCATGACCCCTCCTTTAAGTACACTTCCTCAACACCTCACAGAACATGTTCACTTGCATACCATTGGCTGGAACTTAGTGAAATGGCCACCCCCAACTTCAAATGCAGCTGGAAAATGTGGTCTTTGTTCCAGGCAACCCTGTTCCCCGTTAAGTCAGCAGATCCCCTATAAGATAGATAGATGATAGATGATAGATAGATAGATGATAGATAGATACAGAGAGGCAGAAAATGGATAGGAACACAATAATAAAAATGTAATTTAAAAAATTTCCACTGATAATAACAATGATATGGCACATAAAATAAATACAAAAATCAGTCACAAAAAGTATATGGGCAAAGATAGAGATTATCAAGGTATGAAATGGAAAAATTTGAATAAATAGAGAGATATACCATAGCCATGGATAAGATGACTCAGCACAATTTATTCTCACCATGTTAATCAATAAATTCAAAGCAATCAAGTGAGTCATCAAAGAATTATCATACCAGATATTAGGTAATAATTAAGTTGACAAGGAGCAGAAAAATAGGCAAACAATATAGTGGCAGAAAAAGATCTAAGCATATGCAGAAACTTGGTATCTGGCAGTAGGGAAATGACATAGCATACAAATCAGTGAGTGTGTTAAGTTCCTCCAGAGAAACAGAAGCAATAGGGTCCCTGCACACATGTATGTCTGTAGATCTCTACATCGACATATCTATATCTGTATTTCTATTGAGAAAGAGAGAGATTTACTTTAAGGAATTATCTTACATGGTTGTGGAGGCAGGCAAGTCCAAATCTTAGTAGGTACGTAGGCCAGTGGGCTTGAGACCCATCGAAGAACTTGATGCTGCAGTTTGACGGCAGTCTGCTAACAAAATTCCCTCCTCTTCTGGGGAAGTCAGTCTTTTTATTTTATGGCTTTCAACTGATTAAATGAGGCCCACCCACCTACATGATGGAAGGTAATCTGCTTTGCTCAAATTCTACTGATTTAAAGACTAATTTCAGGTTAAAAAGTACCTTCACAGAAACATCTAGAATACTGTTTGGCCAAATTTCTGGGTACTGTAGCCTAACCAAGTTGATATACAAAAGTAACCATCACAGTGGAATAAGAGCTATTCTAAATGTGATGCTGGAACAAATAATTATCTATATGAAAAAAAAATTAGATCCCCACTTACTTCACTCCAAGAAACAATATTATATGAATTAATTAAACAGTTAAATGTAAAGCAGTAAAAATTTCAAACATTGAGAAAAATATAAAACATTTTTGTTTCCTCAGAGTAGAAAAGAGTAGAAAAACACTAATTTGTAAAAATTAGAAACAACCTCTTACCTATCAAGGGAAATGGATTCTTAGCATGTTGTATATTCAATATTCCTTTAATAGTCTATTACATAACAGCTAAAATGAATGACCTCTAGAGCATGTATCACATAACAAGTATCAAAACAGAATAACCTCAGAAACACAATGTGTACTCTGATAGTATTTATACAAACTTTGAAAACATGCAACATAATGTTATATACTACCCATGAGTTGTGTGGGTGTGCACATATGTAAGTGGAGTAAAGTATAAAAATGTGAATGAGAATGGTAAACACCAATTTCATGACAGAGGTCATCCTTAATACATAAGGGAAAGGAATGGCGTCTGGAAGTGTGACAAAAGTGTTTCACCTATATTTGTGATATTTTGTTTAAGAAACAATATGAGGGATACCTGAGTGGCTCAGTCAGTTAAGCGTCTGATTGACTTTAGTTCAAGTCATGATCTCACACTTCGTGAGTTCAAACCCCGCATTGGGCTCTGTGCTGACAGCTCAGAGCCCGGAGCCTGCTTCAGATTCTGTGCCTCTGTCTTTCTCTGCCCCTCTCCCTCTCACAATCTGTCTCTCTCTTTCTCTCTCTCTCTCTCAAAAATAAATAAACTTTTTTTTACTTTTAAAAAAGGAAAAAAGAAACTATATGAAGCAATGAGGGCATAATGTAATTTGATAGAGCAGTGTGATGGGGACACAGGTGTTCTTTTGGCTATTCACTGTACTTGTTTGTTATACTTTGAATTTTCAAAATAAAAAATTAAGAATTTATTAGGAATCTAAAAATTCTGTCACAAAGAGGCCAATATCATTCCTAAAATATAATATTTTGGACATATTATAAATGTAAAGTGGTTTCCTGGGTAAAATGACTTCCATTTAGCTCACTCTGAACATCCTTAATTTCCATTAAGTGCAAATTCTGTTTAACACCATACACTTGTAGATTCTTTTTTTTTAAAGAACATGATAGTTGTCTTTATTTCTTTTAATGTTTATTTACTTTTGAGAGAGAGAGAGACAGGGCACAAGCAGGGGAGAGGCAGAGAGAGAGGAAGACACAGAATCTAAAACGGGCTCCAGGTTCCGAGCTGTCAGCACAGAGCCCAATGTGGGGCTCAAACTCAGTAACAGGGAGATCATGACCTGAGCCAAAGTTGGACGCCTAACCAACTGAGCCACCCAGGTGCCCTTGTAGATTCTTAAGAAATGCTTTTGTTGATATGAATTTAGAGACCTGTCAGTGCAAAGAAATATAGGAAAATGGTAAGGAAGAGATAAATAGCCATAATGTTTAGTCAACCAGAAGAAAAATTTTAGCTAGTGCTTTTCACAAAAATTTGTAGTATGCATTCATTTCATTTGTGTACACATTAACTGCTATAATTGGCATGATATGTAATAAAACCTTGCTAATATTCTCCAGTTAAATTGTATGTGCTATGAATTAAAGAGATTGCCATTTTCTTTTTTTTAAATGTTTCCTGTTTAAAGATTTTTTTTACATTTATTTATTTTTGAGAGACAGAGTGAGACAGAGTATGAGTGGAGGAGGGGCAGAGAAAGAAGGAGACACAGAATCCGAAGTAGGCTCCAGGCTCTGAGCAAACGTTCAGCACAGAGCCTGATGCAGGGCTTAAACCCATGAACCATGAGATCATGACCTGAGCCTAAGTCAGATGCTTAACCGACTGAGCCACCCAGGCGCCCCAGGAGATTGCCATTTTCAGCTTTCAAATATTTGAATTAATACAGTGATATAGTAAAAGAAAACTCAGTAAAACTTAGTTTCTTCCTATCTTCTTGCACAGACCTTAAGATTTAACATGTGTATATAATTGTTTGTGTGAAAACTATCAAGACATCCTAGCAAGTAGAAAAACCACAGGCTGAAAAGTGAGAGACTCTTGGGTTCATTCCAAGCCTTGCCACTTTCTAAATGTGTGATCTCACTTGGGAGACTTCCTCTATTGAGCTTCAGCTTCCTTGTCTATAAAATGTAGATAATCATACCTTCCTTACAAGGTGAAGGATCAATATGTACACTCGTGTGTGAAGTGTAAACAGCAGTCATAGCATGACATGACAGTAAGTTGGAGTAGTTACCCCCATCTTTAACATACGGCTGTGTATATTTCCACCCACATTTAAATTTAGCAAGACCTTTAATCCAAGGCAAATTAAACACTGTCCAAGTGAGGAACGTTATTTAGTCATTCAGAGTCCATGATTTCTAAGCAAACTTCAAAGGCACTTGGAAATATTGGGAAAAATGCAAAATCACAGCTTATGCTAATTCTCCAATTTTGAGTCATAACTTTCCCAGAAAGACTTGCTCATCTATAAATGGGCCATAGTATGTGCATTGTTAGAAGCACTGAAGAAAACTAAATGTTTTCAATTTACACAATCATTTTCTTAAAGTTCTGCTCTCTACAAGTCTATATGTTATATTATGCTCAGTGTGGCCCTGAACATGGAGGGACTCACTGAGCTTTCCCTTCAAGTGAGAATTTGCTGCAAAATGTGCAGGTAGCTGAAAGCACCCAAGTGTACCACCCTGTCCATTAACTACAGTGTTCAATTCCAGCTGATGACTGAACACTGGGGATGTGAGGACCCAATCATTTATGCCCATCATTGCACCAGAGCTTTCTGTTGGTCTGGCCAAGACTTTCTTGGGGCTGCACCACAGGCTTTTACCAATCCTCCCTCCATCCTACTCTCAAGTCACAGTACTTGATGTATAAGTATTATACTCCCATCTGAAGGCTTTCCCTGCCTACATCTGTTCTCTCTCACCTTTATCTCTCACCCCAGTAAATCCCCTGTACTTCTTACTGTTTTAGTATCTGCTTCCTGGAAGAACCTGAACTGACATAAAGAGAAATAAATATTGTTTCCCCAAAGGAATTTATAATGTAGAATATTAACACAAATTAGAAAATAATATAAATCTACATTATACATACATAATCTATAATGTAAATTATATTACTATGGAAACATGTAAAATTTAAAAGCACATGATGATCAGTCCACTGCAAAACAATTATACCTTACTATCCACCCCAAAAAAAGCTAATAAAATTCAATGACTTAATAGATACATTTCTTAGAGTCTTTCTGTCCTGCTATGATGTCCTGTGGAAACCGGGGCAAAGTGAGGCAATAATTCAGAAAAAAAAAATCCAACTTTTAATTATTAGATTTTACCAAGGCTAGCAAGAATAGTAGCTGTGGTTACTCTGACCAGCTGTGGATACTCTGACCAGCAGTATCTGACACTATTGAAATCCTTTCCTTTTTGAAGAATTATAGGATGTAATTGACTCTTTTCAACACCAAGAGACCATTCTTGAGATTTATTGATGGCTAGTTGCATTGATACAAGTACATATAAGCAAGCTATAAACGTAGTGCTTGAGAAAAATATGGCAAGATACAACATATTTATTTATTTTACAAATATTTGCTACACCTGTGGGCAAGTTTCAGTGTTAGTGCTATGCTATTGGAGAGTTATAAAAATGAAGCAAATAGGCATTTCCTCAAGGAGCTTAGAGTCCAGTTGGGGAAATCAAAATTATTTAGATATTTCCTTTTTAAAGTCACGCTTGCAAATTTGGAAATATGTGCAAAGCAAGGAAAAGTAGCCAGAAGAAAAACACATAAAAAAATAAAGACAAATACAAGGCATTAATTTATTAAAAAGGCAAAGATAAAATGCTCTGGGAATTCAGAATAAAAGACAATACATCCACCAGGGTTGAGAGTAGAGAAAGGGAGTATCATAGAAAATTTCACACGGAAGGTGGGATTAAAGATGGGAGGGACAGGATTTGGACATCCAGTACAGACATAAAGCCATTCCCTGAAAAGAGAGGGAAATAACAATGTGAGGCAAACACAGCAGCAAGGATATGAGGAGCTTATAGGGGTGGGGTGAGGAAGACAATTCAGGTTTTCTGGCACAAAGGATAAAGCAAGACGCATGGTGAAAAGTTGGGCTGGAGAGATAAGCTGAAGATAGAATTGGAGAGCCTTGCGTGGTACACAGAAGGCTCTTATTTTATATTATACACCCCACTGCAGGAACTGCTAAAACAAATGCACAAGTGTGAACTTTTACAGTAAGGGAGCACCAAATTCAAATATCTGAATCATCTCTGACTTTAGTGTCACAAAGGAGCAAAACTTTCCACCCATTTGGAAAAACAATTGCAATAAAGAACAAGTGACTTTGCCTGACTGAAGAGAAATAATGGTAAAGAATTATGCATTTCATTTAGTTAAGTTTGTAAATACATATTTCTATACCTGCTTTTATCCTAGAAAAAAGTTTTTCAATATCTTTCTCCATAAAAATGATAAGATTTTCATAGCTGATGTCTGTGTGCATAAAACATAACATATTTGAAACTTCACTTAGCTTGGAGTAGGAGATTTAGGTTCTGGATTGTATCAGTTACAAAGCTCCTAGTGAGAAGGGGAAGGGAAGGGAAGGGAAGGGAAGGAAGGAAGAAAGGAAGGAGGGAGAAAGGAAAGAAGAAGGGAGAAAGGAAGGAAGGAAGGAAAGAAGTAAAGAAAAAAATGGGAAAAAAACAAGTCAATTAGCCGAAAAAATAAAGATTCCTGTTTTGTATAACTAGGAATCCAGGGCAGAAAGTTTCTGAAACTAGTTAATTCTGCAGCTCAACAACGTCATCCATCACCCACCCCCACGTGCACATGCACACACACTAGATTTCCATTCTTCTTTGCCATCCTCATCATGCAGCTCCCCTTTAAGCTAGTCCTCTTCATGGTAACAAGATGGCTGCCTCAGTTCTAGGCACCAAATCTCATTCAGCAATGTGCAGCCAAAGAAAGGAGAGTATATGTCTACTTTCATGAGCCAGAGAACTTTTTTTTTAATGTTTATTTACTTTGAGAGGGAGAAAGAGAGAAAGAGAGCATGAGCTGGGGAGGGGTGGAGAGAGAGGGAGAGAGAATCCCAAGCAGGCTCCTTGCTAATAGTGCCCCGTCATGGGGCTGGATCTCACAAACCATGAGATCATGACTGAGCCTAAATCAAGAGCCAGCACTTAACCAACTGAGCCACCCAGGTGCCCACAAGCCAGAGAACTTTTATAAGAAGCCCTTCAACAGATTCTCCTTCCCATTTCATTGGCCAGTTGCCAGTATGAGTTGACAAGACCCCTCTTAAATTTGAGACCAATTAAGATTAGCCCTGGGTCAGTAATACAAGGGTGGACACTTAAAAAACCAGAATCAGCTACCAAGAATGAAAGGTCTTAGATTGGGGGGGGTGCCTGGGTGGCATCTGACTTCAGCTCATGAGCAGTTTGTGAGTTTGAGCCCCATGTCGGGCTCTGTGCTGACAGCTCAGAGCCTGAAGCCTGCTTTGGATTCTGTGTCTCCCTCTTTCTCTGCCCCTCCCACACTCACTTGCTCTCTCTCTCTCTCTTTCAAAAATAAATAAACTTAAAAAAAAAAACTTAAAGAAAAAGGAAAGTCTTGGGTTGACAACCAACAATGCTTGCTATATAGTCTACCATTATTTACTATATGACTGTGTATGACAGTTAACATCTCTGAGCCGCAATATCTTCATTTGTAAAAGAAGAAATTTCATAAGTTCCACATTTTACCTTTTTTTTTTTCCTTTTTTTACTTACTCTAGTTGACACACTATGTTATGTTAGTTTTAGGTATACAACATAGTGATTTGACAACCCTATGCATTATGCTTTGCTCCCCAAAAGCGTAGCTACAATCTGTCACCATACAATGCTACCACATTCCCTATGCTCACCTTTCATCCCTGTGACTTATTCATTCCATAACTGGAAGGCTGGACCTCCTACTCCCCTCCACCCATTTTGTTCATCCCCCCACTCCTCCTCTCTGGCACCCATCAGTTTGTTCTTTGTGTTTTATGGATCTGTTTCTGCTTTTGTTTGTTTGGTTGTTTGTCTAAGTAAAATTAGCCACATGTTACTTTAAAATTTAGTGGTAATTATCCCACATTAAAATTTGTCATTCTCTTCAAAACTTTCCCATTTACTTGTATTTCTTGTTTTTATTTTGACTAAAATTCAGTAAACTAGTGATTTAATGTTGCAAAGGATTTCAGAAAAAATTGTGATGAACAGCAAACAAACTGGTAAAAAAAAAAACATTTGCAGTTCACACATAGAGAAGGGGCTGATTTCATATATATGTACAAAACATAGAAAGAGAACTCCTTCAAACTGGAAATAAAAAAAAACAATTAAAAAATGGGCAAAGTTGGAGTGCCTGGGTGGCTCAGTTGGTTAAGCATCCAACTCTGGATTTTGGCTCAGGCCATGATCCCAAGGTCATGAGATTGAGCCCCATGTCTGGCTCTGCACTGATTGTGGAGCATGCTTGGGATTCTCTTTCTCCCTCTCTGTCTGCCCCTCCCCTTCTCGCAAGCACTCTCTCTCTCTCTCTCTCTCTCAAAATAAATAAATAACCATTCTTCAAAAAGGACAAAGTTAATGAAAAAACAGATCCTGAAAGAAGAAATACAAAGGATTCTTTCATTTTAAGTTTGTTTGTTTATTTATTTGTTTATTTATTTATTTAGAGGAAGGGGCAGAGAGAAAGGGAGAGAGAGAATCCCAAGCAGGTTCCACACTGCCAGCCCAGAGCCTCACATGGGGCTCAATCTCACAGCCATGAGATCATGACCTGAGCTGAAATCAAGTGTCACAGTTGGACGCTTAACTGACTGAGCTACCCAGTAGTACAAATGATTTTTAAGTACATGAAAGTGATGCACCCTTAGTCATAATGAGAGCAATGACCAGTAGAGCTACATTGTGATTCCCTTTTTTACCCGTTGGATTGGCAATGGTCCAAAACTTTGGTAATGCCTTCTATGGGCAAAACTTCAAAATAGCAGGAACCACATGCATTCCTTGCAGGACTGGAGACTGGGGAGACTCCTAGTCAGGATAAGTTGCCTATAGCATTCCAAATCGCAAATGAACATGCCCTGACCCAGAAAAGCCAATTTTAGGGAATTATCTTACAGATGTACATTTGGTAATAAATTAATTACGAAGATAATAAATGAATTATAGATAATTCATTGCAAATTTTTTTTAATATTGAAAAATCTAAGTGTCCATCAATAGGAGATTGGTTTAAAAAAATAAACTCGACTGCCTATGTACAGAAATGGTATAAACCTGAGGAAATATACTAAGGTGAAAATATCTACAAGAAGCACAGGAAAAGAATGCCTGTAGTGTACTACTTCCTCAAGAAAAGTAGAAATATCTCAGAGACAAGTTACATTGATTACCAGTGTGGAAGGGAACTTGACCACTGGGGGACAGAGCTGGGAGAAAGATCTTTCTCACTGTAAATTATTTTCTATTTTTTGAGTATTTATATGGAGTACTGCCTATTCAAAGGTAAATAAAACACTTTTAAATTGTTATGATAGATGCTTTACAAATTTTAAAAGGTTGCTTCACACCTATCTCACCAAATGTCACCAGTATTCATCATAAGTTGAAAAAAACCCAAAATATACATTTCTGTCCAGGAAAGGGATTTTTTTTGTTTAAAAAATATATAAATATGGGGCTCAGTCGGTTAAGTGTCCAACTCTTGATTTTGGCTCAGATCATGATCTCACAGTTTGTGAGTTAGAGCCCCACATCAGGCTCCAATCTGGCAGTGTGGATTATTCTTGGGATTCTCTCTCTCTCTCTCTCTGCCCCTCGCTCACTCTCTCTTTCTCTAAATAACTAAATAAACTTAAATATATATATATATATATATATATATATATATATATAAACTTTATGACTTAAAACAGTCTTTTGCTCACTAATTATTGACTGTCCCTAAGAACAATACATATGGGGTCGTTGATATTGGTTCATGAAACTATGCATCTGGAAATCAGTAATGTGTAGACATCCAAACCTCGGTATCCTGCACTCAGCTGCTGTGGCAGCCATGTAGACCACTTACAAGGAGAACTCTCTGGGCTGGAAAGGTGCCAATACATTTCCCTATTCATTGGTTCATCTAGCAAAAGCCGCAAAACATGACTTGACCCTCAATAAAGATCAACCCTAAGCTTCACTGGTATCATTCAGGAAACTGGAATTTTCTTACAGATGGGAATCAAGACTACCATTTAGGTGAGCATACATAACATTTATTTTGAATACTGGGCAAAGAGAAACTCCCCTGACTTTAGTTATAGCAAGCTATTTGGAGAAACTCTAAAACAGTGGGTGGGTTGTCCAGAACAGCCTTGTCAGCCATTGCCAGAAATGGAACTCATTCACCATTTCTGGTTGCATGCCAGCAGTGTAAGCTTTTGACTTCATATCCTTCATATCCTCCTATTTACAGATGAATTCATTTGTGAATTATCTACATGCATTTCTTTAATAAGCAATTATATACATCATAAAACCTGCACAAGAAATAGCAATTTTTAAAAGATCAAGAGAAAAGTTCTAATATTTTCATCTCCTCCTCCAATATCATACACTCCTTTTGGTGTGAACACTCTAACAAAGGATATAAAAAATTAAGTAATTTAGCTATTTTGTCAAAATTTTCATACTATTAGACATTCTTCTTTGTGAGTATAATTATAATTAATACTTTATCTAAACAGATAAGTTGACCTATTTGTCCAAAAAATTGCATGATCCTGAACTCACAGAGAGCTGTATCCTACATGCTTTGAATGAAATAAAGATTAAGAATTCCTTTTCCTTGTCCTTAACAAGCATAGAATTTGTAGGGATATTGAAATCTACACTTTTATATAAAATCTATATGGCTATGAAGTGATAACAACAGTACACTCAAATGCTTTAAACTTTAGACAGCAGACAAAAGATCATCTCAACAGAAATCTACAAGAAAGACTTGACTAAAGAGGCTAGGTTACATCTTGGCTCTGAATCATAAGAAGCTTTTCTCTTTTCTTTTCTTTCCTTTTCTTTTCAGTTTTATTTGTTTTGAGAGAGAAAACATGTGAGCCTGAGTGGGGGAGGGGGAGAAAGACAGGGAGAGAGGGAGAATTCCAATCAGGGTCTGTACTGTCAGCGTGGAGCCTGACTCGGGGAGCCTGACTCACAAACCATGAGATCATGACCTGAGCCGAAATCAAGACTCTGATGCTTAACCGACTGAGCCACCCAGGCATGTCCATAAGATTTTCAACTGATAAAGGATGGAGGCAGAGCAGTCATTCCAGGGAGGAAGGCAGGAGCAATAGGGTAGAATGATGGGAGGTCTCCAAAGGACAAGGAGAGGTAAGGTGGAAGTGTGAACTGGAAGTCAGTTTGCAGAGGACCTCGAATTGTTGACTAAGGATTTTTGGTGTTTGCATGACACACATTCAGAAAGCTCTGGAAAAGATGTGAAGGAATTGAAGAATTCAATTAGAATTAGAATTTGAACACCTGGTTCTAGTGCCACTTACATTTATTTGACATCAAGGACAGTTCTCAATTTCTCCAAACATCATTTCCCTTCCTAGATGAAAGCTTCCTCATCACTGATATTCTATAATTCCGCAAGGACTTTTGAGCCTGCCTTGGCTTAAGGTGCTCTCTGGTTAAAAGTGTATCATGATAATCCAGAGGAAGGTGATGGTGGCCAACACTAGGGAGGTGGCAATAGAAGAATACAGTGGTGTCCATAGTAAGGGGGCACACACTTCTGTGCTACAGGCTTTACTTACAGAATTGTTCAAATGGGATTGGGAAGGAAGAAAGAATACGAATGACATTGCCAAGATCATACCGCTGGGTCATACTGAGTGATCAGAAATGGAAATGGGAGAGAGAAAAATGCATGAGGATTAAAGATTGTTAGCTTCCATTACCAATAGAATTTTAGCACCATTCACTAAGAGACTAGGATATATATATATATATATGGGATATATATATATAACCTATATGGTTATATTCTGAAGGAAGAGGTGAGGGGCTTATTGAGGTTTTTCTTAAGTTTATTTTTATTTATTTGGAGAGAAAGAATGACCATGAACAAGGGAGGGAAAGAGAGGGAGAAGGAGAGAGAGAATCCCAAGCAGGCTCCACACTCAGTACAGAGCCCAGGACTTGATTTCAGGGCTGCGAGATCACAACCTGAGCTGATACCAAGAGTCCGATGTCTAGCAGACTGAACCACCCAGGCACCCCAGGACTTATTGTGTTGAAGTGGGCAGAATTTTGTCCAGGTCAAAATGTTCAGCAAGGAGTTAGTAACTTGAAATTAAAATGATAGATTTGAGAGTCATCCCCTAAGACGGGAAAGTTGAAAATAAAAAAATAATAAATAAAAATTTCAAAGAGTTTATAAAGACAGAGGAAAATCCTCAGAAAATGTTTTCAAGTAAGCATTATATTTTATAAACATTATAAACATTATATTTATATTTATAATACATATTTATATATATATTTGGTGGCAATGACTGTTAATATATATTTATAGAAATGTTATAAAATAATCAGTTGTCAGTTATTCAGTCCATATTATGAATATATGAACAAGTTTTATTCCTTATACTATTTTGGTATTCTTCCAGGTTTCCATGATAAACATGAAACTCTTATAAACAGAAAAGAGAAATAGCTAAAAATTCAAAAATAAAGTGATGATAAAGTCACTATTAAATCTTGATAAGACATTTTAAACATAAAGGCTCCTGAGTGGCTCAGTAGGTTAAGCATCCAACTCTTGATTTCGGCTCAGATCATGATCTCACACTTGTGGGATCAAGTCCCACATCAGACTCCCCACTGAGCGTGGAGCCTGCTTGGGATTCTCTCTCTCCCTCTCTCTTTCCCTCCCCTACTCATGCTTTCTCTCTCAAAATGAATAAATAAACACTTTTAAAAAGACATTTAAACATAAATATCTCTGAAAAACAAGTGTGTTTCATAAGTACTCATACTTACTAAAAATCACACTCAACAAAATCCAACGGGGCATAATGCAAGAATCAATTATCTCAAATCTACATAGTTCCAGTTACAGAAAATGAGCTATTTATTCTTACATTCCTGGTAGAATCAAGCATATTCTGTCTTCTTCCATACAGGTTTCTGTATACTTAAAGGATATAGAGAAATATATCCAGACATGGAGAAGACCTCTGAGGGAGAAAAGGAAACATTAAGTTTCAAGATAGAAAACCTGAGTTTAAAACATACTGCCTCATTCAATTAACTCTATTATCAAGCATTAAAATTGAAATTTCAGGGGTGCCTGGGTGGTTCAGTTGGTTAAGCATCTGATTTTGAGTCAGGTCATGATCTCATGGTTAGTGGGTTCGAGCCCCATGTCGGACTCTGTGTTGACAGATCAGAACTTGTATCCTGCTTCAGATTCTATGTCTCCCTCTCTCTCTGTCCCTCCCCTGGACATGTTCTGTCTGTCTGTCTGTCTCTCTCTCTCTCCCCCTGTCTCTCTCTCTCTCTCTCTCTGTCTCTCTCTCTCTCTCTGTCTCTCTCTCTCTCTGTCTCTTTCTCTCTCAAAAATGAATAAACATTAAAAAAATTTTTTAACTGAATTTCAATTTTAATTTTATGGTTAAAATATGTTCGAAGCATCTTGTCCCTTAACCCCTGGCCAAAAAAGCTGTATCAAGTCTAGGCAGAATCTTAAGCTGTAAAGGAGACTCTTTTATTAAATCTAGAATTAAACAATCTAATTTGTTAGGTCAAATGTAAAGTATAAAAAACAAGCAAGTAAACTGGTTTTGTCTATTTAGACTCACATTGATGCTGACATTAACTATAATTAGGCTAGAATAGAATTCATTAGATAGTCAACAAGATATAAAATTCCAGGATTCCTCTGAAATTGGTTAGTATTTTCCCTTCCCAGCTATTTGAAAGGAAGCCATTTGGGTTACACCAAGTGGCCTGTGACATTCATTTCTCCTAATGACAACTCTCCCACAGCCACTTGTATATAGGTATATAGATATAAATGACCCATGTGATATAATGAATAAAGAAAATAGACAGTGACAGAAACAAGAGTCATTCCTTATATAATATTCAGGTAGAAGGTAGCTCAAGAGCTAGGTGCTCATCTGGAATTTCTTAGCCCAACGGGAGTGATCGCTGGGTCAGCCTAGACTACTGGTTCTACATATGGAGCACCAGAGTGATGTCCAGCTTGATACTGAACCTAGCCTAGAATAATTTCTCAAAAAGAACCGTTGACTTTCTAATATCCTCTCCTTGCGATCTCTTTTGAGTTTTGCACAACAACCATAGCACATTACAACGAACATCAGTTTTGGGACTAAAGAGACCTGGATTTAAATCTCAGTACCGTCATGTGTAATCACCTTACCGTACGATCCTACACTAGTGATTTAATCACTTGGAACCTGAGTTTTTGCCTCTGTGAAAGAGGGGGGATATTCTACCACATGGAATAATTGTGAGAATTAAGAGAAATAGCAACATACAAATATTATAAATATATCAACTTAATGCTAATAAAGCAAATGGTCAGTGGCTACTAAGGTAGTAGCTTCTCCAGAGAAGAATATATATATTTACATATACACATATATACATGTAAATAGATATATATACACACCCACAATATGTTATGGGTATTTTTTTAATATTTTAAACTGAGTGCAACTTTTTCTTTTAAATACAAATCTAGCAAAGCCACAATTCCTCTCAAAGAGAGAAGTTTATTATAAGGAATTGGCTTATATGATAATGGAAGCTGAGAAGTCCCAAGATCTGAAGTAAACAAGCTGGAAACCCAGGAATGCTGGTCATGCAAGTCCCAGTCCAAAAGCTGACAGACTCCAGACCCTAGGAGAGCTGATGTTTCAGTTGAGTTGGAGGCAGGAAGAGACTGATGTTCTAGCTCAAATAGTCAGGCAGGAAGAGATTCCTCTTACTCACTGGAACGTTACCCTTTGTGTTTGATTCAGGCCTTCAGCTGATTGAATGAAGCCCACCCACATCAGAGAGAGCAATTTCCTTCACTTAGTCTTCAGATTCAAATGTTTGTCTTAACCAAAAACACCCTCACAGACGCACCTGGAATAATGGGCACCTTGTGGCCCAGTCAAGTTGACACAGGAAGTTACCCATCACTACAAAGTCTTAGTGATTTACAACATTCATCATCCTTAGTTCACAGGCTCCCCCAGGCATCATCTCCAGGAATGGCAGAAACACATGAGAATGTCCATTGCATACAAAAGCACATTTAAGCATCTGTTCATATCATGTCTGCTGGCATTCGATGAACTAAAACAAGCCTCATGGAAAGCTCAACATTAAAGGGCCATGGAAATATATCCACCTCTGGTAGGAGAAAACTGCAAAGCCATAGAACAAAGGGCTTAGATACAGAGAATGGCAAAAATTGAGGAAAATGATGCAATTTACTATGGTACCCCAGTGCCTGGCACCTATTAGATATTCCACAAATGTTATTTGTGTGCCTTTCCTTTCCCTCCACTCCAGGTCTACTTGCTGTTTTCCAAGAATTTTCCCATTCCTTTTTGCAATGTTCTACATTGAATACAAATACATTTGACCTTGAACAATGCAAGTATTAGGGGTGCTGACTGCTCCCACCTCCACATAGTCAAAGATCTACATATAACTTTTGACTCCCCCAAAACTTAACTACTAATAGCCTACTGTTAATAGAAATCTACCATAAACAGTTGATTAACATGTTTTGTGTGTTGCCTGTATTATACACTGTATTCTTACAGTAAAATAAGCTACAGAAAGATGTTACTAAGAAAATCAAAAGGAAGAGAAAATACATTTATAGCATTGTACTGTATTTATTGCAAAAAAATTTGCATGTATGTGGACCCACACAGTTCAAACCCATGTTATTTAAGAGTCACTATATAATATTTTTAAGAATTAAGATAAGGCCATTTATAAGAAAGTGCTTACACCCTATGAAAGGTTTCAGGTACCAGGCAAGTTGTTTCTTTAACCCAAAATACCTATTAGTTCTTTTCCCCAGATGTTTCACAATCAATTAGGAATGTACAACGTGTGTAGGTAATTTACATCCTATTCTTCAGCATGCCCTACTTCACATTTGCTTATGTTGAATTTCACCTGCTCTTATTTTGCTCAATTAACTATGTTTGTTCCACAATTATCTAATCTATTTAGTATGTTCTGGAAGTCTTTAAAGCTCCTTTCTCATCTTTTCCCTGACTAAATAATTTATCATCTGTTAACTGTCTTAACCATTCAGCCCTGCTTGTCAGAGAGGTCTTTGAAAATATGAACATTTCAAGTCCCAGTGTAGAAGGCTAGGATGTTGTACAATTAATTTCTTTTCATGCTGTGACTTGCCTTTTTCACTTCCTTGTTTTACTAATCTCTCAACTTGTTTTTAAATCCATAATAGAATTTTAAGTCTCACTACAATGCTGCCAGTTTCTTTGTGTACTTCTTTATGGAACAAATATGAAGATCTTATCAAGATGTCAACAGTCACAGTTAATAACTTGAGGCAATGTGAAAATCACTTATAAACAACTGAAGGGTTCATATGGAATGTTAATCTTTAGAAGCTAATGTTTAACATTAATGTGTATTTAACCCTTAAGATCTCTTATTTCAAAGGAAGAGCTTTAATATTTATTGCTTTGTCTAACATCTATCAGGCACTGTATGGACATGGTCAGATACTTTATTTCAATTTAATTATCACCAGAATTTTACCAAATTGTTACTATTATATTCATTTTACCAATTAAGAACTGAGTTAGTCACAGTTTAAAGGATTTGGCCAGGGTTACCAGCAAAGATGTGAGTGTCCTAATGATTGATTCCAATATCCATCTTTTTTCTTCTAAACTTCCCTTAATAGCTCTTTCTCAGGGGGGCTGGGTGGCTCTGTATGTTAAGCATCCGACTTTGGCTTAGGGCTTTTGAGTTTGAGCCCTGCATCAGGATCTGTGCTGACAGCTCAGAGCCTGGAACCTGCTTTCAGATTTTGTGTCTCCCTCTCTTTATGCCCCTCCCCCACTTGTACTCTGTTCTCTCTCTCAAAAAAAATTTTTTTTAATTTTAATAGCTCTATCTCATTCTTTCATGTTCGATGACTCTTTGTGGTAAACAAAAATTCTCACCGTCCCATAGCATAATTGAAAATTAAGTATTTAATTTTAAAAATAAATTGAAGCAATAGGACAAAGCATCACTTTTTTCAAACTATACTCTTCCCTTTAAAAATTATGATATTTATTACTGTGGGAGTTTCCTCCTTTCCATTTGAAAATCAATCCTTCATAATATAAAAACCAGTTATAAAAACTATTTCCCCTCACACCTATCTGCAAATTCACTAGGCTTACCTATTACTCTCACTGTACAGAATCTACAAACATTTTGGTCACACATCCCCATTTGCAAAAAATTTAGCATATTCATCTCCAATGTAAGTATATTGATTTATATAAATCAGTGGCACGGGCTTTTTTGATCCACATGCTAAATTTTTCAAAAGGTTAATGTTTTCTTATTTTTTAGAAAAATTTTAATATCTCTTCTTCCACCTCAATGTGGGAGGAAGGATAGTTAGAGCCCAGTGCTGAATTATAAGCTCAAGGTCCTCAACAATATCTTATTTGCCTTTACGTGACTCTTCAAGAGCTGAACCATGCTAGGCATGGAACTGAAGCTTTTAATAGAACAATGAATGACAGAGCTGACATTTTTAGATAAGATCAGAGCCAAGCCTTTATTGTGCTTCTCTAACTCCAAAATAATATCTTTTGCCAAGGACACATCAGACCTTACATTCTTTCCCTGAATAATATGATTTTTTTTTCCCATGAAATGAGTCTGCCTTGACACCATGACACACAAATCCCTACTCAAGACAGAATGGCTCATATGAAAGAGCACTGAAGTGAGACTTCCAGATTTGAGTTTCAGCTCTGTCACTGACTAACTTCAGTGTACAGGTCACTCCAGCCCATTGAACACCCCCCTTCTTTTTTTATCATGTATTAGAAAAGCTTAAAATAAATAATTATGAGTGACTCTGCAGCTGTACCAATCTAAATAGGAGAATGTTTGTGATTTTTGTCAAAAAAAATTATATTGTATAAAATTAAATATTTATATGACACCTTGAAAAAAGCTACTTGAACTAGTATAATAACGAGAAGACAAATCCAAAAGCTATTCTTCCTTCTTCATAATCCTTAGTAAATAAGCGAATGATGTCTAGAGGTGAGTAAGGATGTGACTTGGTTTCATGTTCTGCTAGATCCAAACATACTGAGTGTTGTAAGAAATACCATTCTTCAGTGACTCCCACATAAACTCAATGTCTATAAATTCCATACCGTTCCCCTATGAAGCCCATCCTTTTGGTGGACTCTAAGGAGAGATAAACACAATCAAATTAAAACTAATGAATGATGCAATAAGAACCAAGTCATAAATTTATTTGTGCTGGTCTGTTCCTTTCTGGCCAAGGAATGGATGCAACTTGATTAAATTACAGAAATGCTATTACAGGAAAAGACAAATAAAAGAGAGTGGGGGTCATGGCAGGAGAGACGCTTAGAATATCTGAAAATTTCCATTTCAGAAGAAATAACATTTATTTATATAATTAAATATATATAAGTCATTCTGCTGGACATACATCTTATATAAAAATTACTTCTCAGAGTTTTATCAGACTTTGATGTTTCAAAAACCACACTAATATGAAAGATTGAAATAAGTTATACTGTATAAATGGAAAATGCTTCCTTCAAATGGCAATTTTCTGTCAGAGATCTGCCCTTTATCTCTTGAATTAGATCTAGTTCCCTTTCAAGCATTCTTATCAGAGACTGAAGCAATCACAATACAAAAGAGAAAGTTTAAATACTCTAGAGTTTCACAAAGCAGACCTCTGACTTTCCCATATTTTTTACTTTGACAGAAAGTAAAGTCACATACAGAATATAGGTAAAATAAAAGAGGATAAATGTGAACCTGTATTCACAAGGACAACAACAGAATCCTTAGTTTTTTCTCCTCCATGTAATGGTTTACTCAAGGAACTCTACAATCAAATGTTCTCTGTGAGAAACACTGCTCACTGGACAAACGCTTGGAAAACAAAGCAGATAGGGACTTTTTTTTTCCTAAATCCCTGCATTTTTCACAAGAACAGTTCTATTGCTTTTCTTCTATTCTGCTAAAGTGCTTCCTACCACAGATGTAAGAGTGCAAGGATTGCCTGAAGCCAACATTCATTCGGTACCTACTAACAGCCAAGAGCTTTCAGTATGTCACTTGAGCATGGATAAGCCAGTATTGTCCCCTTTCTACAGCTGACTAAGTTGAGGCTCAGAAGAATTCAATAACTTGACCAAACCCAAACAGCTAGCAAATGGCCAAGGTCTGTTTATCCCAAAGCTCACTATATCATCTAGTACGTGGACAGCCTGCTGATATTCTGAATGTTCCAGTTTTGTTTACACCTAAGCAATGGTGGAATAAATAGAAATTCTTCCAAGCATCCCTGTTGTCTCATACAAGATTAATCCTTATTCTCAATTTGACTCTATGTTGTGGATATTTTTTAACATTTCAAATGGAACACAACTTTTTTCTTCTAAAAACAAATCTAACCAAGCCACAGTCCCGTAATTAATCATGAGCATACATAAAAGTTTAAAACCAGAAAACAAAATGTTACCCAGATGTCTAAAGAAGACTATTGTGAATAGTAACACTTCTTACTATAGTTAATAACTTTCTCCTTAAGAACTTACAGTGTATCCATATCTATCACCCCACTCTTTACAACATCTTTCTACAAAATCTAATTACCACATCTCACAGTTAGTCATAGTTTCCAAAGACTGCTTTATCTAAGCTACTTCGTTCAAAGATGCAGGAGGAAAGAAAGATTTATTTCATTATCTTAGCCTTAGAAAAGGCTTTTCCTAAGTAAAAACAGAACTGAAGGATGGAGAGTGTATGTTCTAGTTGAACATAACTCTAACCATCCTTATAGCCCAGTGGCTTTTCACTAAGGAGTGCTTCTTTCCATTCTGATTCTGCTGCCTCATCACCGCTTTCCTTAAAGAAAATTAGGGCAAAATGTAGAATCATGATCAAGTGAGTTTCTCCATCTTTCTCACAGCATACAATGCATATACGCAGGTGCACGTGTGCGTGCACATACACACACATTCTCATTCATTTTATTTTCTTATTTATGTATTAGAAAAGCTGCAATAATATGTCTTTCCTTACTAAGGCCTAGCAATCATGCAAGCCCAGGCAAAAAGAGTTTATCATTTTCTCTAGGATTCCTTAAGTTTTGAATTTCTCACAATTTTCTTTTTTAAAAACTAGTGAGTAAAGCAACACTTACAATTATACAGAAAAAAAGTGGGGTAGAGGGGTGGGTGGTGGTGCTGATACCCATACCTTTAAATAGAACCAAACTAGTCATTAGACTCTGAATTTGATAATGAAATTAGCTTCAGGAATTTCACATGTACTCATTCGACATGCCCTTAGCCAGCTCAAACATAACTTTTCATGGCATTTAATAGATATTCACTGCAAAAAGGGTTAGAACAAGATATCTTCAGTCTCAAACATAAGTAAAATAACACTAAGATCTACTCCAAGTGTACAATGTGGCCCCACTGTTAATGGTTACCTGGCATAAGAGGCCTCTTTGCTCTCCCGGAGCTGGTTAACAGGTTCCCATATGAATTAATGCTGAATTTTCACCACTTATTATGTTATTATCATACAGAATAACACTGATGCAAATTACCCACCCTGATACCAATTCATCAAGGAATGTTTGCTCTTACTAAGAAACATATAATTCATCCATTTGCTAAAAAGCTGTCCCTGTGCTTGAAAAATATTCTTACAGAAAGGAACGCAATCCAATCCAAAACTGGAAATAAGAATCATACCTCAGTCTCCAATTTTTTTCTTAGATGAGAAAGATATGAGTTTAGAAGTATCTTTATTACTTCTCTTCCAGATATATATCAAACAGCATATCAGAAAGAAGGTGGCATACGGGCCTCATAAGAGGGCTGCAGAACTTCCCTAATTTGTATTTGTTGTTGTGATTATTGTGGAAGAGTTCACTGGCAATACACAACTCCTCTCTACAAAATACGAATGATACTGGGCAAAGCCATGACCATTTCCCCAAGACTTGTGTTAGTTCACTAGGACCGCATGACAAAGTACTTACAGACTAGGTGGCTTAAGCAACAAAGATGTATCAAGTCACACTTATGGAGTCTGGAAATCCAAAACTCAAGGTGTCAACAGACTCTGTTCCATCTGAGAACTGTGAGGGAAGGGTCTGTTCCAGGCCTCTCTCCCTGTCTTATAGATGCTGCACTCTCTCTATGTTTCTTCACATTGTCTTACCTCTATGTGCATCTCTGTGTCCAAATATTCCCTTTTTATTGGGACACTAGTCATAATGGCTTAGGGCCCACCCTAATGACCTCATTTTAATTTGATTACTTCAGTAAAGATTCTACCTTCAAATAAGATTGCATTCTGAGATACTGGAGTTAGGACTTCAACAGATGAATTTGGAGTGGATGTAATTCCACCGGTAACAAGACATTACCACCTAAATAGGGTGTACAGTTTAAGAGAACCAGTACACAATTTATGCAATGAGTTATTGATCTCAATTATCATCAAATATTAAGAAGAGGCTGGTGTGGATGCTGGAGATTCAAATAGCAAGAGGTCTCAAAGTACTGCCTTCAAAAACTAACCAATCTAGTTTAGGAACTGGATGTAAACACAAGATAAGTAATAATACAATGTGCTTGTGATGAATAATAAAATTTTATAAACTGAATGACATTCATCCATTTCCTTTTGATTTTCATCATGCATTTATCAGTACAACCAATGTGACTTGTTTGAGCAACCACGGTAGCAGCTGCAGCCATAACTTACTCAGAGTGAGTAGAAGCCAAATACAATCAGAAAAAAACACATGGAAACTGCTTGTAGGTGTTAAAAGGCCAGTTTCAGAGGTCAGTGTACCATAATTTAGCAGCAGAACCTTATTACTCGTTTACCTGCTTTGGATGCTAGTTGCTATATGTGAGCTAGCAGATAATGCAATGGCCACCTGTTACCTAGGTCATTTTAGTTCATTTCCCAACACTGAGTGATGTATTATAAATTTTCAAATGAGGACACCAAAATGTAGGATCTCTTAGCTGACCCAGCCAAAGTTGTACTAAAACTTGGCAGTAAGGAGAAGTCTAGATCTTGGGTTCTTTCTGCTTCTTCACACTGGTCTGCTCCACATTAAGTGAAGGTAGAGGATGAAAATCTTATTGGATCAGTTTGTTTTGTGCAGATTTTCAGCTCATCTGTACCTGATCCAGGCTCTGCCTCATACATGTGTTTTGTGGGCGACAAGATCTGTCAGTGAAAGGTTGTGGGTGAGTCAATAAAAACAACTCAAAATTAATGCTCTTCCAATTTGGGGTCATAAACTATCTACCTATCTTCTTACATGACAAATGTACTTCAAAATTATGTTATAGATAGCCAACTCAAAAACTGTCATTTTTTAGGACTCCTTCTGTTCCCACAATCTTCATACAGAGTTTACAAATCTGTTGCTATAGTTTCATGCATTCCCACAAAAGATACCTACTTTTCTGGGTATTATTCCTCCTGACTATAAGGAATAAATGCAGAATCAGATCATTTGCAGAGTACAGGAAAGAAAAAAATACAATAGAATAGTCATTGGAATAGCTGATTTTACATGCACATGATTCTCAAACTAGAGGAGTCATGTACCTGGGGAGACCTCAGAACCACTTGGTGTGATAGACTATGTCCCAAAATGATGGCACTGATCCCTCACATCCCCCATGACCTTTCACAAGTGTGAATGTACCCTTCTCTCATCAAAAGGTGTTATCTAACCACTACAAGCATGAACCCTACAGAGAACACAATGAATCTAAACCCATACTTTTCAATAATAACACTGAATGTAAATGGACTAAATGCTCCAATCAAACGACATAGGATAGCAGAATGGATAAAAAAAAAAAACAAATTCTATCTACTTGCTGTCTACAAGAAACTCATTTCAGACCTGAATGAGACTCATTTCAGATTGAAAGTAAGGAGATGGATGGAGAAATATCTATCATGCAACTGGAAGTCAAAAGAAAGCCAGAGTAGCCATACTTATATTGGACAAACTGGACTTTAAAGCAAAGGCAGTAACAAAAGATGAAGAAGGACATTATATAATGATTATAGGGTCTCTCCATCAGGAAGAGCTAACAATTATAAACATCTACGCACCAAATTCGGGAGCACCCAAATACATAAAACAATTAATCACAAACAGAAACAATCTTATTGATAAGAATGTGTTAATTGCAGGGGACTTTAACACTCCAGTTACAGCAATGGATAGATCAACCAGACAGAAAATCACTAAAGAAACAATGGACCTGAACGACACATTGGAA
>CM053573.1:112781610-112896987 GCA_028646485.1 Cryptoprocta ferox
AATAAAACTAATAGGCAACCGACAGAATGGGAAAAGATAGTTGCAAATGACATATCAGATAAAGGGCTAGTATCCAAAATGTATAAGGAACTCACCAAACTCCACACCTGAAAAACAAATAATCCAGTGAAGAAATGGGCAGAAGACATGAATAGACACTTCTCCAAAGAAGACACCCAGATGGCCAACAGGCACATGAAACGATGCTCAGCATCACTCATCATCAGGGATATACAAATCAAAACCACACTGAGATACCACCGCATGCTGGTCAGAGTGGCTAAAATGAACAAAATAGGAAAGTATAGATGCTGGCAAGGATGTGGAGAAACGGGCACCCTCCTACACTGTTGGTGGGAACGTAAACTGGTGCAGCCACTCTGGAAAACAGTGTAGAAGTTCCTCAAAAAGTTAACAATAGAACTCCCCTATGACCTAGCAATAGCAGTGCTAAGGATTTACCCAAGGGATACAGAAGTGCTGATGCATAGGGGCACATGTACCCCAATGTTCAAAGGAGCATTTTCAACAATAGCTAAATCATGGAAAGAGCCTAAATGTCCATCAACTGATAAATGGATCAAGAAGATGTGGTTTATACATACAATGAAATACTACATGGCAATGATAAAGAATGAAATCTGGCCATTCGTGGCAACGTGGATGGAACTCGAAGGTGTCCTGCTAAGTGAAATAAGTCAGGTAGAGAAGGACAGATACCATATGTTTTCACTCATAAGTGTAACAGGAGAAACTTAACAGAGGACCATAGGGGAGGGGAAGGGGGGGAAATAGTTAAGGAGAGAGAGGGAGGCAAACCATGAGAGACTCCTGAATACTGAAAACAAACTGAGGGCTGAAGGGGGAGGTGGAAAGTGGAAGACGGGTGATAGTCATGGAGGAGGGCAATTGTGGGGATGAGCACTGGGTGTTTTATGGAAGCCAACTTGACAATAAACTATTTTTTTAAAAAAAAGGTGTTGCCTATTTTCCCTCCACTTGAAGTTTGGACTGGCCTGTGACCCACTTTGCACTGGTGCTTTGTGAGTTTTGGACCTACGTCTTAACAGAACTTACAACTTCTGTTTTAACGTTCTTGGAACTAGTACGCCATGTAAAGAAGCTGGGGCTAGACTCCCAACTGGCAAATGGCCGTAAGAATTTTCTCAGACTTCTAGATATCCCTCCTCATCAAAGCCCCAAACTGTCAGTATGAGTGAGGCCATCTTGGACCTTCCCATCCAGCCCAGATGCCAGTTGAATGCAATGACCTGAATGACCAAGAGAAGACTAGTAGAAGAACCACTATGCCAACTCACACAATCATAACAAATATAAAAAATTAAATATTTCACTATTTTTAAACTACTCAGTTGTGGGGTAGTTTGTTATACAGGAATAGAAACCTGAAAAACCTGAGAGTTTTTCTGAAATACTCATGCATCCCTAAGTCACTCTCTTGGACTTGATTCACTACCCACCTTCCTAGGATCTTAAGACTTATGAGGTGAGAATCAATAACATTTTTGTCCTCTAGTTGTTCAAATGAAGATAATTAGTCATAGTACAAACCAGCCTGTGGTAAGTGCCATAATTTAGGAACATAAGAATTTTGTACTTTATTAGAAGTGCACCTTGCCCTGATTCTCAAAATAAAAATTGAGAATGTCTGTTTTAAAGAACCATTAAAAATGATTCTCATTCAACAATAAAAAAACAAACAACCTGATTTTTAAAAATAATAAGCTTTGGTGATGATTTGGAGGAAAAGAAACTCACATGCACTGTTGGTGGGAATGCAAGGTGGTGCAGCCACTGTGGAAAACAGAACCGATGTTCCTCAAAAAATTAAAAATAGAACTACCATATGACCCAGTAATTACACTACTGGATATTTACCTAAAGAATATGAAAACTCTAGGGGGTGCCTGAGTGGGCATCTGACTTCGGCTCAGGTCATGACCTCAGGATTTATGATTTCGAGCTCCAGGTCAGGCTGTGTTCTGACAGCTCAGAGCCTGGAGCCAGCTTCTGATTCTGTGTCTCCCTCTCTTTCTGCCCCTCCCCCCTCAAAAATGAATAAATATTTAAAAATTTTTAAAACAAAGAAAACAAAAACTCTAATTTGAAAAGATATATGCACCCCTATATTTTATTGCAGCATTATTTACAATAGCTGAGGTATAAAAGCAACCTAAGTGTTCACGGATAGATGAATGGATAAAGAAGATATATTTTATATATATACAATGAAATATTCTCATCCATAAAAAAGAATGAGATCTTGCCATTTGCAACAATACAAATGGACCTACTGGGGATTATGTTAAGTGAAATAAGTCAGAGAGAGAAAGATAAATACCATATGATTTCACCTATATGAAGAATCCAAAAAGCAAACCAAACAAACAAAAATACACAGAAAAGAAGATTCTTAAATACACAGAACAAACGGTGATTTCCAGAGGAGTATAGGGGGATGGGTGAAACAGATAAAGGGAATTAAGAAGTACAAACTTCCAGTTATAAAATAAACCATGGAGATGAAAAGTACAGCACAGGTGATATAGTCAATAATATTGTAGTAATGTTATTGGTGATAGATGGTGACTACACTTATCAAAAAAAAAAAAAAAAAAGGACAAAGAACTTGAACAAACGTTTCTCCAAAGAAGATAATTCCCAACAAGCACATGGGAAGATGCTTAACATCACTAATTATAAGGAAAATGCAAATCAAAACCATAATTAAATAACATTAGTATGGCTTTCACACATTATTATGGCTATTAGCCAAAAAACAGAAAATAACAAGTGTTTACAAGGATGTGAAAAAATTGGAACACTTATGCACTACTGGTGGGAATGTAAAATGGTACAGTCACTGTGGAAATCAGTATGGCAGTTCCTCAAAAAACTGAAGAACTGCCATATGATCCATAAATTTCATTCCTAGGTATATAACCAAAAGAATTGAAATCAGGTACTCAAACAGATTTTGTATACCCATTTCATAGCAACATATTCACAAAAGCCAAAAGCTGGAAACAATTAAATGTCCATTAACAGATGAATGATTGTGGTACATGCATGCAATGGAATATTATTCAGCTTTAAAGAGGAAGTAAATTTGATACATTATATGATATGGGTGAATCTTGTGCTAAGTGAAATGTTGAGAATCGCAACATTAAAATACTGGAAATATCACCATTATAATATGGAGAGGATTACTGTAATTACAAAATCATATTTACATTCCTACAGACCTTTCAAGTTACTAATGTAATCATTTGATTGAAGCTATATATGGATGCTGCTGAAAACTAAAACCTACCCATTCATTTATTCATTCTACAGCAACTGGGGTTGGTATAATTTTAGGAATAAAATCTTTCATAAATTGGGTACCATCACACAGCATTTTATATCATATATAATTAATGTCACCCTCACATTCCTTCCCTACAGTCAGTTCCCAATTTCAAATTGGCTTCTGTCTCCCATGAGCTTTGTCCAACTTGATCCAGCAGAACTGCCTAAATTTACTAGACTCTGGAAAAAGAGGGGTGGGTTCATGTCCACTCCTGAGCCATCCACTTGGCCCTTGTCTTTCCTCATCAAGATCTTATCTCTATCACTTTCCAATCTGATCTATAGTTTATTACTTTCCTGGTGACCCTTAGAGTAACTGGGTACTAATCTCCCTCAAAGACAAGCACAGTCTCTGTGTGGGCATCCATGGTGAGCTGAACCATGTACAGGCTATATTTCCCAATATTTTCATGTATCTCCATCCCCCACCATTTAGGGCTGAATAGGCATATCATAAATTACTGAGAATTTGGGGAGCTAAATGAAATGACATTGCAGCACTGAAAACAACCAGAAAGAGGATGGTAGATATTCCTAGTCTGGAAAACCTCCAATGATGTGGAGTAATTAGAAGTCTAGTAGGAGAGCAAAATGATACAGGTATTTTTGAGAAACATTTGGTAGCTTCATATAAGGCTAAACAAACATTTCCAGTGAAACCTCCAAACTCATTCTTACATATTTACCCAAGAAAAATGAAAGTCTACCTTCAAGCAAAATCCTATTCACAACTATTCATAATTGCCAAAAACTCAAATGGATGAACAAACGATAGTATATCCCTAGCATGGAACACTATGCAGCAATTAAAAAGAGCAATCAGTTGATACATACAGTAACATGGATAAATCTCAAAAGCATTATGCTAGGCGAAAGAGGTCAGGCTAACAAGTCTATACATTCTAATTCCATTTACATGACACTGAAAAAGGCAAACTCTAGGGACAGATCAATAGTTTTCAGGGACTGGGGATGGAGGAGAAAAAGACAATCAAGGAGTACTAGGAAATGTTAGGGCGGGTGATAGAATTGTTCTATATCTTGACTGTAATGTTGATTACATGACTGTTGCACTTACAAAATTCTTGTATGCTAAAATGAGTGAATTTTATATAAATTATACCTGAATACTTAAAAAAATAAAAACTCTCCAGACATGGCAGGGACAATAGGCTTTATATCCCCAATGCTTATTACCATGACTAAAATACAGCCAGTATTCAAATAAAATAAACATCTTCCTGGCAATACACCAGGATTTCTCACTGGTTATCCATCCCAGCTGACTCAAGCTGCCTGTCATGTCCCCTCTTTTCTCTCTGCTTTCTCTTCTTGCACTTTTTTTCTTCCCTACTTCCCCAAATTTATATTTTTTTCTTATGTTGAACTGTTTATCTATTTCATTTTAAGATTTAATTATTATCCCCATTACCCTGAACAGTGCCTTAGAGTAAGAGTTCAAGAAATATTTTTGAGAAAGGGAGGAAGGAATGAAGGGAGGGCAGAGAGAGGAAGGACAAAAGGAAGAAAGGAAGGAAGGAAGAAGAGGGGAAGAGTTCCTCCAACCTTCACCCTCAGGACCTTAGTTTCTATCTTCAAAAAGCTTCTAGAGAATTTTTCCCCCCTCCAAACAAATTTCCCTTCCGAAGCAGAACATTTGTGCATCTGTTAAAATAATAAACTTTCCACCCTTACAGACACAAAGACACACACACACACTTGAATTTTTACTTTAAATATATATGTTTGTGCATATAATTTTGATATATCATGTACTCATTAAAGAGCCTATAGGAGA
The DNA here is from genome assembly GCA_028646485.1 of Cryptoprocta ferox. Lineage (NCBI taxonomy): Eukaryota > Metazoa > Chordata > Mammalia > Carnivora > Eupleridae > Cryptoprocta > Cryptoprocta ferox. The sequence goes on from CM053573.1 coordinate 112,786,784, forward strand.
TACCAAAAGTAATAAGTTTAGACCTCCAAAAGTTAGAAAGATAGGATATAAGATCTTGAAAGGTAGTAGCAGAATGGCCAACAAGGTATCTCATCAATATACACACATCTAAGAGGACTCTTGTGTTTTCTAGAAGTACTAAATAGCATAAATAGAATAAGATAATAATTTTATGGGATAAATAATAGATTAAGATAATGTGGTAAGAGAATAAAGAAGTAATTCTGGTAAACTGCCTCAATTTCCCCAATGCAAATAGGGTCATACAAGGAGATTAGTTCTGAGAAGACTCAGATAGCGACACACAAAAGATCTTAATTTTGTGCAGAATGCCTTTCAAACGTATATCCCATCACATACCATGACTAGGAAACTTCCTGGCAGAAATGAAAAGGACAGGTCTATGCCATAAAGATAATGGGTAATATAAAGGATATATTCTCATATAGTTTGGTATTAAACTATTCTTAATCACAGTGGAGAAAGGAGATCTAGATAGAAATGAAAAAATGAATAAATGACCAATCTCTGTCCTTGGATCTCAAAGTTTAGGAAGGAATTGCACACCAAAAAATGGTGACTGTCCAATATAATACTTGGGGTAATAGTGACATGTATGGAGAACCATGAGGATACCAGAAAGAGGGTGATCCAGGCAATCAAAGAAGGCCTAAGAGACAAGATACCGGTGGGGGTGAGGGATGGGCATTGACTGGCTCAGTCATTTAAGTATTCAACTCTTGATTTCATCTCAGGTCATGATCTCACAATAGTGATCGAACCCCATGTTGAGCTCTGAGCTGGGCATGGAGCCTCCTGGGGATTCTCTCTCCCTCTGTCTCTGACTCTCCCCTACTCACTCTCTGTCTCTCTCTCTCTCAAAAAAAAAGGGGGGGGGGAGAAGATTTTTTTTATTTGGTTGGTTGATTTTGTATGTGATAATAACTTTTAAAATTTGCTCTCGGCAACTTTCAAATATGCAGTACAATATTAGTAAGAGTTTTATTTTTAACAATAATCTTAAGCCATAAAGAAAGTGTAACTTAAAGCCATGCAATACCACTTCACACTGACTAGGATGACTAGAATAAAAAACACAGATTATAACAAGTGTTGATGAGGATGTGGAGAAAATGAAACCCTCGTACACTGCTAGTAGGAATTTAAAATTTTAAATGTTTTTGAAAACAGTTTGGCAGTTCTTCAAAAAGTTAAACACGAAGTTACCATATGACCCAGCAATTTCACTTATCAGTATATACCAAAGAGAAATGAAAACTTACGTCCACACAAAAATTCTTACATGAATGTTAATAAAAGCCAAAAATGAGAACAACCCAAATGTCCATCAATTGATAAATGGATAAATAAAATATGGTATGTCCATGCAAAGGGATATTATTTGGCAATAAAGTGAGGTTTTGATAAAATATGGATGAACCTTGAAAATATTATGCAAAATGAAAGAAGCCAGGAGCTGCTGAAAGGGAGGAATGGAGAATAACTGCTAATGGACACAGGATTCCTTCTGGAGTGATACAAATATTCTAAAATTGATTAAGAATATAAATAAAAAACATCGAATACTTTAATGAGTAGATTTTTGTGTTATGTGAATTATATCTCAATAAAGCTATAAAGATTACTGAAGACAATAAGACAAAATCAACATTTCTTAATCCTTGCAGCAGGGAGGGGCAGTGGTAAGAGTAGGGCTGGGTATCAATTTAAGTTCATCAGAGGAAAACATAGGAAGGGACCCGCAGGATAGAGAAAAGCATGATCCAAGGCACGGGGGCATTAAAAAGCATGCTATACTGAGGAATTCATGAGAAATCTGGAATGGTTCCAGATGAGCATATAAAGTGTGGAGTGATAAGAGCCAAGGCTGGGTAGGGCTTTGTATATTTGGTAAATGAATCCCAAATTTGTCTTAAAGGTAACTGAGAACAATGAAAATGAAATGTTTATAAGCAAGAGAGTGAGTTATGTTTTAGGAATATTTTTCTGGCATGTGAAGTGCACTGTTGAGGCAGTGACTGGAGGCACAGAGACCAGAGGAGGGGGGCTGTAATAGCCTGTGTGACAACTGTCAACAACTTGACACGGTGATAGTGGTTGAGCTGAACAAGGAGAAAAGTTTATGAAAGTTAGTAACGAAAAAGTCAAAATGACTCGAAAAGTCACTGACGATGCTAAGGCTTCTAGGTTGAGAGAATAGGTAGATGCTGATACCAGTTTTAACCTTTAGAGTAAAAGCCAGTAAAGACCAAATTTAAGGTGTAGTGTCCATGAATGTGCAGAGGGAGATCTCCTGCTTCAGGGAGAGTAATGCCCAAGGACTCCAGAAGCTCTGAATCCCTCACTGCATGAGCACCATGGCCGTGCTTTCCTCAGACTCAGCCAATAACCGACATAGTAGGAATACTAAGGTAGGTCCCTTCCTGCAAAATGTGAAACTCCTCTGACAGGCAAATTTGACTCAAGAATTTCTTGCTGCAGCTTTCTTAGAAGTGTGCTGCAATCCAAGGTTCAGACAGTCCAATCCTTTTTCCTGCCATCTCTCCTTCACAGAGGTCAGACCTGCACTGGGCTGGTAGCTCTTTCAGCTTCTTCCAGTTTCTTCCAGCTCCTTCCCAGTTCTCCCTTACTGGTTGCTAATGACTGAATGTTTATGTCCACCTTCTCCCCCTGAAATTCACATTGGAACCCCTAATGTGATGGTGTTAGGAGGTAGGGCCTTTAGAGGGTGATTACATCAGAAGGTAGAACCTCATGAATGAAATTATTGCCTGTATGAAAACCTCCCAGAGACCTCTCTCACCCCTTCCTCCATGTGACAATACAACCCAGAAGAGGCCCCTTGCCAGAATCCAACTTGCTGGCAACCTGATCTTGGACTTCCAGCCATCAGAATTGTATGAAATAAATCTCCGTTCATAAGCCACCCCATCTACGGTATTCTGTTCCAGCAGTCCATGCTAAGAAAGAAGTCAATACTAAGAACTGGGGATGCTGGTATAACAAATACCCAAATGTGGATGTGGCTTTGGAACTGGGTAACAGGTAGAGTCTGGACGAGCTTGGAGGTACATGCTAGAAAAAGCCTACATTGCTATAAATAGACTGTTAAGAGTGACTGTGGGACACAGTCTTTGGGACAGCTCCCAAAGAAAAGAGGAGAGCTGGATGAACAGCATCCATCTTCTTAGGGAATATCTAACTAATCCTGAACAGAATGTTGGCAGAAATGTGGACAGTAAAGGTCATTCTAATGAAGACTCAGACAGAAATGAGGAACATGTGGATGGATAAAAGGTAATCCTTTTTTATTTTGTTTTTAAAAATTTTATTTAAATTCTAGTTAGTTAATGGGGCACCTGGGTGGCCCCATCAGTTAAGTGTCCAACTTCAGTTGTGGTCATAATCTCATGGTTTGTGAGTTCAAGCCCCATATTGAGCTCTGAACTGACAGTGTGAAGCCTGCTTGGAATTCTCTCTCTCTCTCTCTCTCTCCCCCCCCCTTCTCTGTCTCTCTCTCTCTTCCCCCCATCCCCACTCCCTCTCTCTCTCTCAAAATAAATAAATAAACAAAAAATATGCATTAGTTAACATACAGTGCAATATTGATTTCAGGCATAGAATTTAATGATTCATCATTTACATATAACACCCAGTGCTCATCATAAAAGTGCCCTCCTTAATCCCAATCATCCATTTAGCCCATCTTCCACCCACCTCCCTCCATCAACCCTCTGTTCTCTCTCTTAAATAAAAGGTAATCCTTGTCATCAAGTGGTAAAGACCTTGGCTGAATTGTGTTTGTGTTCCAGTTTTTTTGGGAAAGGTAGAATTTGTGAGCAATGAAATTGGATATTTAGCTTTAGCAATTTCTTAAGCAAAGTGTTGAAGGTGCAGCTTGGCTCCCCCTGATTGCTTATAGTAAAATGTGAGAAAGGAGAAATGACTTAAAAATGGAATTGGTAACCAAAAAGGAACTAAAACTTAAAGATTTGGAAAATTCTCAGCCAATGGATGTTGCAAACACTTGCGATAGCATGACAGAAAGAGAAAACTAAGGGTGTGTCCAAGTAACCACTTTTGATAAGTGTGAACCACTGACCTAGTTCCCTATCTCAACAGAAGCCAAGTGCTATTCTACAAATGAAAAAATGATTCCAAAGACAATTCAGAGAGCATCAGAGTTTCCAAAGTCACCATGGGCCCAGAGTGCAAGGGTGGGGGGATGAGAGGACAGGAGGAGCTGAGTAATTTCAAAATGAAAAGACTGGTGCCTGTGGGACCTCCATGTGCATGAGCCACCCAGTGCTGCCTCACATCATAGCCTCCACTCCCTGCATTCCAGTGGCACAGCTCTGGAGGCCCTGGTGCAGCACAGGCTACATTGGCGGCCTCTATACAGGGTGTAGGCAGCACACTCTGGCTGCCTCCATGTGAATCTGGAAAGCAGGGCTGCCTCCATCTGGATTTCAAGGGACAAGGCTTTCCAGCAGAGCTTCTGGCTCAGGACCCCAACCCAGGAGAGCCCCAGGGCCAGGGAGAAAGCTGCCAGCAGGGCTGTCCCACTGAGCCATAGGAGTGACACTGCCTTCTCAATGGGCCTGAAGGGGACAGCCAAAGAGGGTTATTTACAAGCCTGAAGATTTCATAGAGTTTGCATGTAATTTGAACTTGCTTGGGATCTGTTAACTCCTTTCTTCTTCCCTATGTCTCCCTTTTGGAATGGAAATGTCTATTCTGTGCCTATTCAACAACTGTATCTTGGAAGCACATAATTTGTTTGGTTTCACAGACTAATAGCTGGAGAAGAGTTTGCCTTAGGACAGATTGTACTTTGGGTCTCACCCATATCTGATTTAGATGGTATTTAGATGAGACTTTGAACTCTATACTTTTGGGTTGATGCTGGACTGTTGGGGCTGCTGAGATGGAATGAATGTATTTTGCATGTTAGATGGATATGAATTAGAGGGAGGACAATGGTGGAATGCTATCTATTGAATGTTTATATCCCCCCAAAATTTATATGTTGAAATTAATCCCCAGTATGATGTATTAGGAAGCAGATCCTTTGAAAGATGATTAGGTCATGAGGATGGAACATTCATGAACGGGAGTGGGCCCCAGAGAGCTCCCTTGTCCCTTCAACCCTGTTAGAACACAGCAAGAAGGCAGCTATCCATGAACCAAAAAGCAGATTCTCACCAGACATGAAATCTGTGACACCTTGATCTAAGACTTCCCAGTCCCAGAACTTTGAGAATTAAATTTTTGTTGTTTGTAAGCCATCTTATCTATGACACTCCGTTATAACCCAAATGGACTAAAACACAGGTGTTTTCTCCAATCAATTACTTGCAATGTAATCTCATCTTGGTATCTGTTTCTCCAAGAACTCAAAATAATAAATAGGGGAAAAGAGGTAAAAATAATACTCCTTATTCCTTTAGCTTATTTTCAATGAAATTCAACATGCATTCAACAATGTATGTTTTGAGCACCTATACATACAAAGATCCGTAGAAAAACTGAAAGAACACTACAATGAATTTCTTGGTTACAGTTGTTTTCCAAGGTTCTGTGGTTTTATAATACATATTAATGACTTGGCCTTGGTTCAGTACACTTTTTATATTATAGAGGAATATTAATTATTATATAAAAAGTACCATATAGTACTGAGAGAAAGAAAACAAAGTTAAAACTTTAAGGTTTCCCCAAATATTTTAAATGTTTTTTTTTGTTTTTTTTTGTTTTTTACAAAGAAAAAAGATCAAAAGAAAACAACAACACAAAAGAATGTTTATTTCTGAGTGGTAAAATGTTGGGTTATTTTCTATGTTTACTCTCTTCATTACATTTTTGTAAATTATCCAATTTATGCAATAAACATTTTGACAATGAGTAAGATTTCTATTTTGTTAATTTCTATTTATTTATTTTTATATAATTTATTGTCAAGTTAACTAACATAAAATGTATACAGTGTGCTCTTGGCATCAGGAATAGATTCCCATGATTCATCACTTACATACAACACCCAGTGCTTATCCTAACAAATGCTCTCCTCAGTGCCCATCACCCATTTTCCCTGCCCCCACGTCAGCCCACCCTCTCAAGATTTCTATTTTTTGAAGTTAGGTAAGAGATAGATAGAAAGAGATAAACTCTTAGAAGCAGATAAGAAAAGATTATTTTCTAGTTTCAGAGACCTTGGCTAGACTCTTTTAGTGTGTTGCCATGGGAATGAAAATAAAAATAAGAATTGCTATATTTTTTTAAAAATTGAGAAAGATCCATATATAGTGCTGAATCTCCTAGATTATCTGAATCATCCCTCTGTAGTTCTATGTAAATGTTTTCTTAAGTCTCCTTATTAAAACCAGGTTTGAAAACTTACCCCTACAAATTGTGCTATGAACTATAAGAAACCACCCTTTTAAATAAAAGAATAAAATACACTCACAATGCTCATTAATGCTGGAGGGATGTTTAAGTTCAATCCAATTCAATTTAATATTTAAATTCAATTCAAAAGAGAAAGTTTAGGAGCAGTGATATCTGTGCCCCAGGTGTATTTCAGTTCCCTTTCCACCATACCCCTACTTTTTTTTTTTCCTTTTGATATTTTTCATAAGAACCTGCCCCCTCACCCTGGCTCCTTTTTGCCCAAAGCAAGAAAGTAAGATGTAGCACAAGCCTGTACCTAAAAGATAAAAAGTAAAGGACATTACACTTTTATCCTTGGGAGATTTCATTTTACTTGCTTCATTATGTCCACAGCAAGCTAGTCTTTCAACATTTGTGCCATTCGATTTCTCAGCCAGAATCCAGTCAAGAATAAAATATAAATGCCTTATAACTCTTGCCAACACCCTGAACAACCATTCATATAGAACTCCAGTTTAAAAGATCCACTAGATACAGAAAAATGAAGGTTACCATTCAAGAACTTTGAAGCAAAAAAGCCATTAAGTGTAAGAAATAATAGCATTATTAGAAATATAAAATCATTTTCCTTTCTTTGAGAAGACTAATTTATTTGTTTAAAAGACTACATTCAGTTTGAAGAACAGATCCCTGGGCCAAAATCTCAAACTTTTATCTCTTGCTAGACTTTGAGCCAAGATCAGTGGGTCTAGGTAGCTCTCAGTGAATGTTGAGAGCCATCTGATTTTGTTATAATGCTAAGGAGGGAAATAAATTTGGAAAATATTGAGTCAATTCTGGAGGAACCAGAGTCATCTTTTACACATTGCTACAAATTTAACTAGTGCTCTCAATCTCAAATTAGCATCATTTTTTAAAAGTAAATGTTTCAATTACATAAGACCAACAGGACTTGAAATGTAAGCAATCTCATTTCACAATACACAGCAACAGCAATGGCAAAAATAAGGCAGTCATTATTACAAGGTTCTATCTTAATCACAAGTAATATAATAATATTGGACTGAGAATTAAAGAAAGCTAAATTCTAATCTGAGACACACCCTCTACTAGTCATGCTAATTAAAGCAAACTGAACTCTTATATCGCTTCATCTACAAAATGGGTTTAATAATATTTGTTCTGTCAAACTCAAGGACTTATCTGAGATTTTAATAAGAAAATGGCATAAAAGTGCTTTGACCATCATGAAATATTACTCAAAATAAAGGTGATTATTACTTCCAGCTACAGTAAATTATTAATATACAGTAAATAGAAAGGGTGGAAATGTGAATTCATACTCCATAAGCAAGGTCAAACATATGGCAAGGGACTAAGGATAGAAAGAAGTAGAATGTTCACTCTCTCTCTCTCTCTCTCCCTCTCTCTCTCTCTCTGTCTCTCACAGACACACACACACACACACACACACACACACACACCATCCCTAATCAATCAACATTAGCTATCAACATACACTGGGTGATAAAAGAAAGAGTAATACTTTAGAGCAAATTAAAGACCTTCTTTAGGGGCAGCTGGGTGGCTCAGTTGGTTGAACGACCGACTCTTGATTTTGACTCAGGTTATGATCCCAGGGTTGTAGGATCCAACCCCACATTGGGTTCTGCCCTGAATATGGAGCCTGCTTAAGATTCTCTCTCTCTCTCTCTCTCTCTCTCTCTCTCTCTGTAAATGGACTTGAGATCTATTTTGGATATAGAATTCATAGACCTGTTGTGATTTGTTGTTAAGAACAAATCTCTAGAGTGAGCAAGGGACCAAGAGGAATCTGGGTAGGTGGTGGCTCATTCATTAATAGGGGCAAACTACAGAGATGGAACAGGCTGAGGAGGGGAGAAGAAGATGGAGTCTGAAGATATCAGGTGTACCATGCCTGTGAGACATTGAAAGTGAAGATGTGAGAAAACAGGTCAGGAAAAAGACCTAATGGGAAATAGAAATTAGTGAATTGTCAACATGCAGTTTATATTTAAAGCCATGGGAGTAGATAAAATAGGCTAAGAAAAGAGTAGAGGGAGAAAAGGATGTTGCTGGTGAAATTGCTGAATTACGGGTGAAAAAAAGTGTTGTGGGTATACTTCTGAGAAGTCAGAATAATACAAAGATAAAAAATGTCCTTGGGATTTTGAAACCTGGTGTTTTAGTGAAACAGTTTCAATCATTCTACTCCTAGAAAGTTATTCAAAGGAACTAATTAAAGGACCACAGAAAGCATTTAGGTAAAAAGATGTCACAGAATCATTTATAATATGAAATTATTGGAAATGATGTAAATGAGTGAAAATAAGTACTTAATTAAATTATGTTCCTTCTATAAATAGAATGCTATTCAGCTATTCAAAATGTTTTTGGGGGTGCCTGGGTGGCTCACTTGGTTAAACGTGGATTCTTGATTTCATCTCAGGTCATGATCTCGCAGTTCCTGAGTTCAAGTCCCAAGTTGGGCTCTGACACTGCGGAGCCTGCTCGGGATTCTATTTCTGTCCCTCTCTCTCTATCCCACCCCCTCCCTCAAAATAAATGTATAAACTTTAAAAACAAAAAACAAAGGAAACAAAATGATTTTGAAGAATGTAAAAGTATTCAGGGAAATTTTTATGATAAAATGCTAATTTTTTTAATTTTTAAAAAAATTTTAATGTTTATTCATTTTTGAGAGGAAGAGAGAGACAGAGCTCAAGGAGGGGAGGGGCAGAGAGAGAGAGGGAGACACAGAATCCAAAGCAGGCTCCAGGCTCCAAACTGTCAGCACAGAGCCCAACTTGGGGCTCAAACTCGAACAGTGAGATCATGACCTGAGCCAAAGTCGGACACTTAACTGACCGAAACACCCATGTGCCTCCAAAATGTTAATTTAAAAAAAAATACAAAAATGTATAGCATGACTTTGAATTTTGTAAAAAAATGCAAATGTAAAATAACACATAAAATATATTTGAAGGAAATATATCAGATTTATCTCCATGTAAAGTTATGGGTGATTTCTATTTTCTTAATGTTTTTTAAAATTTCCTCCAATATTTCTACTGTGACTTTGTGTTACTTTAATAGAGAAGAAACTGTCAGTTACATACATATTTTAATAAGAGGCTGCCCATATACCTCTGAGCTCCCTAGAGTTTTTAGTGATATAAAAGCGAATTTTCACAATTCAAACATAAGTTTCAAATTATATGTCTGAAAAAAATTCAGTTCTTTTTATAACAAATGTGGAAAATATTGATCCAAAATTTTTTCACATGTGTAATAAATCCAGAAATAGCAAAGTTAAAACCACCAAGTCAATAAATAGTATTTAGAAAGAGTTTATTGCACATGTAAGAACAGTTCATGAACTGTGAGCTTTCAAATTCAAAGACTTGTATGAGACTCAGGAACATGAAGTTACAGGATGCCTTATACAGGGAAAATGAGGAAGCTGTTAACCCTTTACAATGATCAGTCATTACAACTCAAGTTTTTAAAACGCAGGGGATTGGTCAAAAGTGATCATCTCATACTATTTTTTGGAAGATGACATGTTTCTTTTATGATTTTCAAGGGCATTTACAACTTAAGTTTAGCTTATGTTCATGTGATAAGCTACTTTGTTTTGCTTATGTGGCTTAAATAGTTTTGTCTGCTTGAGGGAATTCTCGAGTCTGGTCTCCATTTTGTATTTAATTTTAAAACATAAAATAAACCAATGCTTTAGGAAAGATATGGGAGGGAATGAATGACCCAGGGGACAGTCAAAGGGAAATTGTAATATTAAATAACAAAAATGCAATTGAGTAAATTTAAAGATCAAAGTGGCTTTATTCAACAATTCATGAATCAGGGTGTTACCCATCTAGCAACATAAAGGAATTCTACCAAGATGTGGAAAAAGAAAGTTGTTTAAAGGTGCAAAGGCTGCAGAAAAAGGATATTATTAGCAAAGAACAGGTTGTTTCAGACTAAGACCCCTTTCTAAGGGGAATGGAAGTGATCTATGGAATAGATTATCTCACTAATGCTTACCAGGTAATTCCATGTTGATTGATTTACAAGGTTATATTCCTTTGGTTTTGAAACTGCAATTAGGTTAGGTATTAAGTCATGGTTTACTGACCTGGGATTTAGCACAAGTGACTCTATTTTGGGTCTGTCTTCTCTCCTTTTAACCCTACAAAAAAAATGATCTCCTAGGTTTCATATAAGTACCAAACCCTAAGCTCAGGAAGGCCAGCCCCTTGCACATCTCCAAATGCCTTGGGAAAAATTGTAGAGACATAGAGTGAATGAGCAAGGCTTATGTCTCAAGTCAGGACCCCTGCATTTCTATTTCTTTAGCTGATTCTGCTGCCCAAACTGCTAACCGAATGAAAAGGAAACCAGAATCTCCCAATCAAGAGTTAAATTTCTACATCTCTCTTTCTAACATTGTATAAATTAAACTAATAAACAACTGCAGAAAGAAAAGAACAATAATTGATCTAGGCTCCTGGCTTCAAAACCCAATGTTCAAATACATTGCCTATCAAAATGACACTTTGGGGAGGAGACTTAGACATTTAGATAATAGCTTCCAGCTAAAAAACAAAAGAGTAACAGAGAAGGTTTTGAATGGGTCGTTGAGTTTCTGGCCTAGAGCAAATCACTCTGCTTTTCAAAAAAAAAAAAAAAAAGTCCATTTCTCACAATGTTGACATGTTTCAAAATCAGAATTGGAAGTTGGTAGTAAAGGTAATACCTACTCACAAAACAAACAAACAAAAAACAACAAAACCCCCAAAACCTATATAGTAAAACAATTATAGAAAATAGACAAAAATCTTCATTGCACCTCCCCCTTCACACAACCCTCAAAGAGATATATATGCCTGCCTCTTTTGCCTGTGGCAAAACCTACTGCCAGTGTACAAAAACAAATTTTGAGAAGAGAAAACTCAATATTAAGATTTTGTTCCTGAGATTAAGAAGGATTTACACACCACACTTTCTGAGCACCTTCATACGCACTTTTCTCTTCTACCCAACCATACGCACTCAAAAGTTCTCTGGCTTGGTTCTACTTCAGTCTACTTTAAACTAAGGTTATCCTTTATTATCTGCTTTACTTGCTTCAAAAGAAACTCTGCATTGAAGCAAAGAACTTAAAAAAAATTCAGTTATAAGTTCATCTGTTTTGTAATAACTTCAATCATAAAGGTTAATACGGGAAATCATTTTTTTAAATGGAAAGCATAAATTAGCACAGCTAAGTTTGTATGTGTTAGAATATCTTGCTTGATAATCTTATTGCCTTTCCTATTAAAAGCCTATCTTTTTTTTAGTTATGCTTAACTTTCTGCCTTAATTCTGAAGAGAAATTAAATATCCACCTTTCATTTTGACCGACTTCCAACTTTTAGGTTTTCCAAAGTTTTCATCAAAGTGGACTGTTAGCAGAATCTTTGTTGAGATAACTCAACATCTCCTTTTCCTCTTATTACTATGGGCTCAGTTACCAATAGGCCCCTAAAATATATCTGCAAAGTATGATAATCCTCTCAACAGACAAAATTGTTTGTTTTCTGCATAATGCTTAATTTTGACTGTAGTAATACAAGAACTTACTTGTGATTTTAAAAGATTTAGCCAACTTATTAAATCTAAAATAATTTTTTTCTGGGGTGCCTGGGTGGCTCAGTTGGTTAAGCGTCCGACTTCAGTTCAGGTCATGATCTCGCAGTTCATGGGTTTGAGCCCCACATAGACTCTGGTGACAGCTCAGAGACTGGAGCCTGCTTCAGATTCTGTGTCTCCCTCTCTCCCTGCCCCTCCCCTGCTTGTACTCGCGCGCGCTCTCTCTCTCTCTCTCTCTCAAAAATAAATAAACATTAAAAAATTTTTTAAAACAAGAATTTTTTCAGGTTGTTATTTAAAACTTTAGTTTGATGTCAAAGCAGACTATTTAATTTATTAGTTAGTTTTACTTGCTCCCTAAATCTAAGGACAGGCTGATACACAGACCAACTGGATCAGGATTTCCAAACACAAATGCCAGGCAGCGTCAAGAAGGTAAACAATATGAGAAAAGTAGAACTGTACTTCTCAGTAAGAGGGTAGGACCCACTCAAAGGAGGCAGCTGTCACTCAGCACCAGCCAATTTCTGCCAGGACAGAACATGGACCAGGAGGAACCACAACTTCAGATTCACCAAGAGAAGACAGGAATTCATGTTTATATATCTTAGCTACTAATGGTTAAAAAAATGCCCCAAAACTCTGAAGGTTAAATCAACTAAACAAACATAAAAATGTTTGTGGCCCCTATCCAACCACCATTTTACATCTTCTGGTGAATAAAAAAGAAAAAAAGAAATCCATACATGAAGTAACTCGCTGAAAGCTTTTCTCAAACAATACCTGAATTCCCACTGTATTTCCTCCTTTAGGATATAAATGATATAAAAGATATACATGATAGTTAAATGTAATTATGCTCTCTGAAAGGAAAAACATTAATAATAGCTGTTATCATACTACCTTAGCTTATAAAGTCAGAAAAAATTAGTCTGAAGCTGACAGAAATGAAACAAAATAGCTAGGCTTTGATGATGGAAATGAGGACAAGAGCCTGGTTAAGAAAGCTGCTGTGGATTATAGAACATAAGAAAGTCTAGATGTATATGAAGCAAGGGTCAGGGTTTCCTCATAAAAATGGAGTACCTGAGCTTAGGAGGCTTTGAGGATCTAGAGGCTCCGCACAAGTCCCAAGGAATAACAATGAGACTATAAAGCTTCATTGACTTGTAAAAGTTGCCAGAGGCCAGCTCTGCTCTCAAACAACTATTTGCATTGGCAACTTAGAGTAGTAAACCCCAAATCAGTTAATCAACTGACTAAGTACAGTATAGGGGGAGAGTTGCTCATTTTTATTTTCATTGATCATGTTAAAATTAAACATTATGCAAAGCATTCCAAAATTTAAGAATCATATTATTAAACTACCACCAAGTCTTGGCAACCAAGACACAACAAGGAATCAAAGCAAAAGAGGAATTTTAATAGTACAGCAGCTGGTGTTTTTTGCAAGCCAATTTGTTTATAGGTATTGGGTAGCAAACTAGAAAGTTCTTATAGGACTCGAAAAGGGGCCAAATACTGAGATAAATCTAAACTACATATCCCAAGTACCACAAGGCCAATCCCTCCAATCCCCCCAATTCAATTACTTCTGCTTTCACTCCTTTGTTTCTTCTGATAAAGCACAAAATTTTCATTATCTTCCATTATGGCACTTACCATAAGCTGGCTTGTGGTAACAGGTATTGACTCTTCCTTCTGGCAGTTCAAAGACACTTTCATCCATAGCAATAGACAAGTTTTAATTTCTTTTCTCTCTGCTAAACTAGCTGGTTAGAGAAATGACAATGCTGAAAAGTGAATCCAATTCTCCATTTGGCTGGTAAATCCATGTGCTTGAGAGGGCATCCTGAAGGTCTACCAGTGACCTCGGAGGAACACAGAACCCCATTTGCTTGAACAGACCCTTGACAAAAGAAGCACACAAGACTAGCGCTTCCCAAACTTTGGTGTACTTATGACTTACTTAAGGATCTGGTTAAATGCCCATTCTGAGTCAGCAGATATGGGTCTTGCATTTCTACAGCATGCACCTGGCTGGTTCTGTTACTGTTGGCCCATACACATAACACTTGGAGCACCAAGAGTTCAGACAGTGTGCCTTTTAAACCCTTCCCCTGATGCTTTTTCCATTTTTCTTTTCTCCAAAACACCAATACTACACCCAGTACTGCAGTAACCTGCCCAAGCTGCCTGCCATGAACTTCCCCACTTCAGTCCCTTCTTGAATCCTTTGTATAGTTCCTATACAGGCCTGCTCTTGGTATGTTGCAACATGGCAAGAGAAAGCCAGCCAACTGACTCACATGAAATGTTAATAGCACTTTTTTGACCTATGCTTTATTTTAGAAATCTCTAATTGATCCAGAGGCAATGAGAGAAAGATTCTAGAACTAGGATAGGGGCTTTTTCTGGACTCTTTAAATACCAACCCATTGAAACTAGCTAAATTCACCTGTGTCAGCTGATTCACTTTTTCTCTTGTGTGATATTAAACTGGAAATTTCCATTATTTGGCACCTCTCAAGTTCACCCGCCTGGACTGATGATGATTCTCCTTATTTTCTCCTAACCTCTGGGTTGAGATGCCGTGACAGCTTACTCAGGAACTGAGACTGTTAGAAAGGTGGGAGAGCTCCTGAAATCCTATCAGACTTGGCAATATAACTGGGATAAATCAGACACAGAAGAATGTTCAACTTTTGGCTGAAATGAGAATGTCTTTATCTAAATTCCATTAAGCCTGGCACCTTTCAGAGAGTTCTCCGACAGGAACAAAACTCAAACACAGTGTCGGCAAGCCTGCCAAGTTCCCCTTATCTGAATAACCTTCAATTTAGGGCTGGTCTATATCACTGACTTTAGAAAATTACCTGTCATTCCATTTTTGCTTCTTGTGTAATTTAGGTTTTGTTATTGTCAAGTTCAAGTATCATTTACAGCATAACATTAAAATTCCCTTATGGTCATTATTTTAACCTACACAAACATACATGTCCATGAATGAGACAAAGAAGAGATTTTAAAATTGAAAAATTTAAAGATTGCAAGATTAACTGTTTCTGTACAACCCAGAAAAAGCCCCAATTCTGGATATATTTGTTCCTGAGTAGTGTTTTGAAGCAGAGTTGAAAGTTGAGTCCTTCATGAACTAGATGAAGGTGCCCTGTCTTTTTCATAGATTAGCCATCAATAGAAACAAAGGACTGATCAACTTGACAATAAGGAAGCCATATCATGAGACAATGAAAAGTAAGAGGATTACCAGGATGGGAATCAGAGAAAAGAGAATATTTGTCTCAGGTTTCCTCCTTCACCCACTAGCATGATTCTGATTACAGCTCCTGTATTTGCTTCTTTAAACAAAGATTATCTTATTATCCTAATGATTTTTTCAACAATTACTTAGAAAAGCATTGCCTCACATTCCCAATTAGGCAAACAAAAATAGGATCTGATTTTAAAGCGCGGGCAGAATGAACTCAGCCACATCCCAGGGGTAGCAGAGCAGAGCATTGACGAGCACAGACCAAAATATCCTCCTCTCCTGAACTCCTAAAGGCACATGAAGTATTTCCTACATTTTCAGTTTTGGAGCTCCCCAATTCCTTCCTCCTGAGCACAGGAAGAGCAATGTGAGGATCCTCCCGTACCTCTTAGTATGTCTGAAGCCAAACGGCCTTAAAAGCTGGCATGCTCAGATCTCACAAAATCCATCACCTATGTGACCAAATTATCAAGAAAACTCCCAGCTAACTTCAGGGCTCTGGCTTGGAAGGATTAAGCAAGAAATCATTAGTTGTGGAGCACACGCAGCAAACATGTATAAATCCAACTAACTCTGTAAATCTCAGATTTAGAGCTAGAATCGGATGGCCTCTTAGCTTCCCCACAGCAGCCTCTGTGGAGTATGAAAAAAAGAAGCAGTGAAGCTAATGGAAGTTAGAAATCCATTGTGATGGATGCCTCAGTGACCTTGGAGGATAGAGAGACAGCGCTGTGGTGGAAAGCCCTGGAATCCTGCAGCCAGCTGACTGCCTAGCAGCTGGGAAACACAATCCCAGAGTCAGGAACAGCCTCTCAGGAGCATGAGTTGCTTGCAGGGGTCCTTCGTCATCCTTAATAAATGCATGTTAGGTGTCTATCATGTTCAGGGTTCCGGTCAGACAGAAAGAAAGATGAGTACAGCAAGGTCCTTTCCCTGTTATCCTCTTGTTTACTTTATCTATAAACACCACTCAGCCTCCATGGCCCCCAGGAAACCCTCGGTGAGCATCTGTTGAAAAGGCACACAGCCCAGAACTGAGAATGGGAACGTTTCAATAGATTGAAAGACAAGAGCCAAGAGATCCACTTATAAATTAAAAAAAAAAAAAAATTGGAAGAAAGAATTATAGACAGCAGTTGGTTTAGTGGGTTTGGAAATTAATCAAGGTACCATCAGTATTACCTGGATTTCAAAGACACGGTATTTTCAGAAATTGCCTTCTCTTAATTATAGAATGCCTAAAGTTTTGCTTTCTGAAAATTATCAATTCATAGGATAAAAGATGTTCTCTATGCCATATATGAAAATGTATTTCTCCTCTATTCATGTACTAACATTAAATTTGGTCTCTTCTGTTTGAAAACACACTTACCAAAATGCAGCTTTACAAATAATACCAAACCTTTATTATTTTATATCACTTCATCAGGAAGTAGGCCTAGAATAAAATGACAGAAATATTCTTTAATCCTCACTCAGCAAAGCCATTATATGCCCCAGGCAAGCAATTATTTGCCAGACTGAACTATTAAAATATTTTATGACTCAGAACCAATTGTCAACAGTATAACGCAAATATTTTAGAAAGCTTGATTACATAGGACTAGCTCATGAATGAGAAGTTCAAAGTATATTTATTTAATAAATATAATAAATATGTATGTTGATCAATAAAATATTAGAGGTAGATTAAGTTTTTTAAAGTATTTCTATTGCAAGACAGAAAAATAGCTGTTGCTGTTATAGGGTATTTTCCTGTTCAATGTCCTCTATGTTAGTAAAGTAGAACATTACTCAAGTATATGAGAAACCATACCCTAGAACAGGTAAAGCCCAGGGTCGACAAACTTTTTTTGTTAGAAGCCAGACAGTAAATATTTCAGGTTTCACATGCCACATAGTCTCTGTTGCAACTACCCAGCTCTGCAGTGGTAGCACAAAAGCAGCCACACACAATGCGTCGAAAAATGAATGTGGCTCTGAGCCAATAAAACTTTATTAACTAAACAAATGACAGGCCAGCTTTGACCCATAGACCATAGTATGCTAACTCCTGAGTAAAGCCAAACCCCAGTATAAATATCAAATCCAACAACATTATCAAGATTTACCTCATAATTTTAGCATTTGGAATTTATTCCGACTGCATTTTCTAATTATACTAAACCCATATTTTCACAAATAGGTAAGGAATAAAAAATTCTTATTAAGTATATAATCAGATTAACAGTTATTCAATGAATAAGTATCCATTAAACAAGAATGTGGCACATAATATTGTACTATTAGGTTATATAGAAAATTGCATGAGAAGCAAATAATATTCTGCCAAAACATCATAATCATAACACATTTCAAGATCTTAAAGTAGTGTTGATAATTTAATGAGAAAACCGGTAATATGCCAAAACTGTTCCAAAGAGCATTTGGAAAAGTGTATGTAGGCAATTTAATCAGAAAATGTTAGGATAAGTTTACCGAGTTAGATTCAAAACTGGTTACTGACCAACAACAGAGGTTATCTGTTCCACTGGACAGAACTTATTTGCATATCTACCTAACAGAAACCTACAATTTAACCTCTGTCCTCCATAGAGGACAGTCAGTAGAAGCCCAGCACCACACAGAAAGAATATCAATAATGCTTTTTTTTTCTTTTTACCTATTTCAAAGTGTTAAATAATTTTCCTGACAATATTGGAGATTAGCCTATATCTTCTCTGCCTCTTTGAAATATCTTGAAATGAATTACATACATTCTACCTTATTGTCTTATATTTTTTCCACATTAAGAGAAAAGAATTAGGAAATAGGTGACCTTCTCTGCATCATAGCACTATGAAGACTCAAAAAATTAATGACAACAAACAGCTTTCTCCCAAGTTGCTCTGTGCACCCATGTCCTTGGGATTTACTATTCTGAGAGCCTATTTACACAGCCAACAGTGGACAGCTGAATGGATGATGGTGTATTAGCACCATGGAATAACTACAGCTGTTGCCATCATCTTGTAGAAACATTTATTGGCATGAAAATATGTTCACAATATATTCATAGGTGAAAAAAGTAAGCTACTGAAAGATGCATATGGGCATGTCTTTCTGTTTTCTGCATTAATTGTATAGTTTTAAAAGTTTAAGATTTTCTCCCTGCTCATTAAATGTAGGTCGTGCTTAATAACTTCCTTGCAAACAGTCCAAAAGGGAAAGGGGGAAAAAGGTAAGTTTGCAATAAAGAAACTTGACAAACATGACCTCAGCCAGGTGATCAAGGTCGGTATCAACAACGATAACCCATGTTGGTAGTAGGTACCCTTGTCATGATATGATGAAATGGCACTTTATCTCTGTGGTCTTCTGCCCCAAAACCCACAGTCCTGGTCTAATAATGAGAATTTCAGACCCATCTGAATTGAGGGATAATCTACAAAATACCTGAAATGTACTACTCAGCATTGTCATGGTCACCAAAAACAATAAAAGTCTGAGAAACTGTCACATCCAAGAGAAGCCTAAAGGAGACATGATGGCTAAATGTAATTTAGTATCCAGGAACAGACATTAGGTTAAAAACTACAGAAATCTGAATATAATATGGGCTTTAATTAATAATAAAATATCAAAATTGGTTCATTAATCATAACAAATGTACCATACTAGTGTAAGATGTTAATAATAGGGGAAATTGGGTGTAGGGTATATTGGAACTCTCTGTACTATCTTCACATTTTTTCCATAAATCTAAAACTGTTTTAAAATTTAAAAGATTATTAATTTTTTTAGATTCAAGAATCTCTATGTTTTGTATAATTTTTTCACTTGAATTTCTTAAAATTTTTTCATTTATGTTTCACCTTCATAAAGTATCTTAAGCAAGGGAGGCATTTTCTATGAATTTATGCTTCTGTATTTTCAAAGCTGCTTTCTCAAGTCTCAAAGTCACTTTTCTCAGAAAAAGAATACTTTTATATGCGTCATACCACAATTTTCTTTAATCTTCACTTAATCATTCCCATTAAGAGTATTTCCCACACAAATATGAAAAATTGTAATTTTGTTATAATGAGATTTAGATTTCTTCATAAGGCTCACATGGTTGATTTCCTATCACATGAACTATCTTCTGTAATAATATTTTACTTTATGAATATTACCCTGATACCTAAGTTAAGTCAATGCATTTATTGGTAAGATGAAAAATGATAAAAATATTAAATACAGGTTTCCAGTACAGTCGTATATGACAGAGGGATCTAAAAAGTAAGAAGTCAGAGTTGATTTGGGTCTTCAACTTCACTCCATACTTACTGAGAGGTCAAATTATCTGTGTGGTAATTTAT
The DNA here is from genome assembly GCA_028646485.1 of Cryptoprocta ferox. Lineage (NCBI taxonomy): Eukaryota > Metazoa > Chordata > Mammalia > Carnivora > Eupleridae > Cryptoprocta > Cryptoprocta ferox. The sequence continues at coordinate 112,806,461 of CM053573.1, forward strand.
TTTAGGCATAAACAGTATGATATATGTATAACTTAATTTTAATCTATATCCCCACAGTGGCTTGTTAGTGGTTTAAAGACCCCCATTCAGAAATCTACATAACAGAGGAGTCCACTTGAAACGCCACTGTCGACATCTATATCAGAATATCTGTTAAGATATTGTCTAGAAAATAATTTTCATAGGTGAACTAAAAGATGTTCGATGGTATTTTACCTGATCATACCTGATTATGCCTGATTGTGCCTGATTTTACCTGATTGTACCACCTATGAATGAAGTAGGTATAAAAAGCCAGGACACCCAATACTCAAAGCCTATTGGTCCACTGGGTTCTGGGTCTTCACTTCCCAGATGACCTTGTAGCTTCACCACACCAGAGCACTGGTTGGTCCACTTGACTGGCAGGTCATCATTTGTGTCTATGTCAGAGTGAATCTTCAAAACAGTAAAAGCTAACATTTGTTGATCACCTACTGTGTGACAGACATGGTTCTAAGCCTCATACATGTAGAAACTCATTCAGTCTCTCTAAACTTTCTAAGATATACAGGGCTATATATCACAAATAAAGAAACAGAGGCATAGAGAGGTTACATAACTTGCTGAAGGTCTCACTGCCAATAAGTGATGTGAATGAAAGAAGCTTTCCTAACCCACAGAACTTTATTATGTCCTGTATTCTAAAAGTTAGAAACTCTAATAATAAAAATATTCTTAAAAGGCTTACTGCTTTGAATATATTACATGACATGACCTCTTCAAGGTCATACTCTTCTCTGTTCTTCTGAAGCAATATTTGAATCCCTTTTATGTCAAATGTTTGTTTACTATGATGCTCCTTCTTATTAAAATGTTTGTCTGATGGGCGCCTGGGTGGCTCAGTAGGTTAAGTGTTGGACTTCCGCTCAGGTCATGAACTCACGGTTGATGGGTTGGAGCCCCACATTGGGTTCTGTGCTGACAGTTCAGAGCCTGGAGCCTTTTTCAGATTCTGTGTCTCCCTCTTTCTCTGCCCCTCCCCCGCTCGTGTTCTATCTCCCTCTGTATCAAAAATAAATTTTAAAAACTATTTAAAAAATTTTTTAAATGTTTGTCTGAATTTCTTTTTCAAATGTGTATTTGACATTTTTTTTAAATGTTTTATTTATTTTTGATACAGAGAGAGAGACAGAGCATAAGAGGGGGAGGGGCAGAGAGAGAGGGAGACACAGAATCTGAAGCAGGCTCCAGGCTCTGAGCTGTCAGCACAGAGCCCAATGCGGGGCTCGAACCCACGAACATGAGACCATGACCTGAGCTGAAGTCGGATGCTCAACCGACTGAGCCACCCAGGCACCCCTGTGTATTTGACATTTTTACCTGGATCTCCAAAATTTGCAAATGAATACTTTAATTGCTTTTAAAGTGCTGGGTTGAAAACAATTGTGTGATAATCCATTGACTCTGGTCAAAATGATTGATCCATCATTTCATCCTTCAAAGTGACTAATACCATTCTCGGTCTTTCCATACCACAGTTTGGTGTAGTCTTGGCCTGGCCTGGCAGAACAGATCCTGACAAAGAAGAGATTTGCTACAGGAAAAATCTCATTGAAAAATCTCATGAAAAAATGCCACTTCCAAAAACCTTCCTTGAGCAGTTTTTAGTTCAAATGACTTTTATCATTTCAAGTAGGGCTCATACTGAACCCATCCTCTGTGTTTGCTTGTTCTGTCTCTCCTTTGTTATTGCTTCCTACCACTTAACATATTTTTTCATAAATCAGTTTTTCTAGTTAGCCTATTTTCATGTATAGGCAAGACCCACTTTTTATGGACACTCCTCTCTCTAAGAGTCAGAAAAGTGAAATCCCACCCTTGCTCAGTTATTTTCAACCAAATGGACTCTATTCTGCATAATTTGGTGTACCAGAGATGACCCAAAGTATTCCCTTGATGACTTCCAGGACCGTCATGACATGAATCACCTAAGAGAAAATAGAATGTTTTTTCTAATAGAAAAATTTCATCCTGGCCAGATGAAGTCTGGTATCTATGGGACAAAGAAGCATACAAAAGAAAACTAAAGTTTGTTTGACTCTTCATACATCCAGGAGAGTCTGGAAACCTTACTGAATAGAGAGAGAGAAATGCAGAGAGACAGAGAGAGACAGAAGCAGAGAGGAATTTGGGGGCAAGCCTTGTGAAAGTATCTGTTAAAAGGCCCCAGGAGCAAAAATCTCGTTCTCTATTTCTTAAAAGGGGTACAGGCCCAGGTTCCTCTACCAGACTATGTTAGGGAGCATGGATCCCTGTGAAACACCTGGTGTTGACGAAAGAGTACTTGATAACTCCAATAACCTTTATACTTTGTTCCTAGACTTACAACAACTTATACAGCGGGCCCCTACCAGCTTCCAGATTTCCTTCCTCAGAGATGCCAAAAACATTTCTATACAATTATTCTAACATAAGATTAAATATCAAAACATTATTGAAGTTGCTTAGCTGTGAGGAGGTCACACCTTAGAAATAATGGCCAGTGGTGGCCACTCCACTTCACAGTGAATGGAACAAAGACTAATCCCCAGGAAAAGTCGCTTTTTCAGAAACTCATTCTTTTGCTGTCTATTCCTTAACTTCTAAATCATAGGAAGTAGATCAAAATAACCATTCTCCTCAAGTAAGCCTGAATTACAAAGGACTGTGAAATAGAAAAATTATTAGTCTAGTAGAAAACAGTGAGTAGTTGTTGACATCCAAACAGCTATATTTGCAAGTAACTCTGCCTTATATTGTAATGTAATCTCTCTTTTATAGATGAAAGAATATATTATCCTAAAAATAATAAATAAATAAATAAATAGTAAATAAATAAATACATACATAAATAAATAAATGCTTGGATAGTTACCAATATAAACCTACTGAATTACAAATGTTATGAAGAATTTTTATAAAGAATGTTAAGAATCATCTGTTTGAGAAGGAGTGATCCAAACACATTTACCGTAAAAAAAATTCAATTTTTAAATGTATATGGTTAAAAAGTATAAAATGTGTTGATCTATATTAGGATATATTGATTAAATATCACAGTTAATTTTTTAACCAGAAAGTCAGGATGTCACATGAAGTGAATGTATAAAAATTTTTAAAACATTATCTTAAGCTCAAAAAGAAAATATTACCTTGGCCTGGTAAAGACCAGCAACAAGGGCACTTGGGTGGCTCAGTTTGTTAAGCACCTAACTCCTGATTTCGGGTCAGGTCAAGATCTCACAGTTAATGAGATTGTGCATCGAACTGGGCTCTGCACTGACAGTGCTTAAGATTCTCTCTCTCTCTCTGCCCCTCCCCCCCATTCTCTCTATCTCAAAATAATAAATAAACTTAAAAGAGAAAAAAAAAAAAAAAGAGCAGCAACAAGCCAGTAATTGATAACAGGCTTGTGCCTGAGGCTAGCCTCTGAAAGTAAATAAAAAGAGAGGGAGGGGCGCCTAGGGGGCTCAGTCAGTTAAGCCTCTGATTCTAGGTTTTGGCTAAGGTCATGATTTTTCAGAGGTTTTATGAGTTCAAGGCCCATGTAGTGCTCTGCACTGATAATGTGGAGCCTGCTTGGGATTCTCTCTCTCTCCCTCTCTCTCTGCCCCTTCCCTGCTCACACTGTCTCTCTCTCTTTCAAAAATAAATAAAGAGAGTAAAAAAAGAAGGAGAGAGGGAAAAGGGGAGAAAAGATGTCAGTTTACAATCTGCAAACCACAAACACTTGTTCTAGAAAACTGGGGAAGGGGGTGACCTAATTACGTCTCTCTTCTTTAATAAAATATTCATATTTTATCTCACTTTTATTTCTAAAACATTCATTGCAAGTTTGAAGGTGTTTTTGTTGTTGCGGCTGTTTTAAATACCCCTGGTTAGGAAAAATGTATCCAATATATGGAAATAAGGCAAAAGGATGGCTGTGTCCTTTTATTTTCATACTGGGGCATTGGCTTATAAGTCAGCAGCCGAGGGGATTATATTTTTGACTTACTATTTAGCACTGATTAAAGTTCAGACTTGTGAAGTTAGGTTTTAACTTGTAGAAAATTGGTAAGTTGCAAATGATTTTGGTCTGGTAGAGATGAAAATAATTTCTACCCTGTAGAAAATACAACCCCCGCGATTAAAGTTTTATTGTCCTATTTTGTACTCTTCAGCATTCTGTTTTTAATTCTCCTTTGATCCAACTTTGTCATCCTGCTGATGACAGTGAGTTAAACATATATTTGTCTCACTTTATATTTGACATCTTTAAGTCTAAAATTCTAAATTTTAGGGGTGCCTGGGTGGCTCAGTCAGTTGAGCATCCAACTCTTGATTTCAGCTCAGATCATGATCTCACGGTTTATGAGATAGGACCCCACATCGGTCTCCACAATGGGTGTGAAGCCCACTTAAAATTCTCTCTCTTCTTCTCCCTCTGCCCTTTCCCTGCTCATAAGCACTTGCGTGCTTTCTCTCTCTCCCACAAAAAAAAATATAATAAAATAAAATTCTAATTTTAAAAAAGATTGCATAACAAACATGAAAAAATGAAATTTCTGTTGGTTTACATAAAGTTTTAAGAAATACAATTTTATGTTGTATAATATAGTTACAAGTGCAATTACCCTAAGATATGAAAATGGAAATCTTGGGTACAGCATTTTTGTATCCATTTAAGAATTTGAATTTCTGCACTATAACTAAAGAGCTATCATTTTATGTAAAACATGATGTTTCTTTCATTTGAAATGAATTGCAACTGAAATGTGTTGTAGTTGTAAACCTGCATGTTCTTTACAAATACCATTCTAATAAGACCCAGATGATCTGAAAATTATATGAAATCATAGAAAAGTTCCCACCTGAAGTTCTTGAGCATAAAGTCTTCCACATTTTCCACTTATTTTTTTTAATTGACTGAATTTTATTTTGATATACTCTTGATATTTTTATAGCATTCTTAGTTGGATTTTAGAAGTCTGAATTTGTAAGTCCTAAGAAAATATCTATTTGTATTTATCTAAAGGCTTCTGAAAAATAGCCGTGTTTATCAGACCTGTTTTTCAACCAAAGACACCAATAGTATATATGAACTCATTACTTTGACCCATTGTGACCCATATGTAAAAGTCTATGAATCCATGTTTTGTTGTCTGATAATCACAATATGAGTTATTGCCTTGATATTCCTGAAGCAAAAATACTTTGATTGTATTAGGTTAGTATGATCCTAATTGGGAGATTTGGATTGGTATACTTTAAACTTGACATAACAATGTAAGTCATGAGATGGGTTTTTAAAAGGATGTTAAAAAGATGTTACAGATTGTAAAATAAAAAGAATTTGTAACTCATAAAAAGAAGCAAAAAAAATATGAAAACTTGAAAGATCAGGAGATGATTTAGTAAAGTTTAAAATATATATAACCAGGGGAGGGTCAATTAAGTGTCTGACTCTTTTTTTTTTTAATATTTTTAAATGTTTTTATTTATTTTTGAGAGAGAGAGAGAGAGACAGCATGAGTGGGGGAGGGACAGAGAGAGAAGGAGATACAGAACCCAGAGACAGGCTCCAGGCTCTGAGCTGTCAGCACAGAGCCCGATGCGGGGCTTGAACTCACAAACCGTGAGATCATGACCTGAGCCGAAGTTGGACGCTTAACCGACTGAGCCACCCAGGTGCCCCAAGTGTCTGACTCTTGATCTCTGCTTCAGGTTATGATCTCAAGGGTTCATGGGTTTGAGCCTCACATGGAAGCCCATTTCAGGCTCTGCACTGACAGCATGGGATTTGCTTGGGATTCTCTCTCTCCCTCACTCTCTGCCCCTCCCCCACTCATGCTCTCTTGCTCTAAATAAATAAATAAACTTTTAAAAATAATTTAAAAATAATAAAATAAAATAAATATATAAGTACATAAAATATATAGATTCTGATATTCTAGAAATACAATAATACTTATTTTTATATATATAGTTTAATTATATGTTTTATTAGGGTTGATGATGTTGTAGATGATGTACAGAATTTCAGAGATTGAGCTATTTGCATTTTATTTTATCTCAAGTAGAGCAGACTCTTCTCTCTCCTCATTGACAATAGCCACCAAGAAAAAACTAGCAGCTAAAAGCTTCCACTATTTTAAGCTTTTGGATTTTCAGCTGATAATATGCCAAAGCCTTCAAAAGGAAATCTAATGGAAACAATTGAACCAAACTATCAATCACTTAATAATTATATAGCCACCCAAAGACTACATAATTTCTAGAACAAAGCAATTAGCTGCAAATCCTTAGACTAATGCAGTTTAAAATTAAAAGAAATGTTTAGATGTTAGCCATTTTATGGTTTGTATTAATGTATTTTTACAGTAGAACTCTAATCTTGTTAGTAAATAACTAATTATGCTGATTGTGTTGGGAATCTGGAATTCTATACGATATATATATAAAAGTGTACTATATATTGTATAGTGTAGAAGAAAGGAGGTAATACTTTAAAATCAAGAATTAAGGTAGGACCACCCTACTGATAGAATGGGATTGAAAATTTCCCATGGGAAATGAGGAAAATTATCTCATATCTTTACAAAATTTAAAAAACAAAACAAACGAAACCCCCCAAAACTTTCTTCTCTAGTTCTATATTGTCACTTCTACAATGTTACTTTTAAAACCTAGCACAAGGTTCTATGGCCTCCAATACTTTTTTTTCCAGGCTTCTTAGAAACATGACTTATGCCATGTCTGGGGCAGGAAGGTACAAGGCAAATGAAGATCACCCTATTGGCCAACGATCAAGCTTTCAAAGTTTATGGAGTCATGTCAAAATTACACCAGAGGCAATCAAAATGGGGGTCCACTGGCCAAAGTGATGATAATGTGAGCATCAAACAGAGAAAAGTTGACTGTCATACTTTAAATCTGAAAAGCCATAAATCCACAATGATACATGGAAAAGAAAAGAAAAGGCTCCCAAGACTTTATTTCCCAGGATACCAGAGTGAGAAGGAGATTGACTGAGGAGAGAGCTGCAGAATTCTATGGCCAAACAGGAGAATTAGGTAATAGTAATAACTGGAATTCAGAGGAGTGAGCTATTGGGTCATCATTCTCTTGAAGTTGTAAGAATAATTGAAATAGCAATCATAAATGGGGCTCAGTATATTCCTGAAAAGACCATCTAGTTGGTGTACCACACATGTACTTGTGACAGTTTTATGTGTCAGCTTGACTAAGCCACAGAGTACTTAGATATCTGGTTAAACATTATTTCTGGATGTGCGTGTGAGGGCATTTCTGAGAAACAGTCATGCAGATGGCCCTCCTCAATGTGGGTGGGCACCATCCAATTTGTTGAGGACCTGAATACAACAAAAAGAGGTGGGAAGAATTTCTTCTTTCTGCCTGAATGTTTGAGCTGAAATCAGGCTTCCCCTGCCCTCAGACTTGGACTTACACTCTGGGGACTCCAGTCCACAGCCTTCAGACTAGCTCCTACACCACTGGTCCTTCTGGTTTCAAGCCTTTGTACTCAGACCACACTGCTGGCTTTCCTGTGTCTCCAGCTGGCAAATTGCAGAGTGTGGGACTTCTCAGCCTCCATAACTGTGTGAGCCAATTCTATATAATTGGCTAATACAACACTAATACAACACTACAACAAGGAAGTCTGGAAATTAGTGCTTGGAGACACAGGACAAATTACCACAGCAGTGTTATGAATTTGAAAAGCCACTCTCTAATAGTGGCCACAGAAATTCATTCTGTCTTTTCTTTACTTCCTTTACAGTCGTCTTTTGCTGCTGCCTACCAAGAGGTTCCTTCTAATCCACTTCTTACCATTTCTTCACCTTCCTCAAGTGTTTCTTACAGTGAACAATGTGAGTGCTTAAAAAGGCAGAGTTGAGGCTAAAACATTTATAGGTATAAATGTGTGAATTTTTATGTCCAAAAAGGAGAGAATATGATGACAAAATCAGTCCCTACATAATCAACAGAAATGTATATTAAATGTTCTGGAATTTAAAGTCTCAATTCATTTTTTAAAAACCCTTAAATTTTACTCTCTGGAACCAATTTCTTGGGCCGTTCGATGTCATACTGTTTTTGGTTCTTCCCAAATAATACCATGACTCCCATCTGAATTTCTTTTCAAATATATATATAATTTATTTACTGTGTTTCCCTTGTATATTTTAATTTTCTAAATTCATCTTTGATCTAATTTACTGTTAATATTCCCATTTTGGAAATATAAACTTGAGTCGCTATTAATACCCTAAGAATTGAGGTGTCTGATTTCTGACTGATAGATGCTCTCTTGTTTCTTCCTACATGTAAATCTTATACAAATAACAAAAGCTGGAGTCTATAATTACTTTTCCCATATCCATGGTAGAACCTGGGAATAAAACATAGTATCTCATTGATTAATTGTCTGATGACAGGGGATAGGGTGTTTAAGGTTCATGAATAGGTTATACAGTACCTCTTTGCTGATAGGTAATGGTTTTCTTGATAGAATTTGCCTGACTTACTCTGATTCTAATATATCTCTGGCACCTGGTGGTGGGATCTTAAATCACCAGAAGTTCCTAATACTTATTAAAAGTACCTAACAACTGCTGAACAGCTCTGGTCATAACACAAGGCTATTTTACTATTTCAATTAATTACCTTTATACACACTTAAAAAATAAACAGGCTAAAGTCTGTCATTTTGTAAATAAAAAAATTTTAAACAGGGGCGCCTGGGTGGCTCAGTCGGTTCAGAGTCCAACTTTAGCTCAGGTCATGATCTCTGCAGATTGTGAGTTTGAGCACCATGTCAGCCTCTTTGCTGACAGCTCAGAACCTGAAGCCTGTTTCAGATTCTGTGCGTCCTTCTCTCTCTGCCCCTCCTCTCAGCTTGCACTCTGTCTTTCTCTTTCTCTCTCTCTCAAAAAATAAACATTAATTTTTTTTTAAATTTTAAACATAATATATATTGATTTCTAATCATATAGTCCAATTTTGTAAAAATGCATATGCCCCTAGAAAGCCAAGAGACTCCAGTTCCACCTCTCTTCCTGCCATTGATTCTCTGTATTACCTTGGGCAAGTCATTCAGATGTTAATACCTTGTCTATCATTCCTTTTTCCCAGAGTATTGTGGTAAAGATCAAACAAGGTAATAAATGGGACAGTGCTTCAAAAGTTAAAAACAAATAAGTAAAGCTATAGTTATCAATTTTTTTCCTTCCAAAGTGCACAACATAACAGACAATATTAACATGCATTATTAACTCCTATGGGAATATTTAATATGGTACAAACCCTCACATTGCCCTTGCTATATCTAAACATCATTCTAAGCAATTTGTAAGCAACAACTTATTTAATCAACAACTCCCAAAGAAGTAGATAGCCTTATAATTTCTATTTTACAGATGAGGAAACTTAGGCACAGAGAGGCCATATAACTTGCCCAACGTCACACAGGTAGTTGAATCACAGAATTAAAATATCAACCTAGCACTAAAACTCCTTAACAACTACAAGAAGCTATTTCTCATGGAAAAAAGTTAATCCTGCTGTAATTTCTGTTTGTTGTTTGCGTTTGAGTTTTCAGCAGTTACACAAGCAAAATCACATAAGGGATAAAATCAGCTATTTGAAGACTCGAAATTTTAATTTTACATGGAAAAAAATAAAAGGCCTATTTTTTAAAAAAGTAAACCTTTTTGTAAAATGTTAATTTTTAAAATCAACTCCCCTCTACCCACTTCAGGGTAATAATAATAAGACAATCACTTGGGGGGTACATGGTACAGGAGTAGAAAGGAAAGGCTCTGTCTGGAATTAGACTCCAAAATAACTTAGCACTGGAATCCTTAAAAGATCTTGTCATTGCGGGACATGAGTATTTTAGGTCAAAGAATAATTTTTGTGATTTTCCTCATTCAAGAACTTCTGCTGAATCATTTCCCACAGATTCAGGACCCCCAGGGCTTCTCTTTTATCTGTTCTACACTAGAGCAAAAGATATGGACAGAAAGTGGAATGGTGCTTTTCAGACAATAATATAACATTCCTATGGACTTTTTTGTTTTCTTTCTAATTAAAAAGATAATTGTTTACTCATAAAACAAAACAAAACAAAAGGAGATCTTTCTTCCCAAGCAGAAGTTCTAGTGATAGCTGCTGGTAAGGTATTTAGTGAAGTTTAGTAACAATGGATATCCTTTCTAGCTAGAGTTGTCACTGACAGCAACTTCATTTTGTGCATATTTCAGGAAGGTAATGTTTCAGAAATGATGCCTTAACAATCTTGTATCCTTAACCTAAACAAAGAGCTGTAAACACTGGAGCAAGAAGAATAAATTCACAGTTATTATTATACAACAACCACTCATGCTAGTTAATGCCCACTGTGTGTCAGGTCCTGCACTCATCAGGGGTCAACAAGATAAATTACAGAACATGTCCTAAAAAGAGGCCCCACGGCAGTGGTGGAAATAGTCGTGGGAGTAAATAACCACAGGATGATGTGATTCGTGTTCTGACACAGCATATAAAATATTGCGGAAACACCGCAGGTGAATAGCTCCATCATCCTGGGGAATCACTGATGAAATGACCTTTAGTTTTGCCTTGAAGGGCATTAGAATTTTAATAGGTGCAGAAGGGAGGCAGAAGGTGTCGATATTTCAAGGAGGAGGAACAGCATGAGAAAGGGCATAGAGGAATAATAGGAAATAATTTGTTTGTGGGATTGATGATAATTCTTAGTGGCTGGAGAACAGTGCCCATGGGAGGATGCTGGTGGGAAGTGAGGCTGGAGAGGAGTATGGGGATGACTCATGAAGAACCTTGTAGGGCATTTTAGGGAGTTTATATTTTATGCCATAGACAAATAGGGGATTTTTTTTAAGTTTAAAAGCAAGTCAATACCACTTTTAAAAAATTGTACTTTTCAAAGGTCACTGTGGTGACAAGGTGGAGGTTAGAGCAAAGGAAGTAATTAGAGATGGGAAGACCCACCGGAGTGCTGTAATAATCCTAATGGAAGATAATAAGGGAGTAGACAAAGAGATCAAGAAGATGATCTGGGAGCACTTCATGATGTAGAATCAGTGGTAGCTGGTGACCATTTGGCTAGTGGAGATGAGAGAAAGGATGACTCCCAGGCTTATGGTTTGGATCATTGATTCCAGTAGCTAACTTAGGGAGTATACAAAGAGATAAATGTAACCAGAAAGTAAAAACTAAAAGTATACCTGGTACTCATGCTCTACAAGAAAAGGACAACAGGGAGTAACTGAATCAGAGTCTTCCAAAGTAGTGCTTAAATGCAAAACACAGAGAAATAGGAAGGGGTAGTAGAATCAGGGGTGGAGAGACACCCAGAATGAAGGAAGTAAGAACAAGGTATTTATCTATCTGCAAAAGTTATGAGGTGGTAAAAGCCATAGAACATTAAACAAACAAACAAAAAAACAAAACAAACAAACAAAACCATGCCTCTGAGAGAAGGAAAGTGGAGAGAAATCAATAGAAGCAAGAGCAAAAGAAGCAGAGATGATGCCCTATGGATCACTGTCATATGGAGCCCTTCATATGAGTAAGGTTGCTGGCTTTGAGGAGAACAGCTTCTAGAGCTTCCACTGGGTCTCCAGGAGTGCTGCAGGGCACCTGAAGGCCCACTGCTGTGCCCAGTGATTCCTGACCAGATGGCTGCTCCAGGTCTTTCACTCTTTCCCAGGCATCCTGACAACAAATGCCTCTAACCTGAGTCAGCATGAATGTGTCTTTGTTTCTTGAAAACAAACAAACAAACAAAGACCAAGAATACAATGTGCAACACCTTTGAGAGTTTCAGGACAATTGTACTTTTTAAATATTTTCAATTATACTTTCAAAACACTTAAGTTCTTTCAGTGTTTTTTTGTTTTGTTTTTATACTCCTTTGTTTTGTCTTAATGCAATGTTACCACACACAAAAAGACAATAAACTATGCTTATTATTTACTTTAAACCCATGGCATTGGATTTTCTTAGCAAGCATGTCTAGAGGTTTGATACAGTAGTATATGGAATGCTATGCAAGGACTAGACCCTTTTTAGAAATTAATTTCTGAAAAAGCTCATGCTTTTGAGTTTGAAATTTCATGATCATATGGATATGATTTTAATGCCAATGAAATTTCAGTACACAAAAGCTATCCTTCAGACACTGTACATGGCTTGCTAATTATATCTTCCCATAAATTCTAATCCCTTTCCCTCTCATGTTAGACCAGGGGTAGCTGTAAAATCTGAGGTTTTATTTGAATAAAAATTAATAGAGAATTTGTTATATGAACATAGAAGATAGATGATGTGGTTGCTTCAACAAATAAATCACAAGGGGAAAAAAGAGAGAAAGTATATGAAACTCATAGACTGAGAGGCTTAAAATCATGTTAATCATAATGTTTGGGACTGATTTTAAATAATTTAAATAAATTCAGGTAAAAATGCAAATAAAGACAGAGAAAGTAGAACACTTTGGAAACATTTGGAAATTTGAACACTAACTGGATTTTGATGGTAAGAAGGAACATTGTTATATTTGTGATAATACTTTGTGGTTATGCTTTAAAAAAAAAGAATCCTTATCTTTTAGAAACACATATAATATCTGGGATTTATTTCAAAATAATACAGGAGTTGAGGGCATAGATGAAACAAGATTGGTTATGAGATAGTTATTAAGGCTGAGGATGGAGATTTATACTATATTATGACTACTTTTATCTTTTGAAATTTTTCAGAATAAAAAACTTGTAAAAAATCAATAATGACCTTGAGCATCTGCCCTTTCTGAGCCTTGGTATTACATAAGTGAGAGAATTTTGCCTCCTTCCAAATGTGTGTTTATGTGTGTGTGTATAAAAATATGATTGAAAATAAAATGCCAAAAATATTAATAGTGACTATGTGTCAATGTTACATTCTTTTTTTATAATTTTTTAATGTTTATTTATTATTGAGAGACAGAGAGACACAGAGCATGAGCAGGGGAGGGGCCGAGAGAGGGGGAGACACAGAATCTGAAGCAGCCTCCAGGCTCTGAACTGTCAGCACAGAGCCCAATGCGGGGCTCGAACTCACAAAGTACGAGATCATGACCTGAGCTGAAGTCGGACACTTAATCAATTGAGCCACCCAGGCACCCCAATGCCTAATTCTTTAGACTGAATGTATGCCCCCACCACCACCAATTCATATGCTGAAACCTAATGCCCAATGTGATGGTGTTTGGAAGTAGGGCCTTTGGAAGGTGACTAGGTCATGAGGGGGGAGCACTTATGAATGGGATTAGTGTCCTTATAAAAGAGACCCCAGAGAGCTCCCCTGCTCCTTCAGCCATGTGAGGACACAGTGAGAAGATGGTTATGTATATATATATACATATATATATATATGTAAGACAGAAACATAAGCAACTATAAATATAAGGCAAATATAGTGGGAAAAATAAAGGAGGGATAGATTACTTCTGATGAGATGATGTTGGAATCTTCATGGAGTAGGTGACATTTGACCTGGGTCTTCAAATGTGGGTGGCATATAACAAGCAGAAGTGCATAGAAGTATATTTCTCCTATTGTCTATGAAAAGCACTTCTGTGTTTCCCTTTACTCATACGCTTAATACTTCTGATGCCAGATATGTGGGTTTTCCACACATCAAGCAATTCTCTACAACACCAGATGTATGCTCTGTAACTCAATTCAATTCTGACACTATCTATTTGAAGTTAGCATCACATCCCATAAGATAAATGTTCAGTGCCACAAGACCGTCTCCATTTCAGACACCAATTGCAGTCACCTGTACTTCTGACCCATTGTCTATTATTTGGAGTTCCCACAACCCCATCTTTGGGCTCAGTAATTTGTTAGAATGGCTCACAGAACTCAGAAAAACAATTACATTTACTGGTATAATAGGAAAAGATAGGATTCAGTGGGCAGAGAGGAAAAGATTAGAACCTGAAGTCCCTGGGTGGGAAAAAACACATATTCTGGAACAATGCTGGGAGTGTCTGACTACAGCAAACCCCTTCAGGCATAAGGTTCCTCTTAAGAATGGAACAGATACCACCTACTCCCCCTCATGTTTTCCTCAGGAATTTGACAAAAGACCTAACTGAAAATAAGTAGGAGACCATAAAACGTATGACCCACAAGGAATGGTATGGCTATAGACCACCCCTCATACAATGGAAACAAGCCAATCGGAAATGGACAACCCAACACCTAGAGCTATCCAGCCAATAAGAGTAGGACCTGAAAAGGAACAAAGGGGAATGAAGGGGTGAGGTGACCAGAACCTTATAAAACAAAGACCCTTGCCTATTGTCACAGGCATTCACTTTCGAATGCCCCTCTCTATAAAGACAGCTTTCCTACTATTCTTACTTCCTGATCTTATACTCTAATAAACTTTTGTCTGTGCTTATTTTGTGTCCTCCTCTTCATTCTTCTAAGTGGTGAGACAAGGAACCCTGGGTTTTGAGGGAAAAAATCCTGAAACACTGGTTTATTATAAAGGATACTATAGAGGGAATGAATGAACAGTCAAATGAAAAGACATATAGAGTGAGGCCTGGAAGGATCCCAAGTATAGGAGTTTCTGTCCCTGTGGAGGTGGGATGTGCCACCCTCCAGTAATGTAGATCCAAAACCTCTTTAAACTGAGCATTATTGAGATTTTTATGAAGGCTTCATCATGCAGGCATGATCAGTCATTAACTCAGTCTCCAGCTCCTCTTCCCTTTCCAGAGGTTAGGTAGGAGTGGGAGGTGAGGGGAGGTTGGGAGGCAGTGTTAAGGGGGATGGTGCTGAAAGTTCCAAACTTCTTAATCACAGCTTGGTCTTTCTGGTGACCAGCCCCCATTCAGCTCATCAAAGATCACCTCATTAGAACAAAAGACACTCCTATCACCTAGGAAATTCCAAGGGATTTAGGAACCCTGTGTCAGGGACAAGGGTCAAAGACCAATATAGAACAAAAGATGCTCTTAGTACACTTATCACCAAATTACAAAGGTTTGGGAGTTCCAGGAGCCAGCAACAGAAACCAATATATATTTTCTATTATTTCATACTCCCTCATAAAGGACTAGAAGCAGCAGTCCAGTGGCACACAGCATTAAAAACTCACAAGACACAAGTCTGTAGAGATGAATTAGAGTCACATCATAGGCAGCCTTGGATGCCATTTTGAGACCTCTCTGTAATTTTAAAAAATGCAACTAAAAAATTAAATTTTACTCAGATGCAGTTTTATTGGTGTCATAATGGTCCCCAAATGTAATTGTCTAGTTAATGACCATAATCAATACTATTGAAAATTTTACTCAAATGGGTCTCTCAGAACTCTTGGCCCCAATGCCTTGACTGGATCAACTTAGTTTTCCCCTGACAGGCTTACTCTTGGGAATGTCTACTGATTTAGGAAGTCAATAAAATGGGAGGGAAAAGCAGACTGATTAAAGGAATATCCCTCAAACTTCCTTTGAGGTTTTTGCTTAAAGGTCACGCTATTCCTCTCTTCCCCATCACATATCCTCGCTCTGGTGTCTTATACATGCTTTTCCGTGATCTCCCAGTTCATATTCCTTCAACTACAATGAGGTCTCTAGAGTCACTGAGCACAGAAGTCCTAGCTTGACTCTGAACATGCCATATTCTGTTATGCTTTGATAACTAAGCCTTTGTATCTAAGTTCATATGAGAAAGGAATATTATTTTAATACTAACAGTGCCCCTGAAAAATATTATATTAATAAAATCCCACTATCATACATCCCAGGTGGATAGAATAGAAAGCATTGTACATGATCCCTTCTTGAGTTGAGCTTCAGGAACACACCCAGGCTGGTCTGTCTACATTCATTGAGCAGACTCAACTTGGGGCAGAGAAAAAGCCCAAAATTAGATTTTTATGATCAACAGGTTTCTAAAACAAGCAATTTTACAAAGCAGCCTTAGGCGGCAGTGTATACAACTGTGTATAAAAACAATGGGCAGTATTAAAATAAAATCCAAATGTCAGGCATAAAAATGCATTTTCTTACCTTATTCTGAAAGAATGCACCAGGGAGAAATTCAGCAAATAAAACCTGTTGAAAATATGAGCACTCCTGCAGGCTTATTTCCAGTGGGACATTAACACAGGCTTACAATAATACCTCTATTAATGAAGAAAATGTGTTCCAATGACACACTTATTCATCAGATATTTTATAAGCAAGACAGAAAAAAAAAAACACCAAAGATCGAGATGTTAGCTTCAGAAGTTCATATAGGAGGGTAAAAATTTGATATATAATACAAAAATTTGACAAAATACTAAAGAAAGTAGCATCAAACCTGCTGGAAAACACAAATCAGGCCTCTTACAATTTAGTGTAGAAGTAAATGAGGAGAAATCATGCTAATGGATTTTAGGAAATAAACCCAGTAGTAACCCTGTTGTGAAGACAGGTGGAAGGTTTGGGGAAACAATTGGAGAAGGTACACCGGGTGACCTGCTGAAGGGCAGGGCAGCGTAGGTTTCAGTAGGTCACGGTGATGAAGGACACAATTTCATCTAGATGCAGCCACCTCTGTAGCTGCCACTGGTGACCCAGGTGGGGTAGAAAGAGGGAGAGACTGGAAAGGGTATTCTAGGGGGAAAAAAACAAAGTATATGATAGAAGTAACTCAACTTTACTTTTATGACCTAGACACCTCATAACTTGGTCCCCAAGGTCTGATAGTCTTTTAAGAGGAAACCACAACTTTCCCTTGATAATTTGAATGAATAGGTAAAAACTTAAGTTCATAAAACATAAGTACCATTTAGGATAAAATTGTCATTAAATACAAGAGTCAAAACAAAAGGCCACAGAAGCCAGCAAGTGAAGCAGTTGAGGTGGAGGGGGAAAGGGGAGACTTCAAGCAGAAGACACGCCCTGTCAACAGTGGTCAGTTGTCATCCTGCTTCGACTGAGCATGGCCAAAGGAAAGCCTGGGTGGTTACAAATATTTCAAGAGCTTCTTATATTTCAAGAGAGATGCTAATCCCTATTTTTATGTAAAATGTTTGTATCTTCAAACATTGGTAACTAACTCATAAAAGCCAACAAAACAAAACACTGTGGGGGCAAAAAAAAAAAAAAAAAAGGCAGTTTTGCCTGTCAAACTCAGGACACAGACTGCCATTTTGCAAGTGCTCATGAAAAGGTATTTAGTCAATTAGACAAGCTGGTAGAAGTGAGAGTTACTAAAGCTTCCTCTTTGGGCAAGCTGAGAGTAAAGAGAGCAGGAAGCCAGCAGTTTAAGGGGGTAAAGTAAAAAGGAGGTGAAACATATTTTGAAAGCTTCACAATTTTGCTCATTGTAGCCCTGTCTGCCTGTATTTAGATGAAACAATTGGAAACTATGCAGTGTCATTTGTCAAGCCTTACCACATGCAAAGCTTCACTTCCCATAGTTTTTAATACTGCCAATTTCATTATAAAGGAGATCAGTTCCCAGAGTTTTCACTAATCAAGGTATCACACTATATGTTTTTTGGCACACAGCATATTTATGAATCACATTAAGTTCCATCTACAAGGATGGTTTTTCCAAGATGCCACAGACTGAGTGTGGTTTTAGATTCTGCAGCCCAAACGAGGTTCTGAGAATACAGGCATCTTTTTTAAGGAATTAAATTGTAATCTGCAATGCAGCAATAATTTACTACAGAGCTTTGGGCAAAAAGCCTGCTGCAAATTGTCTGTCTGAAATGTTATTAACACATCAGCTATCAAGGTCAGCAAAAGACACTATAGAAGTTTCTATAACTGTTTTTAGATGGTGAAATATATAAATCACTTAACTGGGGCACAGAACTTGCTTTAAGCAAATAAATTCAACATTTGCTATCAATCGATTTCAAGGAGCAGCAAGCTGATGAATAGCTCTTAGGATAGTAAGAATCTTAAAGCTTAAATTAGACGACAGTAAGAATCCCCCACAATGATACCTCAAGGTACACATGTACCTTTGAGTAAAAGGAAAGTATATATGTTTATAGGTATGTGCATGAGATATCTGTAGTATATGTGTGAGGAAAGTGTTTTCCTGGAGAAACTAGAAACATCCATATGGTTTCACTATAAATTTTTTAAAGCTGGTACTACTTGCTTACATGCTTTTTGCACTCTGTTGTAAATTTATTTTCTATATAAATAAATATTATCTCATTACCAACCATCTCCATTAGAATCCAGCAGACCATGAAATAGGCTTTGCAAGATCAAGCAATGCACTTAGGCCCCCCAAAACACTGTTTTGGCTTCTAGCTTAAGAACTCATGGAGAAATAAAATTTTACATAACAGTTTGGAGAACATACACTATATAATCCTTCCCAGTCAAAGGCATTTCTAAAAAGGAAAGCAGATTACTCATAGCTGTGAAAACTAAATGTTTCTATTTCTACCTACTTCTTTGTCTACCTTTCTAGTACTTCTAACTTTTACATTGTTTTCAACAATCCATATTTAAAAGAGTATATTTTTGCTTATGCAAAAATAACCTAAGGACAAAGTATCCTGAGATTTAAATCTGTTAAGTTAAACACTAAGTTAAGTGATCAATCTCCACTCATTTTAAGCACATAACTTCCAAGGAAAATGCCACTAAGAATACTATAAAATTCAAGAGCAAGTCAGTGGCCGCATTCTAGAAGCCATTCTTAAATGCTGCTAAAATATCAACAAATCTAGTCCATATTCCATTAATTAGGAAAATGATGCCTTAGGGACAATCATGGCAAATACACACAGTTGATTATGGTTATAGTTCATTTAAGTCTTTATTTAAATTGCATAAATTTTAGCACCTTTCATATAGTACATGTGCCCAGAGTTCAAAGTTCAAAAAGAGTATTTAAGTACTCTCCCAAAGAGACAAAAGAGTTTATTTTTGCCCAGAATTTAAAGCGGATGGGAAATGTAGCAACACAAATTTTTGCAGCATAAGTTCTATTGGCAGGTTTAGGAACTGGCAAAAATCCAGGAACTATGCAAGAGGCTGGCACAGGGGGAGCAGCCAGTTTTGATTGGCAGAAGGCAAGCCACAAAGCACACAAAAGCACACTTGTGTTCTGTGTTCTGAGAGCCCCAGAAAAGAAGCAATGTGAGGGTCCCTGAAGGTCTGCAACATGAATGAAACATATCAAAATTTTTATTTAGCACAACACACAGGAATGTTTTAAAGGAATTGAGCTTATAGTTGAAGAAAATTAATCTGTGACATCATTTGGTCTAATACAATGGTTCTATTTCTTATTATAGTACATTGCTTTTGTGTGGTTGTATTTCAAAGTCAAAAACATTTTTCATATAATCCAAGCGATTTCTAAAATTAAGTATATTTAAGTAAGAACTTATATAGAGGACTCTATTTTTTTTTAAGTGATCAATCTTAAAATCCAGCTACGTGGTAGTGTGAAAACATCACCGTAGGTTGGATGGGAGAAATGTGGCTTTGTGGGGAGGAAACTGGCTGGGGCCTCTTTGACTCAGGGATCAGTCTTGGCATGATGATGGAGGGGCAACCATATATCATGCATTTCCTAATGGGATATGTTAGAAGCTAGGTGGCTTTACTCTTAAAATATTTGTGCCTAAAATGTTCAACCTGAATGTAATCACTCCTAAAGTTTGAACTTCTAGTTTATAGTAAAACAGGAGCTGGAAGAACAAGCTAATGCAGCACCACCACGAAGCAATTAAACACATTTAAAAAGCAGGTTGTTCTACAACTGGCCCAGTCTCATCAACATGTTAATATCATGGAGACGGAAGGAAGTAACGGAAGGTGTGAGGCAAAAGCAGCTGTTGTAGATAAAAGCAGGCAAGAGACCTCACAAACAAATGTACTGTGTGTCCTTCCATTAGGATCCTGGTTTCAACAAGTGGCTATAAAAGATATTTTGGGGACAGGACAGAATATTTAAATATGGGCTCATTACTAGATAGTGTAAGGTAATCATGTTATATTTTTAGTTGTGATAACAGATTTGTAGTTATGTGGGAAACCACTTTCATTTTCTAAGAAATCCATTCTGAAATATTTAGGAATAAAATGTCATGATGTCTATATTTTATCTTAAAAGACTTTAGAAAAAATACATGAAGCAAATATGGCAAAAGTTTTAACAATTTTAAAATGCAAGTAGTAGCATATGGGTGTTTGTTATATATATAGTATTCTGTCTACTTTTGGGTATGTTTTAAAATTTTAATAATAATAATAAGTATAAATAAAACAAAACAAAGCTGTTTATTTTTTTAAGTTGCTTCTGTTACATCCTTTTTTAACTTTTAAAGCATTCTTTAATGCTTTTCAAAAAAGGCAGCAAGTTTCTAGTCCTTAACTTGTTAACTTTTACAGAACACTTAGGAGTAGACCTTATTCCACTCTTCAATAACACAAATTAAAATACATATATATTTTAAAAGATAGCAAGTCACTCAATGCTATCATCCCAAAATGACCATGGCTAATATTAATATTTCAGTATTTTTTAGAGTAGAAATATTTTGATATACTCAAGATATTATGTACAAGTTTTTAGTCTGCCTTTTTCTGCATTGTGATAGAACCCAGGGTTTAGTCTTTTTCTAAATATTTTTAATTGTTTTAATGGATTCTCTAACCGCAGGGTAGATTTTACAACTACAGTGCACTTAAGCATAAGAAAGAATTTTTCCTAGCCACAGCAATAAGATAATATAAAAAAGTAAAAGGCATCTAAATTAGAAAGGAAGAGGTAAAACTTTCACTCTTTGCAGATGACATGATAGTATATATAGAAAACCTGAAAGACTCTACCAGAAAGCTACTAGAACTGATAAATTCAGTAAAGTCACAAGATACAAAATCAATTAAAGAACTCTATTGCATTCCTATACATCAATAATGAAGTAATGGAAAGAGAGATTAAGAAAATAATCCCATATATGATTGCACCAAAAATAATAAAATATCTAAGAATAATCCTAACCAAAGAGGTGAAAGACCTGTACTATAAAAACTATAAAACACTGATGAAAGAAATTGAAGAAGACGCGAAGAAATAGAAAGATGTTCCATGTTTATGGATTGGAAGAACAAACATTGTTAAAATGTCTTCACCACCCAAAGCAATCTCCACATTTAATGCAATCACTATCAGGATAACAACATTTTTCACAGAACTAGAGCAAAGAATCTTAAAATTTGTATGAGGCCACAAAAGATCCTGAATAGCCAAAGCAATTTTGAAAAAAAAAGCAAAGCTGGAGGCATCACAGGTCTAAACTTCAAGTTATATTACAAAGCTGTAGTAATCAAAACAGTATGGTGCTGGCACAAAAATAGACACAAAGAACAATAGAACAGAACAGAAAACCTAGAGGTAAACCCACAATTACATGGTCCATTAATCTTTAACAAAGCAGGCAAGAATATCCAATGTGAAAAAGACAGTCTCCTCAACAAATGGTATTGGGAAAACTAGACAGCAACATGAAAAAAAAATGAAATTGGACCACTTACACCATTCACAAAAATAAATTCAAAATGGATTAAATACTGGGACTCCTGGGCTCAATCAGTAGAACATCTGACTCTCAATTTTGGCTCAGGTCATGATCTCAGCGTTCTTGGGATCCAGCCCTGTGTTGGGCTCTGCCCTGACAGTGTGGGGCCTGCTTGGGATTCTCTCTCTCTCTCTCTCTCTCTGCCCCTCCCCCACTCAAGTATGTGTATGCTCTCTCTCAAAATAAATAAAAATTTTAAAAAATGGATTAAAGACCTAAATGTGAGATATGAAACTATAAAAATCCTAGAAAAGAGGATAGGCAGTTATTTCTCTGATTTAGTCTATAGCAATTTTTTTCTAGATAGGTCCCCTGAAGCAAGGGAAACAAAAGAAAAAAAAAAAAACAAAACAGAAAACAAAAAACAAAAAACCACTGGGACTATATCAAAATAAAAACCTTCTGCACAGTGAAGGAAACAATGAACTAAACTAAAAGGCAGGGTAGGAAAGTATGACATATTCAATAAAAATGAATGGAGAAAAATGACATATTCAATAAAAGGTTAGTATCCAAAATATACAAAGAACTTATAACACTCAACACCCAAAAAACAAATAATCCAATTTAAAATGGGCAGAAGACACGAACAGACACTTCTCCAAAGGAGACAAACAGATGGCCAACAGACACATGAAAATATGCTCACCATCACTTATCTTCAGGGAAATGCAAATGAAAACTACAATGAGATATCACCTCACACTTGTCAGAATGGCTAAAATCAACAACACAAGAAACAACAGGTGTTGGTGAGGATATGGAAGAAAAGGAACCCTTATGTACTGTTGATGGGAATGCAAAGGGGTGCAGCCACGCTGGAAAACAGTTTAGAGTTTCCTCAAAAAGTTAAAAATAGAACTACTCTATGACCCAGTAATCGCCCTACTGGGTATATACCCAAGAATACAAAAACACTAATTCAAAGGAATACACCCACCCCTGTGTTTACAGCAGCATGATTTACAATAGCCAAATTAGGGAAGCAACCTAAGTGTTCATCAATAGAGGAATAGATAAAGAAGATGTGATATGGAATATTATTCAGCCATAAAAAGAATGAAATCTCATCATTTGCAATGACATAGATGGAGCTAGAGAGTATAATGCGAAGTGAAATAAGTGTTGTGATGAGCACTGGGTGATTAAAATATAAATTAAAAAGAAAAATACCATTGTGAAAAAAAGAATTTCTTTTTTTTTTAATATTTATTTATTTTTGAGAGAGAGAGATACAGGAACAGAGCACAAGCAGGGGAAGGGACAGAGAAAGAGGGAGACACAGAATCTAAAACAGACTCCAGGCTCCGATGCGGGGTTTGAACTCACAAACTGTGAGATCATGACCTAAATTGAAGTCAGAAGCCCAACCAACTGAGCCACCCAAAAAAGAATTTCTTTTTAAGTAAGGAGTTAATTATCATTTTCCATTACAGAAATTTCTAATAGGGGAGCCATGATGAGGAAGACCACAGTTAGCAGATAAGCACCAGGCTACATTATGACTAGGATCATAATCCCAGTGCTCTTGTTTGGGTCCAGCCTGAGATGGGATCAAAGGCTCATTCCCTTCAAAGCTGCATAATACTGACATCTGGTTGCTTAACTTTCCACAACTTCAAGCAATTTACCCTGGGGGGATGTTCCTTCAGAAAGGACTAACTGTGAACTGAGATATCAAAAAATATTTACATAGATAAGTCTTGGCTGAATTTAGAAGAAAACCTGGCATGGATACTTGGATTGAAAGTCAGGGTGAAGGTAAGAAAGCAAGGGAAAAGATTGAGTTGGAGAAGGATTTGAAAATGGGCATGTCTGGCAGAGACAATATAAGCAAAGGCATGGCATTGGGAAATGCACCTAGTACATTCCAGAAACTAATTTATAACAAAGAGTATAGTCTGAGGAGATCTAAAAGACAATTTTTGTAAATAATATTAGACCAATGATAAAAGACCTGGAATGACAGTCAAGTTCCATTGGATTACAAACTTCAAGCAATATACAGTTACTGTGAGTTCTCAAGCCAAAGAAAGCCACAATAAAAGCAATGTTTTAGATAGATTAATCTATCTGGTAGATAGTGGTAGAAGTGTGTGGTGTGGTTTGAACTAGAGGTAAATAAAACCTGGGAAAGTAGTGACATGTCTATAACAATAATGAGTCAGTTGAGGTTTTGTAACCATGGGATTAAGAAACCAGAGACACTTTAAAGAAGAGTAAATAGGACTCCAGGGCTAATTCAATAAGAGAGATAATGGAGAGGAAGAAAATGAATAATGACTTGACGTATCCCTTCGTGACTGGGAGAAAGGTGTTCCTCCAAATGAAAGGAGAGTGGGAGGATGGGGAAAAAGTTCCAGATGAGAGGGAGGCTTGATTTGGGATAGCCAAATCTGAGCTGATAGTGGGACACGTATGTGAAAATATTCTATAGGCATCTGGAAAGATGAATCAGGACCCAGAGTGTAAAGTGAAACCTGACAATAAAGTAAGGTGAAGAGTTTCATGAGTGGTTTATGAAATTCATCATATTAACTGTATAGAACTCCTTATGTAGGACAGTAGCTTAAGTGGTCATTGAAATAAATTCCTTCCACCCTCCCTCCCTCCCTTCCTTCTTTCCTTCCTTCCACAAATATACATTTTCTTTCATCATGAATGACCTGTTACATTTAATCTGCATCAATGACATTCTAATCCCATCCCCATTAAGATTGACAAGTGAGAGTCATTTCAGAATATCTAGGGAATGTGTGTTCTCCTCTTCTATGTTGGAAATTACTTGTATGTCAAAAGCCAAGGGATTTTTCATATCATGGGAAATATCAGTGTGAGTCTATCTCCACAGTTTGATAACACATTCCAACCTTTTGAAAATACCTGCTGTCAAACCTAGTCTTATAATGCTATTGCATCTAGATTCAAAATTGCATCAAACCCCTTATAAAAAATTCCCTGCCATCATCTTTGTAATAACTCTCAATATTACTCAGCTCCTATTATCTATGATATGATTAAGTCCCATTTAATCTATTCCAACTTTCTTACATAGTTATTCATGGTGTTTCTGCTAAGACTCAAACTCAGGTAAGTATGAGATCACATAACAATTCACAACACTGTCAAAAAAAAACTGAATTGAAAGGACATTAATGTAATGTCTTAATCATTTGAAAATGAGTGGTGGTAGCTTCAGACAGGCAAGTCAACTGCCTTTTTAGTATTCTTTCCCATGGTATCAAATTACTCATTTTCTTTATCCTGTGCCATGATCTAAAGGTCTTACCATATCTTTGTTAACATTTTTTGCACCCGTGTTAATAAAATAACTATTTTTAATACTTCATTAGTTGGCTGATATTAGCTAGAATGTTTTCTGCTGCAAATAAAAATCTAATTAAGCTAGTCAGATAAAGATATGTATTGACCCATCCATATATCTGGAATCCTAGGGGAAGGCATAGTATAGTTTTGGAACAAGCTAAACAGTCCTTTTTCTCCATAATTCCCTCCACTGAGTCCTCCACTGTGAATTAATTTCATCCTAAGATTAGCTGCTGCATAATGGAAAAAGAGCTGTGGCAGTTCTAAGCTTTTTATCTGCATCGCTATGATGACCAGAGAAAGAGAGACTATCACTTTTGATTGGCTCTTTTTTAACAGTAAAGAAATTTCTTTCCCTGAAACCCTTAGCAAACCTTTCCTCACATCTCACTGGCACAAACTGTCACATCACATGCCCATTTCTAATGCAATCGCTGGCAAAAGAAATTATCTTAGGTCAATGACACTAATCCCTAGAGCTGGGAAAAATGTCTTTTTACCTGAAGCCCATTGGTTGGAATGGGCAAAGGGATATAGTAACAAAAAAATGAGGGGAACTGTTAGAAAGGAAAAAGGAAGAAATGAATGCTGTGGTAGAACTTGTTGGTCTGCCACTAGACATTACTTTTTTTTTTTTAAGTGTGGATTTTGGGAATGGGATAAAGGAGAAAATGGAAAAGAAGCCATTTGATAGTTCTTATGGTTATCCACCCCTCCCAATTGCCTTAATTTTTCTCTTTTTATATTTCTCAAGATACTTTGCCTATCACTGCTCTCCATTTATATGCCTAATTGCAAGTTTAATTTCTCAGTAAGGTTAGTGACTAGGATTCAATATACTGTTACTAGTAATTTTTCCACGTATTTTTCTTTCTTCTATTTTTGGAAATATTAGTCAAATTCTTAATATTTGGAGGAAAAATTCATCTAGACATGAAAACTTTCTGAGTATCATTTCTAATTCTTTTTCAAGAATGGGAGTATGTGTGGTATTTTAAAAATAGCATCAGTGTATCTAAGGAGATCTCACATTATCACTGCAAGAGTAAAAGGAAAAATTTAAAAACACAGTATACTTGAGACCGGATGGATTTACTCTTACCTCTGTCTCCTGTATATTGCTCCTGAAAAGGGTATAGTTTCATCTATTGCCTTCAAAGGGCCTCCAGGCCCTGGGAGCATGCCACCAATGGGCATGCCTCTTTATTCTGCCACTGGTGGGAAAAATAAATTCCTTGGCCCCAGTAGGAAGGTACCGCAGTTACTGCTCATATCAATTCAACAACATAAATATTATTTACTTAACTTATTTACAAGAAAACCAGGACCCCAAGAAGTTAAATCTCACCAAGTTAGAGTCAACATTCAAATAGTGTTTTTCTTATTCAAGGACTGTATTACTTCCAATGTGTCAAATGGCTTCTCAATCCTAAATGCCATCCAACACTCTTTTTAAATTAATAAACTTCATTTTTTACAGCAATTTTAGATTCATAGGAAAGCCAAGCAGAAGCTGAATGAAAAGCACAGAGTTCCCATATACCCTCTGCACCCTACATGCATAGTCTCCCTTGCCGGAGTCCCGCTCCGACAGGTCCAGGGGTACCCCGAAGGAGGGCTGGCATCGGCATGAAGGAATGGACACAGACAGCTCAGGTGAACCAATCTGGACAGTTTACTGATTTCTCAGCAAGCTTATATATGCTTTCTACTCTCTGTATGTTTGCGTCAAGCTATTGTTTTTGCTCTCAGAAAGTTCTCAGGGAAATCATCCATGAGAAAACTTTCTGGTTATTTCCTTGCGTTACTGCTTTTTTTTTACTTCAAAGAATTAATCTTTAATCTTACTATTTCTATGCCTGACAAGCTAGAGGGCTAGTTATTTTTTATATTATATTCCAATTGTTTTAGCTGAAACTGGTAGAGCCTATTCTTTAGAGACATTGTAGCATGACTGCTTTCTTGGTAACTGCCCACTGTAACCTACAGGGGCATGTCTTTCTTCAAAGTGCCCTTGATGATTAACTGATTGCTAAGTTATAGGGAAAGGCCCAGTAAGAAAAATTTAAGCTGATTGAATAAGCTGATTGATTAGAAGAAGAGATATAAGTAGCCTCACTTCCAGAGAGCCACTTTGCGGTCTTCTCTTATCGACCCTCTGGGCTTTGCCATCAGGTGGGTGATAAAGGTCGGCTCCTGGCACTCCCTCGCTATCAGTACCCCCAACCAGAGTGCTATATTTGTTGCAGTCGATTCACTTTTGGTGTTGTACACTTTATGAGTTTAGACACATGTGTAATACAAGTATCTGCCATTGTAGTATCATACAGAATAGTTTCACTTCCCTAAAAATCCCCTGTGCTCTACCTGTTCATCCCTGCTGCCCCCTACCCCTGGCAATCATTGATTGTTTTACTGATGCCATAGTTTTGCCTTTTCCAGAATGTCAGATAGCTGGAATTTTACCATATATAGCCTTTTCATATTGTCTTCTTTCACTTAGCAAAATGCTTTTTAGGTTCCTCAGTGTCTTTTCATTGCTTTATAGCTCATGCACTAGATGATATTCCATTGTCTGGATGTACCACAGTTTACTTATTCGTTCACCTACTTAAAGACCTCTTGGTCACTTCCAAGTTTTGGCAAATATGAATAAAGTTACTATATACATCCATGTGCAGGCTTTTATGTGGACATAAGTTTTCAATCCAACCTCACTACACAAATCCCTTAGATGTACAATTGTCACAAAGATTTATGGCAGGCTTGTCCTCTGAGTGGAGTTTCCCAGGGGCATTAAGAATTCTTTAAATATATATTTTTTTAGAAATATAAATTAGCAGTTAATATTTTATGAGAATTTATATATCCTAATATTGTAAAAACTCAATTTGAAGATTATTAGATTAATTTCAGTTAATTTTCACTGTCTTCAATTGATAGAAATGAAAGTCTCAATGCCAAATAAAAATGACAAAGAGGAATTATTTTCCAGGAAGTATGTATTTGTATACCAACCATTCTTGGTGCATATTTTAGAGTAAACATATAGGAAAAGGAGAAGGCTGTATAAGCATAGACAGAAACTTATTCTCAGAGGCTTAAGATCCTGTGCTTTCATGCAGCAAGTGAAGGGTATGATGTCTGCAGCGCCAGAGAGCAAAATAATTAATTTCATATCATAAATTCCACTGAGGGCTTAATGCCCAATAGGGGTTGAGACAATCATATTAAAACAAGGGCACATAGGATACATTCCATTTTCAGTATAATTTTAGGATTTCAAATCAATTTGAATCTGATGAATTATGTTTAACACAAATTTTTATTTGTAGATTCATGCTATTTTAGATCATTCTTTTCATTATAACTGTTAGAGATAGAGAGAAGATGATTTATAGGAAAAGAAGCAATTAATCAAGTCTTTACAACCAATAATTTCAAAGTCACCGTGGAGACTGTATAGCTTTGCAAGCCAACTGAGAGGGATCCAGTGTGAAAGTTGAGTTTGGTGGCAGGCAGGCGGGGGGTGCCAGAGTGGCCCAGTCAGTTAAGCATCCGACTTCAGCTCAGGTCGTGATTTCACGGTTCATGGGTTTGTGGGTTCGAGCCCCACGTAGGGCTCTGTGCTGACAGCTCAGAGCCCAGAGCCTGCTTCAGATTCTGTGTCCCCCTCTCTCTCTGCCCCTCCCCCACTCATGCTCTGTTTCTGTCTCAATAATAAATAAACATAAAAAAAGTTAAAAAAGAAAGAAAGAAAGTTGAGTCTGGGGGAAAAGCAAGAAGAGAGGAAGAGAATTGCCTCTATTTTTATGTGAAACACAAACTTGACAATGACAGAAGTAGCCTGACTTAGAACAGAGATCAATCAGGTAACTCACATTCCTGCAAGGATCAGGAAGGTAACAGGTAGGAACTGAAGAAAACCAGAAAACCCGTGCCCAGTCTAAGGTGGCAACTGCTACTCAGCTCCAGACAGTTGTTGCCATGTAGGAATGTGGAGCCAGTGAGGTTACATCTTATTACTTGGTGAATTGTCTTTTCAACTCCTTTGCCCATTTTTAAATTCGGTGGCTTGTTTTCTTATGAAGTATTGAGAACTTTTTATATGTTCTGGGTGTTAGTTGTGTGTTGTGCAAATATTTTCTCCAAGTCTATGGCTTGTCTTTTCACTTTCTTGACAGTGACTTTTGAAGAGAAAAGTTTTTGCATTTGATGAAGTGCAATTTATCAGTCTGCTCTTTCAGCGACTGCACTCCTGTGTTATATAGGAGTCCTCCCTTATACACAGGTGATATGTTCCAAGACCCCCATTAGATGCCTGAAACAGGGATTGTATCAAACCCTATATATAAACATGTTTTTATCTATGTATACATACCTGTGATAGAGTTTAATATATAAATTAGGCACAGAAAGAGATTAACAACAATAATAAAATAGAAAAATTATAACAATATATTTTTAACAAAAGTTCTGTGAATCTGGTATCTCTCTCTTAATATCTTATTGTGCTGTATTCACTCTTCTTCTTGTGATGATGTGAGATGATAAAATGCCCAATCAATGAGATAAAGTAAGGTGAATGATGCTGGTATTGTGACCTAGGGTTAGGCTATCATTGACCTTCTGGCAAGGTATCAGAAGGAGGAATATCTGCTCCTGCACCATTGTTGACAGTTGGTAATGGAAACCTCAGAAAGCAAAACCATACGTAGGGGTGCAGTACTGTATCTATAAGTACTTTCCCTAACCTAAGATGACAAAGATTTTTTTCCTATGCATTCTTCTAGAAGTTTTATAGTTTTAAGGTTTACACTTAAAACTCTATTTCAGGTTAGTTTTATTATATTTTATGGTTAGAAATCAAGTCCTTTTTCTTTTTGCATGTGGTTTCTATCTGTTCCAGTAACATTTGCTGAAAAGACTATTTTTTCTCCACTGAATCACCTTTCCAACTTGTCAAAAATCAATTGTCCAGACTTTTACTACCAAGAAGATAGCTAATTCACTTTTCCCTGTTTCTCCCATGAAGTACAAATGAAATCTCTGAACATTATATATAAAACAAACATAAGAAGATTCTGAAAGATGGAGAGGAGAAGGCAGACTGCTGGGGAATTTGGGACCTGAAGGATGACCAAGTGTTGGGTTCAGTGGGTTTTCTTTTTGTCTCAGATAGCCCAGACTTGGAGCTAAAGAAGTCAATGATCCAGAAATGCCAGTGGATGCAGACAATAAAAAGCCCCAACAAAAGTCTGGTCCCTGTAGCTAAAGGACCCGGAAAAGAACAACTTAGAAAACAGGACCCTTTGGACAATTATCACTATACTCTGGCCAAGCATCACAGAAAAAAGCAAGGTCCCATCCACATCCATGCCAGCCAAGGATAAATGGGAAGCCTAGAAGTCTAGCCTTGTAAGGCTATAATGAGGTGTTCCAACTCTCTCTGGCCATAGTGTCAAAGAAGGCAAAAGTAGGAAGCAAAAACCTCCATACTAGAATAAACATTCATGTCTTGCATTGTTTCTAGCAAATCTGCTGTCAATCTTATCTTTATTCATCTATAGTGTGTTTTTGTGTTGTTTTCTTCTTTTCTCCTTTATCTGCTTTTAAGATTATCCTTTTATCATTCTTTCTAGGTAATTTAATTATAATATACCTTTGTATAGTCTTCATGTTTCTTGTGCATGGAGTTCATTGAGCTTCTTGAATCCGTGGGGTTTAAAATTTCAACAAGTCTGGAAATTTTTCAGCCATTATTTATTCAAATATTTTTCTCTACCTGTCCTCATTCAGATACTCCAATTACAAGTATAATAGGATGCTTGAAGTTGTCCTAAACCTCACTGATACTCTTTTCTATTCCTTTCTCCCATGGTGGTTTATTTTGGATAAATTATACTGTTATGTATTCAAGTGTACTCATCTTTTCTTTTTCCCTTCAATGTCTTAACTGCTGTTTATCCTGTTAAAATATATCCAGTATATTTTAAAGTTTCAGTCAATCTGGCTCTCATCTTTGGAAGTTTAATTTCAGTCTCTTAAAATTATTCTTTTTAGCTTTTTGAACATATGGAATATAGTTTAATAACTATATTAATATCCTTATCTTAACCCAGTTCTGGATCAGCTTTGATTGTTTGACTTTTTTTCATCATTATGAGTCCTATATTCCAACCTCTTTGAATGCCTGGTAATCCTTTTATATCAGACATTGTTAATTTTATATTATCGAGGGCTGCATATTTTCGTATAAATATTCTTAAGCTTTCTTTTTCAATACAGCTAAGTTACTTGGGAAAATTTTAATCTTTTTGACTTTTTAAAAAAGATTTTCTATGTAGAACTAGAATAGCATTTAGTTTAGAGCTAATTAATTATTCTCCTCTACTATGACCCTTTTGCATACTCTACTCAACGCCCTGTGAATTGTGAGATTCTTCCAGTGTGGTTGATGCAATCAGGCCCTGTTGCTGGAAGTGTATGAATGTTCTATTACCTCTAATCTTTTTTTGGATGGTTCTTTCCTTGACCTCACACATAGCTTCCTCACATGCATGGGTTGATTAAGACTCCCCTGAATCCTAGAGGGGGACCCTCTGCAGATTTCCGAGGTTTTCTCTTTGTGTAGCTCTCTCTTTTCAGAACTCAGTCCTGTGAACCCTACTTGCTATCATAATCTCTCTGTACACCAGGAGCATCTCCTTAACTCAGGGAGCCCATTGTCCTCTGCCTTAGTTTCTCTTCCCAGCACCACAGCCGGGAGACTCTATCAGGCAATAAAACGGGCAATAATAGGGCTAATTTCATGTGTTTTCTGTTTTCCCATCTTTTAAGTATCACTATCTTTCATTGCCT
This sequence comes from Cryptoprocta ferox, assembly GCA_028646485.1. Taxonomy (NCBI): domain Eukaryota; kingdom Metazoa; phylum Chordata; class Mammalia; order Carnivora; family Eupleridae; genus Cryptoprocta; species Cryptoprocta ferox. Next base: position 112,838,315 of record CM053573.1, read on the forward strand.
GATGTCCAGTGCTTTAAAAACTATTTTATCATGTACTTTGTCTTATTCCTTGTTTGTTTTCCCAAAACAGGGTAAATTCAATCCCTGTTAATTCTCTCATGGCCAAAAGAAGTCTGGTGAAAACCTGAAGAAAACTAGATTTGGAAATTTTACAGTCAGAAGAGAAAGGAATTTTTCTGTGGAATTTGGCCTTCCAGTAGCCACCATTAAGTTTCCTTGTCTCCCTAATACCCACCTTCACTGACTCCCAGAATGCCTCAGCCTCAGGGGAATGTACTGTTAGGAAAAAAGAGATAATGGACCTGGGTTCTATGCCTCTGTATAAGAACTGAGTTTTTCTGGGGGTACCTGGGTGGCTCAGTCGGTTTAGTGTCCGACTTCAGCTCAGGTCATGATCTCATGTTTCATGGGTTCGAGCCTGGCATCGGGCTCTGTGCTGACAGCTCCGAGCCCAGAGCCTGCTTCAGATTCTGTGTCTCCCTCTCTTTCTCTGCTCCTTGCCCACTTGCACACTCTCTCTCTTTCTCTCTCTCTCTCTCTCAAAAATAAACATTAAAAAAAAGATTTGAGTTTTTCTGAAAGGTCATTGGAGATTCACCCAGCACAGTTTTAAGAGAAGCTTGGAACTAAGGATACAGACTTGAGATTAGGACCTGGCATTTCTCTGTGAGTTGTTTTTTTATTTTTTTTTATTTTTTAATGTTTATTCATTTTGAGAGAGACAAAAAGCAGGAGAGGGGCAGAGAGAGAGGGAGATACATAATCTCAAGCAGGCTCTCAACAATCAGTGCAGAGCTTGATGCAGGGCTCGAACTCACGAACCATGAGATCATGACCTGAGCCAATATCAAAAGTCAGATGCTTAACCTACTGAACCACCCAGGCACCCCAAGACCTGAGTTTTTTTAATATGTTTTCATACCAGACCTGAGAAGTAAGCACACGTGATCTGAAGGTGCAAATTCTTCTAAGGGGGAAAACTCAAAAGGAACATATGCCCAAATCTCCCTTTCCTCATATATTGTAGAATAAGCAACTCTTAATTGCATTATTTAATTCCCTCCAGAATAAGGTATACACACTAGATTCATGAATATCAGGAGAAGAAACTGTAGTGAAAGCCACAAGTTACCAAAGTTAGCCTCATTTGTTTAGACTGAGATTGCTGAAACTCGACCTTTAGAGTGCAGTGTTTTCTGGCTGTGCAAAAGCAACTTTGCTCTTAGAGCAAAACAATTCAAGAAATGACCATTGCAGAAAAAAAATGATTTTCACAGTATAATATAGGCCAACTTGCAACACATTTTTAATGCTGTGTTACCAACACCTGACATTCAAGTTGAAGCTCTAGTGAAAAAGTTAATGCTTGTGACTGACCAGCTTCTCTGTCTTCTTTCAAACATTACCCCAACTTCTCCTTCAGAGAAACTCCTCCTGTTTAAGTGAACAAATATCTTACATCTTCATGAAGTTCATTCCTCAGAAAGACAGCCAAAAATGGAGAGAAAAGAAAGAAAATGGTAATACAAGTATACAGTTTTCTTTCTTTTCTCTCCATTTCATATAATCTAGTTTAAGTCTTTCAAATGTATAGGGATTATTTAAAATAATTTTTGCTTCATTAACCAAAAAATATCTCTATTAGAAATCTAGTGTAATAAATAACTGCAAGTCACTTCTTTCCTTCTCAAAAATTCTATTTGTCTTCACTTGTCTCTGGGAGATTGGCAATAGCTGTGAAACAATTATCTGTAAGAGACGGCTGAACACTTCCTCAGAGCACATAGAAGTGTGTGATGTTCCCCAGGACCCTTTACATTTTGAGCACATAATCCCCTGTCCTGTACTAATATTGGACCCAAAACTAGCTGATAAGTCTTGATTTCCCAACCTCAATGAAATATAGATATAATAAATAAGTACTTTAAGTCCCCCAATTACATGGGAGGGTAGATCCTGCCTCTGATAGGACTAGAAAGACCTTCAGTCTGCTCCAGAACGTCAAGGCGCCATAAAATCTCCTAGCTTCTACAGCCACGTACTGCTCTTAGCTCCAATTCTACAGTTGCAGTCTGTGCTCCTAGTCATTTATCCAACAGATATTTATTGTGCACCTGTTATGTGCTAGGCATTGTGCTAGATTATAGAGACACAAAGGAGAATGAGTCAGAAAAGGCCTATGAAGGGAGTGAATCCAGGGACTGGAAAACAGTAAAAGCAGAAGGTGAGAACAAATAGATAAGTATAGAAATAAGTAAATTTCAGAAAAATAAGCACTTCAAAGGAGGTAAAACAAAATAAATAAAAAAAGTGATCTGAATGTGGTGTGGAGATTTCTTTAAATAGAGTGGATTTGGGCTGAGATAGAATGCAAGTCACACAAGGAGCCCAGTAAGACCATTCTCCCAATTAAAAGGGCAGGAAGGGCAAGGTAAGGCCCTATAAGACCCAAGCCAAGCCTCTAGTCCTTTTCTGGAGCTTTATCTCCTGGAGATCAGGTCTTATGAACGCTGACTTTCTGACCTGCCCTACTACAACACATCTGTTCCATCCCCAAACTCCTCCTGTGTTAGTGCAAGCCCTGAGGATACCCAGCACTAACAGAAGAGTCATCATCCCAGGGCCAACCTTCTGCTACTGACCAACACTTTATCAACCACATTAACTTTATTTTACAAGTCTATGTAGAAATGATCTTTGTGCATCTTCCCAGCCAGATTTAGACCTGTACTCAAACCATACTTACAGGAAGAAGCAGAGACAAGAAATGGGGAGAAACTGATGTTTTCTAGTCCCTGGATTCACTCCCTTCCTAAAGCCTGGTCACATTCATGTTATTGGAGTATGAGACACTGATATCATATGATATGACACTGATATCATATCATATCATAAAATATAATATAACTTGAGTTACTCTCTGTTACTTACAATCAAAGAATATTAACGATAATACTCTCTTCACTTTTCCCTCTATCCTGCAAGTATTTCTCTTTAATGCCAGCTATGACCTATGTATCCAGTGATTTAATATAATGATGAGTGACCACATTTGGTCAGCTTTCCCATGCACTATCTTCCTGACGGTAGAGAAGTTTCACTAGACAGTCTGCTATTTCTTAAATGCTAGTGGTTTGTACTGTTTTCCAAATATAATACTGGAAGTATCTAACCTTCAAATTGCCCAGCTGGTATTTATATCATATTTTTCATCTGATGGCTGTGCCTTTTGATAATATAATGGGTTCATTTTCTTGGTCCTGTCATGTTTGCATGTTTTTCTTAATATTCACTTTGACATCAGAGTCTTATTTTTCCCCCATAAATATTTTAATAAGCCTTCTTATCATATTTGCCTTCATATCATTGAAAGCTTCTAAGTGAGTTCTTTTGGAGCAAAATACCCATGCTATATTATTTGATCAGTAATAATATATAAAAGAAATGTCACATTTTTCTTCCCACTTGTTAATTAAGTTCAGTGTATTTGGTAGGTATTATAGACTATATCGATTTTAATCTGATGTGTAAATAAGTGAAAGCAAAATTAGGAATAGATGCTAAAATTGGAGGAAAAGAGACACTAGAAATTATTTTAAAAAAATAACTTAGAATTTGTTCCTGGTAAGGCCAAGTTTTCCTGAGGACAAAAATTCTCTTTCTATGGTAGCCATTATCATTCCTCCTCATAAGGAACAATTTCAATAGAAGAAAAAGTTGTTGGAAACAAACAATTGTTAGAAAGACTTTCCATCTTAGTATTTAGTAATCCATCTACATTTGACTTAATTATGCCAATAAATATTCTTAATTAAAAAGGTAAACCTCATATAAACAAGTTATATCTAATGGAAATTCCAATGTCCAGTGTATAAAGAAAGACATTGAAGATGTGATGTGTTCATATTTTAGTGTTTGAAGCCCATAATAGGTGTGTAATGGAATAATCCAGTAATCTAGTGTGTATATATATATATATATATATATCAAAGTGTGATTGTGTAGACCAGCTCATTAGTCATTTATTTTATTCTCTTTCAAATGACCCCCAACAGACTGATCTGAGATCTTGGCAGCCATTTGTGCAACTGGGAATGAAAAAATGAATGACTGAAATGTATAGTACATAGATGATAAAAAGTGCCATGGAGAAAAATAAACCAAGGAAAGGACATAGTCATATTTGGTGAATCTTTTCCACAGGGAAACATTCATGATCTATTTCAAATGTGAATATAATTTTATTTTACAAATATTTGAGATAAATTTGATGAGAACCTTAGTGAGTTTAGGATCTAATAGAATAAATAGCTATTTAGAGACTTAGAATAATGTGCAAAGGAAACATTATTTTATAATGCTTTAAATACAGTTCCTATAAATAAAAAATTTTACCAAATTCTATAGAATAGCACTTATTTAGCAACAAGATCATCCTCCACATTCATCAACATCATCACCACGTTCCCCTTCAACAAAGAACACACCACACATATACACTAATGTGCACGAAAGCAAATACATTTCACTTAGGTACTAAAATCAATCACAGGAAAGTATGGAAAAATAGGTATAAGAAGAGCTTTATCCCTTGGTCTTACTTTCTGCATCAACATGTTTCTCACACAAAGTTTGCTATTACCCAGCACAATTTACAGAATACATCTAATCCTCCAGCAAGCGTCTAATGCAAGTCATCTTGCTTCACACTATAGTTATAAATTTTCACTTCCTGCAATTTAAGAAACAAAACAGATGAACATAGGGGAAGGGAAGGAAAAATAAGATGAAAACAGAGAGGGAGGCAAACCATTAAAGACTCTTTTTTTTAAATTTATTTTTGAGAGAGAGAGAGAAAGAGAGAGGGGATGAGCAGGCGTGGGGTGGGGGGAGGGAGAGAGAGAGAATCCTAAACAGCCTTTATGATATGAGCATGGAACCCAATGTGGGGCTTGAACTCATGAACACTGAGATCATGACCTAAGCTGAAACCAATAGTCAGATGCTTAACTGACTGAGCCATTCAGGTACCACCATAAGAGACTCTCAAAGGCAGAGAACAAACAGGGTTGCTGGAGAGGTGTTGGGTGGGGGGATGGGCTAAATGAGTGATGGGCATTAAGGAGGGCACTTGTTGGGATGAGCACTTGGTGTTATATGTAAGTGATGAACCACTAAATTCTACCCTTGAAACCATTATTACAGTATATGTTAACTAACTTGGATTAAAAAAAATTAAAAAAAATTCACTTCCCATTATCCTGTTGGACTTCCAGTTCCTAAAGGCTTAGATATCTATTGAAAGAATATTTTAAAATATTTAACCATATCATGACTTACTCAATAATAGAGTATTTATTATTTTAGAACATAGTTATTGTGTTAGAATATCAATTTTTGAGAATTCTTAAAATATGGCATTTAAGTGTATTCTAAAGACCACAAATTTGTATGAACTTGAAACGACAGGAAACTGGAGCTGAAAATGTCTTTAGGAATAATTTGATCCTACTTCCTTTGAAAAAGAGAAAGTTGACAACCAAAGAAACAAAGTGATTTTCCCATGATTATTCAACTCACTAGTGGTAAAGACAGGCCTCAATCATGAATACCTGGCATTCAAATTATATCTCTTTTCTCTAAAACTTAGTAAATTCTCTTGATCTTAAAATTTAATACTCTGAATTATTTAGCAAACTGAATTGTTTTAAAAAATTGGATAAAATATCCTTAAAATGCTTAAATATACTGAGAATGTATGTCCTTAAGTTTATCGATAGGCAACACTTGTTTTTTCATAGCAAAATAGCATCATTTAAATCTCTGCCAAATCATGTTTAACAGAAGTAAACATAGCCTCTGCCTTGAGGTTGCAGCCTTCCTCACCTTGCTGCACCGTTGTCTAAGATGAAAACATTTAGGTAGACATTGTAATAGCTCTCAGCAAAGAACATCTATTCTGAAATCCAAAGAGCTAATTCAATCTTAAGGATGAGGCATTTTCCATGTTATCCTTCAGGCTTGACCCTGCCTCAAAGACGAAGAGAGATTATTCATGGTGACTCAGCTCTAGCATAGCAGCAAAGGAGCTAAAAGGTGGGTGCAGATGGAATTTAAATCTGGAACATTATAAAACAGAAGTTAGGAGAGTTCTTTTAAGACCTTGGACTCCATATGGAAATCACATTGGACACTGTCATCAAGGACTGCCTCCTTGCATCTTGCAGAGTAAAGCATAAAACTGGAATTTTTGTTTCTGAGAAGAGATCAAAGAAATGTCCTAAATGCTCTCTTTCCTTCAGCCCACCCCTCTACTGACCAGGCAAGCACATTTATTTTCAAGGCAGTTGCTCAGAGGAATAAGGGGGGAAGGCCAGAATTTCCCCAAACTTTTAACATACAGTATACTAATGGACTAATGATTAACTGTGATAAGACAGCCCAAAGTGATGTAATTTTAACTCACTTTAAAGTAGTAAAAATAAACTTGCTCAGTGCATCTGAGTGGCTCAGTTGGTTGAGCATCCGACTCTTGATTTTGGCTCAGTTCATGATCCCAGGGTCATGGGATCGAGTGCTGCATCAGACTCTATGGTGAGCATGGAGCCTGCTTAAGATTCTCTCTCTCTCTCTCTCTCTCTCTCTCTCTCTTCTCTGTCCCCTCTCGTTGCCCCTCTCCCTCACTTGTGCTCTCTCTCTCTCTAAAAAATATAAAAAGTAAAAATAAAATTGCTTTCCTAAAGACTTCAAATGAAAATTGACAGAAAAAAATTAATGAATGTGTCTCACTTTTTTAGATTAGGCTTTTTCCTCCTTTAAGAATGATTTTTCAATAGTCTCCTGTTTGGAAACAGTTGAAAAACCATGAGAGCATTTCTTGTTAGTCTTGTTGGAGACAAGAGGCAAATGGATGAAGGATAAGTTCCTATGCCCACAGCTCTTCTTCTTTTTCTAGTATCTCATTTTTGTAACTCCAAGCACATTCATCCACAAATAGAAATGCCCTCCAAAGAAAGGACTACCTCTCAAAAAGTGGCAACACGTATGAGCATATATTTTGTTCAGCTCAAGGCCTGGTACAAACTAACTTTTTAGTGTCAAAAAATAAAATGGTGCAAGGCAAGTATTGAAGATCACATCACAGACATATATTTTTAAAAGCATCAAGTTGTCAGAAACTTGCCAAAAGGAAACAAATATCACACACAGTAAAAATCTTGCCAAAACCTTGAACAAAGTTGAAAGATCTGCAGACCCATAAAATTTTTTGCCAGTAGCACTAATTATAACCTGAGGTGGCATGTAACTCAAAAGCTAATCTCATCTGATGGGTCATTTCCTACCATGTACTTAAGAGTATCTTAAAAGGAAACACAAAACAGATATGAACATTAGTTTTAGCAGCTGTCAATACTCAGATTTAGAAATTTTATTAAAACCATACATGAAGGGTAAATAAAAAACTGATGGCTTAAATTAATTCATGCTTTTTAAAATCACTCTTTTTATCCCTATAGAGTGCACAAGAAAGGCAGTAAGTAAATGCTTCTTAATTAAAACAGTTAATGCTAGTTTAGTGAAAACTCTTACAGAGTAAGAATTGCTGAGAATTTCATGTGGGATCCAAATTGCTGAATTGTTTTTTTTAAAGGTTTCTTCATGCAAAGTTATGACATAAATAAATGTTTCTTCAAGTACCAAATTACCTAGATAAGTTTTTGATGGCCTGGAAAACATGTCAGAATAACAAAAGTATTGTAAAAGATCTAGAGTACATTTTTCCCCATGTTTGCCAAGATTCACCTAGATTTTTGAGATGGTAACAGCATACTTATAATTCAGAATTTAGTTCATTCAGTTAAGAGTGAACAAATCATTTTCTCAGCATCAAAACTGAAAAATCTGTACTTGAGAAAAGTATGCATTGCAAGAAGAAAAGTAGAATCAAATGAGAAATTTAAAGATGCTTCTTATAGATTAGAAATTACCAGGGCCTGCAATAAGGGGAAATGGAGACTTTTACTTAATGGATAGAGTTTTGTTTGGGGTGATGAAACATTTTGGAAATGATAGTGGTAATGTTTGCACAACACTGTGCATGTAATTAATACTACTGAATTGTACATGTAAAAATAGTGAAATGACAAATTTTCTTATATATGTTTTACCACTAGCATGACAAGGAAAAAAAAAGACTCATGACACATAGGAAAAGAGCAACTAAGTCATCAATTATAACATAGACATGACTTCGAATTTTAACATATCTCAAATCGACATTTGTTTTACCATCAATTGTGTCTTACATTTGCTGTCAGGCAGTAGTTGTGAGGTGGAGCCATTGCCTACACAGGTTCAAATTTGGTTATTATGTACATTATTATTGGAAAGGTGCAACCCCTGATCACTTTATCCAACACACTATTCAAGAACCATTTCAGGAGGAAAATATGAGTCCTAGGTTTTTTTAATTCTTTTTTCTTGTGTTTGTTTTTCTCTGAAACCTTATTGGTAAGTTCAAGAAAGTGCCAGCATCAAAGTTTACAGAATTGGTAGCTATGGCTTGAAAAAAAATTCTAAAGACAGTAATGAAGAAATGTGGCTCTGAGAAATATGGCTGCACCAATGCATTTGATGACATAGAGGATGATACATAGTGTGGAAAACTACGTATAGCAAGGGCTCTGAACAGAAAACTGAGTTAACTGACCTCTAATATAAAATGTTTTCTGAATACCTTAGCCAATCTATTTTGCTTATATTTTCCCCTTTAGTATACAAACATACAAAAAAAAAGTCTAAGCAAGCTGTTTCAATTAATACAAAAATTCTAAGTGATTAGACTCACTGTGAGACAGCTTACTTAACGGTGGTTTTTGTTGTTGTTGTTGTTGTTTGTTTTTGTTTTTTAACCTCCTTCCCCTTAGGAGTATATAAAATACTGGTGTCTTATAAACAATGGCATCTTAGATTTCAATAAATACAGTAATTTCAATGAATAGGCACAGACTAATATTTTTAGTAAGAATGGAGCACTCCTACAAAGCTATAGAAAAATGTGAACAAGTCAGCTTTTAAAAATGGGCAAGAGATAAGAATAGGCAGTTCACAAAAAACTAAATAGCCATCAAATTCATTGGAAAGATGGTCAGCCTCACTAAGGCTGGAGCTGGAGTGTTGGGGGAAGACATTGACTTCCTACTCATGTTTCCTGATGGAAGGACTGCCTAAAAGTGGCACTCCTTATCTGTCTTCATGTGACTCATCTAACTGGTAAGTTTAGGAAAGGAAACTTGTCACGTGCAGTTCAGCTACTTTCCCTCTTTCCTTTTGGGACAGGACTATCCCATGAATCACAAATTCTGTTTCTTCATTTTTTTTTTCCAAGGATAGACTGCTAATGGCAGGTCTGTTGTTTTCCAACTCTGCCTGAGATAAAAGTGGGTAAGATTAATTCTAGTATATTGTATTTGGAAAACTATCATTATCACAGATATAGTCCAAGCTTTATCAATAGCATAGGTGATAGTCTATATCCTGATTCCTGCATCTGCCTCTTAATTTATTCTAAATAATTCAGGAAGGTAAAGGGGTGTTACTGGTTCTCTCAAGCCTCATCAACAAATTACTAAGCAATTGCAAATAAAAATGAGAAAATAGTATTTTGCATATAACATTGGTAAAAATAAAAAAAAATAATAGTGTTAGCAGGCAGTAAGAAGCCCATTCTCTAATAGTTTTAGGAAGTATAAGCTAGTAAAAGTCTTTGGAGAATTTAGAAGCTTTATTTATACTTAAATACACACATCTCTGACCTGTGAATTTCATTTCCTACAGAGTACTCACACTCGTACAGGATTAATTGTATAAGGATATTCGTAACAGTAGTGTTTACTAGTGAAAAACTGAATATGGTTAACTAAAGAAGTAGTTCAAACAAAGTACGACTTTTTTTAAAAAAAATTATTTATTTATTTTGAGAGGGAGAGAGGGAGCGTGAATTGGGGAGGGTCAGAGAGAAAGGGATAGATAGAATACCAGGCAGGCTCTGCTCTGTCAGTGCAGAGCCTTACACGAACCCTGAGATCATGATCTGAGCCAAAATCAAGAGTCAGAAAGCTTAACTGACTGAGCCATCCAGGTGCCCCCAAAGTACGACTATTTTGATGCAGAAATACAATGTAATAATTTAGAATCATTGATAAACTGCACCTATGAGCCAAACTTGTTCTGTTTTTACAAATAAAGCTTTATTGAAACACAACCATGCTTATGAATTTATGTATTGTCTGTGGCTGCTTTTGCGGTATACAATGGTAGAATTTAGTAATTGCAAAAAAGACTACATAGCCTGCAAAGTCTAAAATATTTACTATCTGGTATTTAAAGAATATGTTTGCCACCCTGATTTAGAAGAATGAAATAAATCTATTTAGACTGATAGAGACTGATCATGAAAAGAACTAAAACAAAAACAGCTGAAGACTCACACGATCCCTATTATATAGTATGATCTCCATTGTATAAATAATCTGTATGTAATGCAATCTAACACAAACAGCATTAAGTAGTTACTTATTTGAGGGAAATAAGGGCTGAGGTATGGAATGGTGGGGTGGGGGTGGGGGGCGGCAATGAAAATATCTGGATCTATCTAGGAATTTCTCTTGCCTCCTACCACTCCTTGTCCCTTCACTAAATCCTTGCCTAAGACTCATGTTCTGTCTAGCCGAGAGGAAAACTCTTCATCTGACTCTACCATTTTTACTGGTACCATCACCGTCCAATGAGGAAGGTTGAGATGAAGTGGTTTATTATCAGTGGTAAGCTTGCATATTTTGCCATGTCTTTTTCCACTGTTTCCTCTTTTGAAAATTTTAAGATTTAAGTTATACAAACTGGTTCCATTTAAATTTGCTCAGATGAACTAAAGAAAATTCTAAATGAAACCATGAGCTGAAGACAAGTAGCCATACCTAAAGTATCACGGTAACTGACATTTCCCCTTACTTTTGATATTTCAACAAAAGATGAAAAAATTAAGCTTAAAGAATGAGAACAGTCCCCCTTCCCCAAAAGCCTGTGAATGTTTTTCCTGCTGATTATAAATTATTATCCCATGAAGCACAAGAAACTGGAACCTCTTAAAGTTATCATGCTGAATCACATCTTTGGCAATTTCAGCTAAACCACAAAAAATTTTCTAAAAATATGTGCTGCCTTTCCCCCTGCTAAAACTATTTAATCTGAGTTATAAAGAAGTAAAAGCCAGGGTGGCTGTTCACTGATAGCTAGCAAGAAGCTAATTATTTAACTCTTGAATGAAGTTCCTTCCTTCTCTGGGCAAGCAATCTATGTCTATTTATTATAATATACTTGGATAGCATTTTGCAGCTATGAAGTGTTTTACTATACATTACCCCATCTGTCCAGTAAACTTGTAATATTACGAGTCAAAGAGGAAATTCTGAGTTTCTTTAACGTGAATACTATCTCAGAGAAGTTAAATAATTTGTCTAGGGTAAAAACTGGCAAGTATCAAAGAAGAAATTCAAACTCTCCCTCTCAGAAACATCTAAGTATACACTTTTAACAGTTCAAAGATTATATTTCCTCACTTTTTAATTACCTTTTTTCAAATGACTTAAGAGAAACGTTATTTTTCAATGGGAGACAAGTGTTAAGTGTTAGAGATTCCTATTTATGGCTTTAACAGCAACAGCAAGTGACTTTTTAAAGAATACAGCTAGAGGAAGATAGAGAAGAACTATCCTCAAAACTTCATCACATCTAAGGTGCACCAACCTATCATTAACTAGTTTTATTAAAACCAAAATCTGCCTACAACTCAATTCTTACCTTATTCTAATTTCCCAAACATTTGAAAATTATCTGAAAATTACATAAAAAGACCACAAAAAGATACATTTAGTGTCCCAGTAAAAGTGAGTAAATCAAAGAAACTCAACTCATGATGATATTACTATAAAAATACAGGCATTGATTAAAAAATAAAACTCCAAAAGGTTGACTTTTGGAATTGTTGATAAGACAGTTAAAAACACACATTTTAAAGCAAATCTCAGAAAATAATTTGGGCTGGTTTTATTTGTCTCACCACTCCCTTCCCACCAACCCAATATTACAGATTATTCAAAAAATGGAAAAGATAACCTCCATAAAAGTCCTTAGGATACTGCAAGTATAATTAAGTAATTTAGGTAGCCATATTACTGGACACGAAAATCAATAACAAGATCTTTAAATACAAAAAGAAAAAAGAAAGAAAATTAGAGAGACCATTTAATGGCATTGGAGGGCCAATGACTTTGTTTCAGGATTAAAATGAAATACTGACCATTGCTTTCACCAGCTCTTTCTTCATCTAACAGCCTATAAGATATTTCTTTCAATATTTAATTACTTAAACATATGAGATATACATAGGAAAACTAAAGTAACAAAATACTATGCTTAACTGAACTCAAACTCTGAGCTGAGTTTTAAATGGTCTGTCACCTTACAAGGTAGACTATCTTACAAGGCCATATTCTTAGAACTTAGGGTACAAGACATAGTCTACAGTTTCAACAATATCTGTGGGATAAAAAAAGGTGAAAGTAAAAAAAAATTAAAACACTGGTAGACTCCTAGAGACAGTAGATTAGTAAACTCATGATGGGAATAGTAATCTAAGTCTATATGGATACAGAAGAAGCCTAAAGTTTTAAGGTCAAAGGGAAAAAGATCTTCCCCTTTCGAGATTTTTTTCTCATTTTCAAACCCCTTTTCCTCATCTCTCTTAACCCTGACTTCCCCTTCTTTTACCTCATCTGTATCTCACTCAGGATTGCTCTACCCTCCTTGCCCTCACAAATCTTCCCCTTTTAATTTATAATAATTGAGGTAATGCATATGAATGTTTTTTATATTTACATATTCTTTCCTTCAACTATATGCTTCTGGTTCTCAAGAGCTGCAATTTGGTATAGTAGGAAGAATGGTGGAAGTCAATCGGAAAATCATTGTTGAGTCCCAGGTCTGCCACTACCTATTTTTGTGACCATGGACAAATAACTTTTCAAAAGAAAAAGAAATAAAATATTCTTATCCAAAATTTAGACAACAGTTAACTTAGTATAGACTTGAGTTATAATATAGACAATAACTCAGTCTAGAATAAGTACTTTTGTGGTTTTTCCACATATTAAAGTGCAAAATTAAAATAGATAAGGTTACCCAAGACCTTAGGGTTCATTTGTCTTAGTTTCCAGTTTTAAAGTTGTTTTGTTCAAGTCAGGATACACAGGGAACATTTGCATTTACTCTATGTGTTACTTAAGATTCTTTGCAATTTGTTAAACAAAACCAAGTCATTTACCCTATAAAATTGCCGATGTTCTAGATTGTTGACTGCTTGCCCATCGTAGCTTTTAACATGTTTCCTTGTGTCATGTACTCCCCATTAATAGAACTAGGGGCTTGATCAGTTTTTTGTTGTTTTATTTTTTTGTGGTGCTGGGTACTTTTTGAGTCATACTATAAGGGATATCATTAAGATAGACCAGTGAGTTCAAGTCTTGTCATCTTGATCCATCACACAAAGTTCCTCATCAGCTTTTTAATTAATGGCTTCAGGAATGACTGATGACCATTGCCTAACTCTCATTTCATTAGGAATTGTGAAATGGTGATATTCTAACACTCCCGCACTTTTTAACTAGAATAATTCTACATATTTTATAAATTCAAATTACCCTGGGGTAAGGCAGGATGAATGCTTGTCTCCAAGTAATGTTTCCAGAATAATTCCTTAATACCCTTTCAAGGGTGACTGAATTGGTTTGGTCTTTGCTATTAACATTTTGAATGCATAATTTACATATTTAAATTGTTTTGTTCCATTTTAGTTATTATCCATAATCTTATCCATACAGAGATTATCAAATTACTCCATGCACATATATATATATATATATGTGGTTTAGAACCCTTGCAGTTAAATCTTGAGCTTTTGAGAAGAGATGGTGGTAGTTGATAATTTTCCTGCTTTGGTGAGAACTGAGGTATTACCGTTAATTTTTAGATGTGAAATGGTACCATGATTTTGTTGGAAGAGAAATCAAGAAACATGTCTTAGATCTGCTCAAAATAACTTGGGGGCAAGTTGGTTGGGATATAGATAAAATAAGTTTGGTCACAGGTTGTTAACTTTTGAAGTTAGTATAAAACCATGGTCAACTATTATTTATTCTTCTCTTATATACACTTGAGAAAACCCATAATGAAGTTTTATAACTCCCATTTCAGCAATAAAAGTTATCTATTATAAAAAAAGTTTACAACAGAAAACCAGAAGAAAATACACAAACTTTAAGTCCAGCTCATATCGAAACAGTTTCTGAAAATGGTATCATGCAAGAGGAAAAAATATACATGCAAGAGGAAAAAAATACTTACACCTCACTTTCCATTAAAAAAATTTGGGTATTTGAAGTTAAGAGATAGTCTGAAAAGTGTGATTCTTAAAGTATTCTTTATTAAGATCATTAAAAGTTGTAGAAACAACTTTATATTATAAAGGCACAGGGAGACAGTTCTGATAAAATATTCAAATTAAACAGTAACTTACAGTACAAAAGACAATTTTAATGCACATACAAACCCCAAATGTCTGATTCAAAAATATTTTACTGTGTCTATTAATGGGCAATGATTAAAAATATAAATTGCTGCTGTATAATAAATATCTGATAGTGAATATCTTGATAGCAAAGTGAACAAAATATTTATTGCTTTTCACATACATATTTTTCCCTGTAATTTAAAATTCCTAATTCTTTTACTGTCTTCTTCTCAATCTTTCCACATAATCTCATGGGGGAAATGGTAGTTTTAACGACTACCTCCAGTAGCAATCACTGCTGGCAGTGTTTTCTCACTTCCTGTTCTGCAATCACAATCACTTTTCCAAAGTAAGATAAACGTTTGCTAAGCCACATAAAAACAACCCTCTGTGACTGGCATTCTAAAGTTTGTAATGAACACTTATCATATATAAAAGGTGCTCTGTTTTGAAAATGTGTACTTTATTTGAAGTTCTAAGTGGCGGATGTCTGACAAATAATTTTATCTGTTCCCCTCAAAAGTTTTCCGAAGTTGTAAAAAGTCAGCTTAGTAAAATTTCTAGCACTGAAATGTTTCTTTGAGGGCTAGTTGATATCTATAACATATGAAAGTATAAAAATTAACATAATGAAATCTATTTTATAATGGAGAGACCTCACCCTTCTCCCAGTTTTTATACTGGGGTTAACATTGATTTCATCATGCTTTTTTGTAGCAACCCAGTTATAGATGGTACAAGAAGAATTTCTATCACAACAGTAAAATAACATGAATGCACCATCCTAACTCAAAGCTATTTCAACTTAAATACCTACACTAAAGTATTTGATAATCATTGTAAAGTTACTTAACCATATGTCATGTTCGAACAGTGTATAGCAGCTAGTAATGTGCCTGGCACAGAGCTGATGGTCAATAAATAGTTGCCGAATGAATGAAAAACGAAAGAAAAACTTGGCTTTGGTTGTGCACATTTTAATCACTTTCTGATTTAGAATAAGGTCAGTCTAGAACTAAATACTGCACACTACACCAAACTTTGCTGTAAGCTAAAGCAATAATTCTAAACAACAACAACAACAAAAAGATCACCTATGTCAGTGAGAGTCAATTTATATGTTGTAACTTTTTAAAATAGCCCACATATTTCACACGTTAATTTTTTATCCACATACTTAAATTTGATGTTTTGATGTTTAACAATGGGGTAATGGAGACCAAGTTGGGCAGACTGGCTATACTATGCTTTTCAATAAAAACTGCTAGTCCATCAATAAATAATGTTATGATGCCCAATTAAATTAAAATGATGACTACCATGTTAATGTCTATGAAACTACCAATGAATATAAGGTAGGGTATCTTTAAGTCACATATGCTTGGAAGCAGTAGCTTAACTTTTGAACATAAAAGAATAACCGGGGAGATCTGAATGTAACAGTGATAGAGTTCTATTATTGAAAGTGTGATAAGAAGAAGTAGTAGGTGACCAATTTTAAAATCTAACCATGATACTAGATCTAACATTTCTTTGGCATATGCATTACTATCTTGGACTAGTTAGCATTTAAAAAATACTGTTTTTTTTTTTTCTCAATCAAAATTAACATTAAGGTGTGGATTGCTAGTATACTCTTCTTAAAGCCTTTTAAAGGACAAGATGACATTTTGCAACATATGCCAAACTTCATGTTTAGTGTACACTTATAGGCATAGAGGGATGTAACTGTTAAATAATCTTAAATGATTTCATGCAATGGTGAAACCACAGAATGTGGAGAGAAAAGTATTTACACAATAAAATATTCAGCTCTGAAAAAACAGTAAACCTGGGAATCTTGCCCTAACAGTAAGTGTGTACTGCATAGCACTGAACAAAAACTAGTTCAATTTTAAATAAACACCTAGAGTAACCTGAATATGTAAAATTTAATAAAAAAAAACATACAAATTGGGGGGGACACCTACACATCAGAAGGAAAAAGTGGCCTATAAAACAGGCCAATCTAACTTGACATTCAAAGTAAATGCAAGAGATTCACAAAATCATGATAGTAATGCAAACTAAGTCAAATACCAAGTACCCTTTGATACACAAGCCAATGTAACTATCAGACTCATTTCCAATAGCTTCACAATATTCATTAATCCACTCAGGCATTCAGGGGAGCAAAGCAGTCAATGACAGCTCAAGTCTCCAAAGTTTAAGAACAAACTTATTCGCAGAAGCGTCATGTAATTTTTGAAGTAATGTCTTATTTTGATGTTAACTTAAGATCAGTGCAAGTTTATTATCTTCTGAATGTTACTTCCAAATTTCATTTTTCCATATAGTTTTTGGTGGTTTAGTTTTAGCCAGTGCTATTTAAATGGAGTAAAGGAAAGTTCACCATAGACTACCTCACATTGTTACTTAATTGTGCTAGGTATTCACGCAATTCTTTTGCAGCTTGAAATCTGCCATAGCGCTTCTTTGGGTTGGCACACTCATCCAGCAAGGCCTCTAGTCGGCCATCTTTGGCAATTTCACTTGGTGGATCATGAAGGAGTCCTCCAGAAGTGCCACGCCACGTGGCATGTCTGGATAAGAGGTTCTGACAAACAGCATAGTAATTGTGGTCCACAGTCGCACGAGCACAAAGAATTTCTTTTGAAAATGATAAGCAAGCCTCCTTATCACAGTCATCAAATTTGCTTTCATACCATACATCCCAATTTTCAGGTTTATCTGTGAAAGGGGGAAAAGCAGAAAGAGAAAAATACATTTTAAAAAAGTTTTTATTGCTTCCCAAAATACACTTCACTAATTAATACAGCAGTATTTGTTGCTCCAATTGTATTAAAATTTTAAACATTTAAATATATTAACTTATACATAAACATTTATTGGGAGTTAGCCAACATCAGGCTGAAAGATCAGATAAGGTCCCTATTACTTAGGGATTCAATCTGGATAGAAACTTTCCACCATAAAGAGGAAGTGCCATACAGAGAAGTAGGACACAATGCTACAACAGTACAGAGGAAGCAGTACTTCTGCCTGGGGCTGTAGAAGGCTGCACAGAGAATATCTGATTTAGGTCTTAAACAATAAGCAAGTCTGAAAAGAAAGAAGGGAAAACAGTAGTCTAGGCCCAGTATAGCAAGTGCAAAGACATGGACTTAAGGGATTGTTCCAGATGATTCAGGAGACAAGAAGTT
Source organism: Cryptoprocta ferox (assembly GCA_028646485.1). Taxonomy (NCBI): domain Eukaryota; kingdom Metazoa; phylum Chordata; class Mammalia; order Carnivora; family Eupleridae; genus Cryptoprocta; species Cryptoprocta ferox. The sequence goes on from CM053573.1 coordinate 112,856,144, forward strand.
CACTGAGGCTAGAGTATGAGACAGCTACCTGGAGAGAAGGTATAGATGAGGCTAGAGAAATAGGCTGAACCTTATGTGGTCATGAACATGATTTCTTTTATAGAAAGGTAACTACGGGGGCTCATGAGTGGCTCAGTGGGTTCAAGGTCGGACTCCTGATTTCGGCTTAGGTCATGATCTCACAATTCATGAGTCTGAGCCTGGCACTGGGCTCTGTGCTGACAGTATGGAGCCTGCTTGGGATTCTCTCTCTCTCTCTTCTCTCTCTCTCTCTCGCTCTCTCTCAAAATAAATAAATAAACTTAAAAGAAATATAAAGTAACTCCAGAGTGAAGATGGGAGGGACTAAGATGACAAGAGCAACTAATAGTCTAGGAAAAAAAAGCCACATTGTAAAAGCATAGGAGACAAAAATTAACAGGTAAGCTTGTTCTAAATAGATGACAAAGTCAATAGTATTTACATAATAGGGTTAACATTTTATATAGAGAGAATAAATATAAAGTACCTATGAGGTATTCAGATAGCATATCATATATGCTATTAGAGACAGACTTCAAACTTGAAACGTAGGACTTTGAAGTCAGAGGTACAGTACACATATTTAGAATGCATCAACATACGAATGCTTGGTGGAGCCAAGAGAAGAGCTGAATTATATTGGAAAACATGCTGAAACCAAAGAAAGAAACAAAGACGGGCAGAACTTTGGGACTTAAGGGGTTGGCAAAGAAGAAATTGGTGAAAAAAAACTCATTCATTCAGCAAATCCTTATTTGGATGTCTACTCTATGGCAGGTAAGGGTGTAATACTCGTAAACAAAATAATAGATGGTTCCTGCCCTCACTGGCTTACAATCAAGAATGTGAAACAAACATTAAATAAACATTATCATAAATAGTGGAAAACGCTATGAAGGAAACAAACATTTTTGACAGTAGAAAGGTTTATGAAAGAAACAACCCTCCCTTCCATTAGATACGGTGGTCAAGTGTAACATTTAAGCTAAGCTTCAAAGGACAAGTAGCTAGCTATATATGGAAGAGAGGTGAAGCATTTTAGGCAGAGGTCACTGCATTATGGGAAAGCCCAGAAGGAAGAAGGTTCATTCAAGAAACCAAAAGGCCATTGTAGCTGAACCATCAAGGGCAGTAGACAGAGGTATATTAAAAGGGATACAGATTAGGCCCTGGTAAGAAGTTTGATTTTATTTTTTCTTTTTCTCTCTTTAATGTTTCTTTTGTACACAGAGAACATTACTGAGTCTTTCACTTGAAACATTTACAAATATGTTACAAAATTTAAATAAAACCTTGGTTTACCTTAAGCTCTCACATTTATTTTTTTAATTGAAGTATAATTAACAAATAATCTTTTATTAGTTTCAGGTACAAAACATGTTGACTATTCTATATACTATCCAAAGCTCACTATGATATGCGGTCACCAGCTGTTACCATATTATTATAATATTATTGACTATATTCCCTATGCTGTATTTTTCATCCTTGTGACTTAAAGTTTGTATCTCCTAATCTTTATTAATTCTGCCCATACCCCCTCTGACAACCATCAGTTTGTTCTCTGTATTTAAGAGTCTGGTTTTATTTTGTTTTTGTATTCCACATAAGTGAAATCATGGTATTTGTTTCTCTCTTCCTGACTTACTTCATTTAGCGTAATGCCTTCTAGATCTATCTTGCAAATGACAAGATCTCATCCTTTTTTATGGTTAATATTCCATCACACACACACACATACACACACACACACCCACTTCTTTGTCCATTCACCTTAAGTTGCTTCCATATCTTGGCTATTGTAAATAATGCTACAATAATCATAAGGATGCATACATGTTTGCAAATTAATGTTTTTGTTTTCTGTGGAAAATACCCAGTAGTGGAATTTACTGGATATGGTATTTCTATTTTTAACTTTCTAAGGAACCTCCATATTATCTTTCACAGTGGTTGCACCAATTTACTTTTCGACCAATAGTCCACAATGGTTTCCTTTCCTCCACATCCTCACCAACACTTATTACTTCTTCTCTTTTTGTTACTAGGTATTCTGACTGGTGTGAGGTGGTATCTCATTGTAGTTCTGATTTGCGTTTCATTTATGATTAGTGATGTTGAGCATCTTTTCAGATGTCTGTCGGTCATCTGTACATCTTCTCTGGAAAAATGTCTATTCAGGTCTTCAGCTTATTTTTTAATAGGATTTTTTTTTAGTGTTGATATTTAAGTAGGAGTTTGAATTTTACCTAAAGAACAATGGGAAGTCATTAAAAACATTAAGTGAAAGAGTAAGAAGATCAGCTTTATGTTTTGAGAAAGAAACTATGTGATTAGAAGGAAACCAAAGGAGGGAAGAATTTCAGAAGTTGTTACCTATCAGTCACTTCATGAATTTGGCAATTAGGTGGTTGCTATTGGTAATACAGGATTTTAAGTCAGGTTCTAATGGGTGGAGGCATGAACGGAGGTTGACGGAGTAAAAACAGGAAGAGTAAGCAATACTTTTAATTTATTAAAAATTAAGCAGGGGAGGGTCGGAGAAAGATGGTCACACAGAATTGGAAGCAGGCTCCAGACTAAGAACTGTCAGCACAGAGCCCAATGTGGGGCTGGAACTCACAAACTGCGAGATCATGACCTGAGCCGAAGTAGGATGCTCAACGGACTGAGCCACCCAGGTGCCCCTAAGCAATACTTTTAAAAACAGTTGAAAAAAGCAGGAAAGTGGGAAAGTCTTAGACATATTTGTTTATGCAGAGGGAAGAGAAATTGGATTTTAAGGAGGGAGTAGGAAGTTGAAGATAACTAATGGGATATGGGATAACAAGTTCTCAGAAAAGGATCTACTCTGAAATAGAGAAATGAATGTGTATTGTTTTTACTAGTTTAGATAATAAAGGGAAGGGCACTGAGGGAGTTGCCACAGCAAAACCTCAATGTCCCTGTGAAAGAAAAAAATAAAGATCATTTCCCAGAAAGAGTTCAGAAAAGAGAGTTTATAAATAAATATGACATTTTGCAAAGTAGATATTTAAAAACAGCCTTTGCCTGGGTGGCTCAGTTGGTTAAGCATCCAACTTCAGCTCAGGCCACGATCTTAGGGTTTGTGAGTTTGAGCCCTCTGACATCTCAGAGCCTGGAGCCTGCTTCGGATTCTGTGTCTCCCTCTTTCTGCCCCTCCCCAGCTCACGCTATCTCAACAATAAACATTAAAAAAAAATTAAACAGTCCTACAATGAGACGTTTCAAAAGAAGTGGCCAGAGCTATAGTAGCACTAGAGCAATGCTCGAGCTGTATGAATATACTTGTGTAGTTGTATTCATCCAAGATTAGGAACTAGTTGGTATAAAACTGTGACATGTATTCCAAGAATGTTTGCATAAAAAAATAACAAATTATTTTTACTAACACTGAAATGAAAATTTTAAAAGTTTAGGTAAGTTGCACAACTACTAAAAACCACTGAATTGCACACTTTATTTTTTAATTTAATGTTAATTTATTTGAGAGAGAGAGAGAGAGAGAGAGAGAGAGAGAGCGAGCCGGAGAAGGGAAGAGAGAAGAAGACAGAGAATCCGAAGCAGGCTCCAGGCTCTGAGCTTTCAGCACAGATCCTGACGCGGGGCTCAAACTCACAAATCACGAGATCATGAGCTGAGCAGAAGTCGGATGCTTAACCAATTGAACCACCCAGGCACCCCTTAACTGTACACTTTAAAGAAGAAAAGCATGGTGGAATCTGCTGCAACACTCACAAATGTAGGAAGAAGTAAGTGGGGAATAAAGCACTCTAGCAGGCTGTCTACTCCCTGTGGTAGCAAGTCAAGAAATAATCAGAAAGTAGTTTGGTAAGTATGGAATAGAGCAAGGTACTGGGAAAAATCAAGTACTTAACAGGATCAACACAAGATCACGCAAAAACCTAAGTGTCAAACTAATAAATTTTTGTTACTTTCACTGCATTCCCCAAGTGCCACACATTTTTGGTCTGAGTTCACCAAAAAATCCTCATAGGATAGGAGAGGAGGGGACTGAAAATATAAGACATTCACCATAGAGTAACAATCTTTCAATTTCTTTTACTACGTAGATTAATTACAGAGTTACAGACTTTATCTCTGACACTTTAAAATTCCTGTGGCATTTAATTTTCAAAACACTTCAGGTAGTCTGCCCACCTATCCTATGAAAAGCTCAGAAATATATGGAGAGAAAGGTTGTGGGTAAGATGAGATAATGTCAAACCGAAGTTAGGGACCTGCAGTGCTAGAAATTATCTAATGGTTAAAAGAAAAAAAAAAAATCACTGTAGGAACCCCACAGAACAATACAGATACAGAGCATCACTGTAAGAGATCCCAAAGAAAAATAAGACTTCTATGTTTACTCTGGTAGTAACTATATAAAAACTTAATTCTACATTATATTCCTAAACCACAGAATGTAGCAGACGGTATGAAACAAACACACACACACACAGACACACACACACACGCGTGCACGCAGTATACCTATGTCCATTTGAAAGGATACTTTACGAAATATGGAGAAACTGTGACTAAAAGTACAAGTATAATAAACTAGTATGTGTTTACTGACACTGGTCAAATAAAACAAAGAGGCAAGGCTGCCATCTAAGAAGGAAACTAAAGATTTCTTTCACATAAAGTTTATTTTGACATTGAAAAAATGTGCACAAAAAACAAATCTAAAATTTATATACTTACTTTGTCTAATTAACCTTTTGTCAGCAACCAAAACATTTTCAGCATCCACAATAATTACCTTCCCATCTCTAGGACCAACTGCAAAATTGTCAAAGCTGACGTCCAGGAGGTAGAGTGCAAATTCAAAGTCATTGTTTGTAAGCTGCTCTGCTATTTCCATTAATTGCCAAGCGAGGTCAACTCGTTTCTCCCATGGTGCATTAAAGTAACTCCACAGTTCTTCTCCAACATAATTTACAGCCACCATTCTTCCACAAGCTCCAAGATATTTTGCAAATGGCCAACCTTCATCAGATGGAAAACTCTACAAAAGAATTATCTTCATATTATAAAAGATTCTGATGAAGATATCCTAGGTCTACCCCCCAGATCCTCTTAGCAGAGACTGTTACTAGGCATGCACTTGGGATTTCTTATTCTATTCAGGAGTTGAAGAGAGATAAAGTTGATTTCTTTTCTAATTCACAACATTACTATAAACCTAAAATCTTTTTAAATAGGTAACTTTACATTATAAAGCTAAAACAGAGTAAGTCTTATCAAAATTTCAGAATCAAATTGATCAACAAAACATAAGCCACCTTATTACCGAATCTAGAAGTATTTACATTTTCCTTTATTTTTCTAACTTGTTTAAGTACAAACAACCATCCTTTCTTTTGAATGAACAGCACTGCAGGCCTATTAGCCAGCAAACATTTACCAGGCACCACACACTGCTGTGTTGGCAAGAAAAGTCAATGAACTAAACAGAGAGCCCCTAAAATAAAAATTTTAGAAGAGAAGACAGATAGCGAGCAAGTAATTTTGAGTATAATAAATGTTAGTTATTAAGAAGTGGTGTAGGTCCTCAGAGAACATTTAATAGAGGCTATACCTAGTCCACAAGCAGGCAGGGGTAGAATTTAGCAAAGGATTCATAGAAGTGTCTCTTACCCTATACCCCAAGGTTGGTAAAGAGCAGTCTGATATCCTATTGATGCAACCTGTACTCCAGGTACCATTGGTCCCACGTTAGTCATTTCTCCTTCTTCTGCCACAGTATTTTCTGTTCACCTTTAGCTCAAGTTCAAAATTATTTTTTCTCCTAATCTTAGCAAGGTTTTCTAATGGATTTTGTAATCACTGGGAAAATTTACTTGCTAAAACAAAAGTCTTCCATTTTGATGAACAAGTCACTCTCAACTCAAAAGTCAGGCATTATCTAAGATACTTTCCAGTGCTAAAATGCCCAACTACAAAAATGAGCATTGTAGTGTAGAAGGATGGGAAGTAATGTTTTAAACAACTCCTTGGAAAATAACATGACTAGAGAAGTACGTGTTATGTGCCATTCCTTCAGCCTAGCATCTTTCCTTAAATTGGGGGGGAAAATTATAAGATGATATTTATATAAACGCTGAAGGGGAAACAAAGCAAAACACTGCAGAATATAAATACAACTTACTTCTATTGTTAAAAATTGAACAATCTACGTACATTTAAAGAGCTGGAGATGAGGTTTTTCTTCTTGGACTCCTTATGAAAATTAGTAATATTAACCCTGAACTTTCATAAAAATTCAATAATATCCTTAACATTAAAATTTTTGTCAACTTTAAAGCAAAAGGTTCTTAGACCTAAACTTTATCCATAAGTATCTATTTTCATTTGTGCCTCCTTTCAATTGTAACTATTAATGAACAGTAACTGTACTTGTTCTTTGTAAGTTTTAGTGTCTACAGTTTTGTGATAAAACACTAATTATATAAATTAAAGATATGATAGTATGAATCTTTAAATATAATAGTAAATGAATTGATTCAATTTTAATTCAGATGCAACATCTACTGATGCGTTAGCAATTAGAGGGAAGCACCTTTCTCATCTTGTATCTGAGAATGTTTTATTTCATTTGGATACTGGGAAAAGTGACAGACTGCTCATGTCCAAAGTGAACTGCAAAAACCTGTTTGCTAACCATGTGCTTTTTCAACTTTTTCACTCAATTTCAAAATACCTCCATGACCTTGAAAATTTACACAATTACAAAAGATTTAACTGTTTCCCAGAAGTATTCATGTACAAAGTCCCTGACATAAAAAAAAGGAAAGCACTAAAAATTGGTAAATGTTAGATTATATAGTTTTGTCCTGCAAAAAGTAAAACAAAAAAATTCCTCCATACACTATTGGTATATTATTCACATGCCATACTGTAGAACAGATACAAACATATCTTTGTGAAAATAAAATGGTCTTTGACAACAGGAGAAAAGGGAACCCTGCCAACATCTGCACATGTACAAATGCCTCCTTGTTTTTGGAGACTTTCCAACTGGCAAACGACAGTCAAATATACACTTCATTACCCAAGTCCCTCATAGAAGAGGATAAAATATATGAACAAATGTCACATTGAGCAATTTTATATTCATACAGTGATTTTTGACAATGTTAACTGAAATCCTGTTATGCCTCATTTTAAGAAGAGCACTACAATTCTTTCACATAGCTTGTTATCTAATCTTTTGGAAGAACTTTAATAAACGAATTCACACCACTAGTTCAGATGACAGAATTCTTTCATTGTATAATCAAAATAGATTTCATTAATGAGAAAAGAATTCTATTGAACATGTTATAGTACAAAGAAAATGCTCGAAGCATTAAATAGAATTAAATTAAATATAATTTTTATTTAAAACAATTCTAGCTTAGCACCACATTTCCATGGTCAAACAGAGTTTGAGAGACAAAATTTTAAGATGTTACAGTGTGGACTTGTTGAATATATCAAGCAATGACAAACACAACTTCTTACTTTCTGAGTCTCAAAGTCCCACAGGACAAAAACAAACAAACAACAAAACAAAAAAACCACAGCAGCTAGAATAAGAAGTTTATTGCCGAGGTTCAGAGTTTTTATTTTAAAATAAATCTTAAAATCAGATTTCCAAATTGCCTAGAACAACAGACACATAGTTCAAAGTAACTGGGCATGAAACGTGTGTATTTTAATGAGTTACTTACAATTGAAAAAATATGTACAAATACTTTCCATCTGAAGGAAGGAGTCTTTAAACTTGGAATGGTTTAAATTCTAACTGGACTAGACGCACTCCAATTAATTGTTCATCAGTACATCAAAGTGTAATATGTAAAGTTTCTAAAACTAAATATTAGTTTAAAAATGTACAAAGGCACAAAATAGTTATAAAACTATCTATTCCCATTATTGTATTTTCTTTTTAAATTAAGTTGGTGAGCACCCAAAGAAAACTTCTAGGAGTTATTATTAGCAATGTAAAAATTAAAAATGGAAACTTAAGTATGTAAGATACACATGACTAACTGATAAGATTTAAAGAAATATTAAATGCCTTCACTGTTAATTTATATAATAAAAAGTATTTTGAATATGAAACCTAAGATAAATCACCATCTCTCTCTCGTCTCTTTTTAGTAACAGAAAACTGCAAGTTACCTCTTGGATACTTAATAGAACCCATATAATACTAACAACAATATTACATGCATCAACAGTAGCTTAAAGCCAAAGTTACAGAAAAAAGTAAACCACTAAGGTCATCTTCCATTTTAAGAGCAAGTAAAATGAAGGTGACATAAAATGTACTTGATATTAAAGATCAGAAAATGTAGATGTCTTACACTGTTTATGGTATATAACATTTTACAAAATTTGTATATAAATATACAATATAAACAATATAAACTTGTTTTTTAACAAGTAGAATAATAGACTTGAAATCACAAGCCCAGCTGTAAGGTCCACCTTCACTCTGCATCTCACTAATCGTGACTGTGGTAAAGCCAAAACTTCTTAGAGCTTTAGCCTATTCCTTTGAAACACTGGAATAATATTTGTACCACCATATATATTCACCACGGCAATCCAAGGACCAAAAGAAAAACAGTATAAAATGTACTTTGCAGATTTAATACTACTTTATAAAGAAATGCTTACCAAAACATTTTATTTTTCCTATTTTATACTTCCTAAATAGGTGTGCTAAATAAGAAGTCCAGATATTTGTCAAGAATTACGCTTATTTTCCTATCACTTACTGAAAGGCGTCTGGGAATAATGAACATCTTCGAAATATAGTCAAGAACTACCAAATTAGAAAAGCATCGTCACTGTCCTCTCGTTGTTTCTAATTTACAATATATAAATTAGTCACCAAACTTTAAGAAGTCTTAATGAAAAATGTGTAGGGCATCCACAGACACTAAAAAGCACACAAAAAATTAAACCTTGCTAACATATATACGCATAAACTCAGCAGTATAATTCACTTTTCATTTATGATAGTTAAGCACCACAAAATAAATTCTAAATGCTGAAGTAATCTATCATCTATTTATTGATCAAAATCAGCCATCATGATCGTTTATGTGATTTATAAAGATGTGAAATCTAAGCAATTCTAGAGTTGGAATGTATGTGAGTTGTAACTCTAGTTCAATCTTATTAGCACAGTTTAAGTGATTTGACTAAAGTCACACAGATAAAGTCTGGGCTGATACAACTTCTCAATCCAATATCCTCCTGTTTCAGAAGTTTCCAAATTTTGGAAAGGTAACAGTGCATATATTACATAGTCCTTCCTGTTATGGAAGTCTGGGACGACATATTATGCTGAGAAAATAATGTAAGCTTATACATCTTAAGTGGGATGAAGCACATAAATTATCTCATGTGATTTTATATATGTATTTTTAATTTGACAAAACCTATTTTATACAAGTTTTTAAATTGGAATTGCAGGTAAGGGACTGTAGGTTAACCCACATTCCACTGACTACTATCAGCAGCTGGAGTAAAAGAGAGTTAAGAGAGTCAGTGTGGAATGAAGAGAATATAAATTCTATATTAAAAAATTCTAGATCTAGCCTAACACCATCATGAAATGCTAAGTAAACAGTTGTAAATAAAACATAGTCCCTATTCTCAGGAAGCTTTTTCAGCCCGAGTTAGGAGGATGGTTGTTAAACACACATAAATTATAAACTACAGAATTTGTTACAGATTATGAAGTAGAGTAGCTGAGAAAGAGTAGAGACCTATTTCAGATTGTGTGGAAAAGGACAGCCTCTCTAAGGAAGTGCTACGTAGGCTGAGATCTAATAATATCTAATAATGCCTAATAATATTAGGCAGACTGGGGAGAGGACAGTCAGAATATTCCAGGCACACTGTACAGCCAGAAACCATATTCTCAGAACTGAACAAAGGCCAAATCACCTTCAGAAAAATAAATGAGGAAGAAATGGCTTCAGGTAATAGTCTGGAGAGGGAGGAAGGGATCAAATCATGTTGGGACTTACAGAATAAAACACAAACTCCTCAACTTGGTCTATATGCTTTGGAAAAAACCCCAAAACGACCGGGAAAAAAAGGGAAAAAAAAAAGTCTTAACATTCAGAAACATTGTACATACTGGAATTAACAAACATCCTGTGACACGTTAGTCTTAAAAAAGTTTTCACAATTAAAAAACACACAAGTTTTTACAAAATCACAATACCCTTTAAGCACTGTCCTACCAGATTACTAAGGTCATTTTATTCTATTCTGTCAGAACAGTCATTTTAAAGACATACAACGTACAAATAAAACAGATCAAAATAAAGTCAACTCTAGCACTTGTGATCTATTATCTTTTTTTCTCCTTACATGACCAAAAGTAGGGTTTGCATACTAAATTTAAAAGATTATACTTCCTTTAATGCAAGAAATAAAATATTTTAATGACATTTACTACCTCACAACATTCCATTAAAAGGAACATAACTTTGCAGTTCACCTAAAGAACACATGTATTACAAGATTCATTTTGTAAAGAAGAAAATTCCTAGTAAAAAGAAGCTGACTTGAAAAAAATATTATTAAAATGTACAATCTAAAATCTGGCTATAGGTTTTCTACAGAACTGGCGTTTCGGCACACACAAATTTAAACTTAGGCATGCTTACAGAAAATGAATGTTACCAAAAGAATAGAAAATGCTAAAAGATTCAATTTAAGTTTCAAATTATTTTTAAAAGCCCAAATCTGAACAAAATCCCATTGTAGTAATGCATGTTATAACAGCTGTTCATAGAGATTAGTCAACTGTACTGGTGACAGACTAATGTGTTCACAGTTTTGTGAACTGTCTGGAGGGGGAACATATAAAATTACTGGGATGATTTAATAGTTACCTAAGTTTTGCTAAAATTTCTGTTGAGACTATAGGTTCTTAATTTACACTGCCAAATAGTGGCCAAAATCCATTGTAAATACTGTAGAATCTTAATAACCTCAAGATTTTCAAGTTAAGAATTGTTCCATTTACTTCATTAAATAACTTTTCTTTTAAAGTTTTTATTTACTCATTTTGAGAGAGAGAGAGAAAGAGTGTGTATGGAGGGGGTGCAGAGTGAGAGGGAGAGAGAGGATCCCAAGCAGGCTCCAGGAATCTCAGCACGGAGCCTAATGGGGAGTCTAATTCAGGGATCAAACCCATGAACCATGAGATCATTAATTACCTGAGTTGAAATCAACAGTCGGATGCTTTACTGACTGAGCCACCCAGGTGCCCCTAAATAATTTTCTGAATGCCATCTTCCACCCACCTCGAATTCCAACAATATTAAGCAATACCTTTATAATACCAAGGTTATGTTATTTTACTGAATATCATGTCCAACAGCTGTTTCTAAAATTAGAAACTAATGTCGAAATGCATTAACAAAAATTTTATATGTTTAATAGAAATTAATAGTCTAAAATAAAGAAATACACTCTCCCTACCAAAACAAAACACAAAACCACTTGGCCATATTTTAAATATGCATAAATTTACTAGTTTCAACTGATGCTTTCTTACCTGTCACAATCAGAAACTGTGATCCACATTTCTAGATTGAAATACATATCTATAAACACCATACTCAAACAATGACTTCCAATAAGACAAAATTTCAAAGAAAGATAAAGGATATAATAAGTTTCTTTTGGACCCACTAACCTAAGAATGTTATCTTGCTTTCTTCATCAAGACTTGATTTCTTTTAAACAGTCTGCCAAGTAGAACCATAAGTACTAACTTACTTCCCTGGTTCCTTAAAACATAAGCTGAATTAACATCACCCCTCCAAAAAAATAAAAATAAAAAAACCCCCAAATATCTTCTGGTAGCAAAGTATCTCTCTCTCTCTGTTACACCTAATACCTGGTTTTAGATTTGTATTTCTGTTGTGGCCTTAAATTGAATATAGACAAAACAAAACTCTTGGTTCCCATACCCAAAAGCCTGGGCTTCCTCCATAATAAGGAATTACTCAGGAGTTAGTTGCTCAGACCAAAACCCCAGGAGATATCCTTTATTTTTCCCTTTCCATCATACCTTTACCCATTAGCAAGTCATGTGAGCTACTTCTCCAGAATATATTCGTTCTGTTACTTTTTATAACCTTCGTCGCAACCATCTTAATCCAAACCACAATGCTCTCCCCCAAATTTGTGCACAAGGTTTTCAGATTTCTCTTACCCCTTTATAACCCATTCTCCACAAACCAAGCCCTACTCAAACCACTTCTATTGTTTCATATTGCTCTGAAAATAAAATCCTAAACTCATTAAGCATGCTTACAGGTCTGTATAGGATATGATCCTTGTCTCCCTCTATGATCTTCTATTCTGCCATGCTTTCCTACTCCTATGCAGCCTACTCTCTGGATTTGCAGTATCTCTTGTCCAAAAACACTGCCCTCAGATCTTTGCACCACTGGCTTTTTCTCTCATTAGTCATACCTCAGCTAACCTGTTACTCTTCCTGACCACCCAATTTAGAATATTCTATCCCCAATCCAATTCTCCATCACAAGAGTCTGCTTTGTTATTTTTATATATGTAAAATCTGAAATTACCTTGTTTTTTGTTTGCTGCCCACACCTAGTGCCCCAGAACACAAATACTGCACAAACTGTGACCTGGCCTGCCATCTTCACTGTATCCTAAGGGTACTATAGATCAATTCCTGGAACTACTGAGCAATGCTGCACAATTCTTGCCATATCTTTTCATCTCAGGTAAAACTCCAAATGTGCATGAGAAAAGCAAAACGTGAAGACCCTGAGGCAACATACCTACCTGGGATGATAGCTCATTTTTTAAAATCCTTTTTAATGTTTATTTTTGAGAAAGACAGAGCACAAGCCAGGGAAGAGCAGGGAGAGAGGGAGACACAATACAAAGCATGCTCCAGGCTCTGAGCTGTCAGCACAGAACCTTACATGGGGCTCTAACTCACGAACCCCAAGATCGTGACCTGAGCTGAAGTCAGACACTTAACTGACTAAACCACCGAGGCACCCCATGATGATATATAGATCTTTTAAGATTCTGTCTCAGAGTCTAAGAAATTAGACCAGACCTAACTCTTGTTTCTGTACTATTTAGGATTATTAAACTGTAATAACTTACAGAGAACAAATGAACTATTTGCTTTTTATTACTGAATCTTTATCTAAACCCTATTTCCTACAACATTCTTTCTACTTCATATGGGACAAATCCCTAACCCTCCTTTTAATTACTATTCAAAAAACTTGTCTAAGCAGCTACAGAAAAGTATTTATGATGTATATATATGAAAATAAGGTAACATTTTGAAGGTTTGTCAAATAAAGGTTAAAATGTGTATTTCTAAGATATCAACATAATGTACTAAAGAACTTTTCAACTACTACAGCCATCTAAAAATTGATTGCAAAGTAGTAACATATTATAAAAAAATTTTAAAATTAAAGACATCTTGTGTATTTTACTGAATAATCCTATCCTTTCACCTTTAAAACAATCTTGTTAGATAACTGTTATAATTCCTATTTTATTGATTAAAAAACCCAGGCTCTAAAACTTTAAGAGATCATTCAACAGCTTTGAGGTAGTAGAGAATTAGAGAATGCTATCACAATACTGTCCCTACTTTTCCTCCCTCCTCACCCCATCCACAGGCAAAATCCCATTTATCCTTCAGAACTCAATTTCTCTGTGAAATCTTCCCTGGTATCCATTCCTATAAAGATTCATTAACATGTCCCTCCCTAAATGAGTCATTTGACAGAGTGTAGGTACCTTTAGGTACTTTTTTTTTTTTTTGTAGGGTTTATAATGCTATGGTGATTCTAATATTTATATATCTACCTCCTACATAGTAAGCTATCTGCTGTCTAGACAGATCCGTTGAAACCAGATAGCTTATAACTGACTATTTACCAAATGAACAAATAAAGTCCAGTTCTTCTGACTCTAAATCCAGGGCTACAAGTCCAAAGAGCTTCCAGGTATTTCACAGATAACTTCCTAACAAGAATCAATTTTAAAAAGGACATACAAATTGGATAAGACATTTGATTACATAATTTCAAACCTTTCAGGGTCTATGACCAGGATGAGTAACCATTCACTAGTTATTTACAATTATTTACTAAAGTTCATTGTAAGTGCAAGGAAAATACAGGGCTTATATTCTAAGGTCATAGAAGTTTTATACATAATGAATGGAAAGTTAAGAAAAAAACATGTCAGCATTCTGTGAAGTTAGCAGTTAATGACTGCGACATAGGAAGTAGGCCAGAGACCATAAACCAGAAAATAAAAACCAGTCTGATGATCTGCTGAGAAACTGACTACCCATGTCTGGAAAGCAGATCCCCGAAAAGTAAGCTTATCTATTCTCCAACATGTGAGGAGTATGTTCTGATCCACGTGGTGGAAATATGAAGGGAAACAGAAGATCAGACAAAGAACAGAAAGGACCTCAGAATTAATAATGGTGAGAAGATATGAATAAATTCAGAAAATAGGCCAGTGGAGCAAAATTATTTTGCTCCACTGATCTGGAAGTGGTGCTTTCCTAAGAGTGACTGCCTATTTCTAAGGGCTTTCCAAAATAAAAGTCTCTTTGTTGATGTGAGGTACAATGAATTATTTCATTATTTTTGTTTTTTCATCAAGTGTTGATGCAACCTCTGATTAAAAACAAAAACAAAAAACCTCTAGATTTAAGGTTATGAATTATATAAAAAGTGCTCACTTAGAACTACTTAGTCAGAACCATCTCTGAAAACTAAATCTGGGAATGCAGTTACCACAGTTGTATCTAGCAGGAGAGAAGTAGGTGGCTGTCTCCCTAAGCGCTTGCTTGCAAAGAAACTCCTGAGTCTGGAACATCCTTTCAAAATTTTGCTACTGCCCCACAAGACACTTGGCTACATTTAGCTCCATATTTTTTTTCCTTTAAAGGCAATCTTTGGTTTTCTCGTTTGTTTTAATCTGGGTGTGTTTGTAAAAATTTGGGAGGAAGACAAGCTTGAAACAGGGTTCTCCAACCTGGCCTTCTTTTCATACCCTCTTATCAGGGAGAGAACAAGCACCAACCCCCCCAATCCTCTTTGTAAGTTTAAAATGACCAGTTAAAGTCATGATCAGAAAAGGAGAAAAAGAAAAAATTTTCAAATCAAGAGCTTCAGATTCAAAGTATACTGAGGCTAACCTACACCAATAGTCTCATTTTGTAAGTAAGTGAGTCCCGTAAAGAAGTTTATCAGCTTGCCCAAAGTAAGACAGTTGGCTAAATGGCCATAATCTTTTGTTTACTTCAAAAACTGTGTATTAGGCAATACACATTAAAAATATTTTCTCCTTGGACTTGTTAAGGACAAAACAATGTTCAGTCAGTTTTCTGTAAAAAGTCATCCTGTAATATAGGAATGGACTAAACTGACTTAACTAAAGTAATGGCTTATAGTCTAATAACTACCTTTAAGGTGATCCATATTCCAAACAAGCTCAAACCAGCTGATCAAATACACTAGATAAAGTTACTTTTATCTTATTTTATGTCTAATACTTATTGAGTGCTTACTGGGCATTTGGCACTATACAATGTGTTTTGCATGTATTATGTGTCATATACAAGAATCGAAATAAAAGTTTAAAATCCATAGTGTGAGTGACAGTTACATATTGTAAAAATCAAGGAACTCCTATTAAAACCATGATTCAGAAAATTTAGGACAAAGTTCTCCAAATGTAGTGAAACAAATTCCCATTTCCTCCATCCTAAACAAACATGAGCTTCCTTTATTTCTATAAATAAGACTATTATCACTATCTCTAGGTCAAGTCAGAGACATAGTTTGGGCTTCCGGAAATCCAGACAGCATTTTTCTCTAACACACACATACACACAGCTTCTATAAACTTAAGAATAGGGAACTACAAATATTGGTAGAAAATTTACCAAGAACAGAAAACATCTTGCCAAACACTTTAACATCTTGATTTTCGAATATTCCAAGAATGCTATTAACAATATAGAATAAACTAAATCCCTCTCTCTCCAATTTTTTTCATAAGATTAGGGCATACTTATAATTAAAACATACTTCTTGGTAAGGTAAAACTATGAAAAGAAAAAAAAGGATCAGAGTAAAAGATAAAGGTTCTAGCATTTTGTTGCTCAACGTTCATAAAATTTTTTTAGAAGATGATAATCCTGTGACTGAACAACCTTCCCTTGAACTAGATAAGCTGCTGTAAAAGCTAGTAAAACTATCCAACAATGAGAAGGGAGTTGTACTTTCATACCATTTCATACTGGGAAGGCTGTATTACAAATCTATACAGGCTTACATACATAAGATATGGGCATAATAGATCTCCCAGACATTTAATACCTTTCATGTCTTCTTTGAAGGCATAACAGAAAATTCAATGTGCTGTTTCTTAACATTGAAAGAGGCGATTTTAATGGGCTAAATTTACATACATTTTTCAGTTCTTTCTTTAGTACCTATCAAAGGAGACCTATAAATATTTATTTTGGAAGCGTATTTACCACACTGGAACTTTTGTTAAGAGTAGTTTGATGAAGTCAGTTCAAAATACTTGTTTTTCTCCAAAGTAGTTTTTGGACAATATAAGAAAAATCTAATTTGTGACCAACTGTGCAAAAATTCAATAAGTAGCTCCCTCTCCTGGAAAAAAAAGTGAGTTCCTCTTTATGCTGTTAAATACATGGTTGGATCTTTAAAAATATTTTTTTAAAATACATGAACCAAAAAGTACATATATATAGCCAAATTTTCTATCATTATTAATACTGTATACTACCATAAATGGCTATTAACAATTTTATAGAAACTATATAAATACTAAAATTATACTTGTCTACCTAACAGAAAGTAATAAACATCAATGATTTGACTTAGTGTGTAACAACCTTTTACCTAATCACAGAATTTTAAGATTCTTTTCACGTTAGTGGTTTTATACCATTATCAAACTTCAATTACATTGTTTATACTTCTTAACTATTTTTTTCCAAAAGATGAAGGGGTTCTATAAAAAAAAGTAGCAGCTCTATGAAAATTTCTTATTTAAAAATAAATCTTATTCAACTTGCTTGTCATAATGCAAAAAAAAACCCCAACATACCAATATGAATGACTGGTATTAAAGACCTCAAATTTATATTTCTCATAGCACTTAATAGAGAACTAGGTTGCCTGAATTTAAAATGTAACATACAAAAGTCAAAATTAACAATGTTGATAAATACATTTCCTCACATACTAAAAACAAACTCTTATCCCATAACCCATCTATCACCCACCCACCTGATCAGAGCAATTGTGTCACTCACTAAGTTTAAATTACAAGAATACAACTGATTTTTTTAAAGTTGTTTATCACTAAAGATGAAAACAGAGAAAGAGTAAGTTTGAGGGAAGAGTTAATCAGAAAACAAGATACAAGCACACTTGGCTATCTCAACTATAAAGTAAACTGAAAATGCCAAGACAACTTCAAAATTCAAAAATATAAAAGCTTCCCAAATAAAGCAGATTTATCATAGTGTAAATTGAATGCCAAGATATTTTTATAAAGAAGTAGATATATAATGTTCTCAAAATACTAGTCCTAGTATTTGTTGTTTCTAATACATCAATACTCATAATTACCTGATAAAAATCTTTCAATAGGCACCCATTATTACAAGTGAGACAATGTGTACTAAGATAGTTCCTTACAAAATTTTGAAGACTATCTGCAAATGCCCTGCTGAAGCAACCTTCTAATATAAATATCTCCTTCCTAATATAAACTTATTTCTCAAAGAAAAAAGATAAAGGAAAAACAAAAGTTTCAAATCAAATGTATATACTATATACATGGACTTAAGCTTTACAGGCTGACTACTTTTACTGAAATTATTTGATAAAATAACTTCTTGGAGGGAAGTTTTACCCTCTAAGTTTTATATACCATTCACTATTAAAGGGAGCAGTGTTTAATAATATACTATCTGTACTTTCTATGTGACCAGTTACATACATCCTATGACAGCTTAAAATTTGCAAAGACCCACACTAAAGGTTTGAGGTAAAGTATTATTTAGTGTTAAAATTACTTGGCTGAACTAATTAAACGAAGCTGGTTTCTCTTAGCTAAGCTGGGTGGAGGAGAACTTGAGAAAAGAAATAAAAACGAATACCATACATTCCTATTCATGCACTTCAGATTAAACAACAAAAAACAAAACCAAGAATCCTGTACAACTACACCCCCCACTAGTGACATTCTCAGCACAAAAGAAAGAGAATGAAGTATAACAAAGTTACTTATGATTAATTTTAAGTCATCCTCCCCACCTTGTATTTGATAAACAGAAAACAGGTATGGAAAAGGAGCAAGGTAACTTTCCTGCAGTTACAGGAGGGATCACAATCCCACAATAATCACCACTATCCAAGGACACCGCACTGAAGCTGGGTGGGAATGTGTAGAAACTCAATAACTACTCGAACGGTCAACAGTTTTTTGGGTTTTGTTTTCTTTTTTTGCGGTCACCAGTAAGAAGATGCCAACCTACTCCACCCTAAAATGTAC
The DNA here is from genome assembly GCA_028646485.1 of Cryptoprocta ferox. Taxonomy (NCBI): domain Eukaryota; kingdom Metazoa; phylum Chordata; class Mammalia; order Carnivora; family Eupleridae; genus Cryptoprocta; species Cryptoprocta ferox. The sequence goes on from CM053573.1 coordinate 112,874,843, forward strand.
GTTTGTTTTCAAAATAAAATAAAGAGAGAGCCAATAACTCAACTAGACCAGAGGTGAGAATCTCCTCCCCTGTTTCTCACCCTGGCCTAACATGTCATCTTCTTCCTGCAGCCAAATTACTACATGAATACGGCAAGTCACAGAATCAGTATGAAAATGTCGGTCTCGGCCTCAAACCCTCCCAGCCCAAGTCCAAAGATGCCTTACTTTCTCCCCTTCCTAATCCCACTCAAAGCACGACTCATGGGTTTAACCTCATCCCTGACCACGGTCTCCATTGCCCAGCTTTTTCTCAAATTAGCTGCCAGGTAAATGAGATAAAGAATAAAACATAGACTTTGGGGCCGAAGTTAGACCAGCCACAAAGAGGACTGAAGCGGAGAGCAAACGCGGTAGAGAAACACTTGAGAAGAACTAAGAAAGGTCCAGGGCTCATGAGCAGACTGCGCCGTGGAAGCGCAAACCCCGCCGGATACAAGCAGAAAGGCAGGGAGAAGAGCCCAAGGAAACTCACAGGAGAGACATTTTGGGAACGTACAAGACGCGCTCCCTCTGGTGTTTAAAGGATCCGCAGTCAAATCCAAGATGCGCCCGTGTCTAGGTGCCAAGAGCAGACTCTCCACCGGCCAGGTCGCCCTCCGCAATCCGACACAGCGCCCAAGGGTCCCCCAGGGCCGCCCCCTTTCCACGCCCGCAGGCTGGCCCAGCCGGGCAGCCCGGCCGGGTCCAAACTGGGCAACGAGCGCGGGCGGAGCCACTCCTCCGACTCCAGTTCGCCCGCGCGGCCCTCCCCGGCAGGACGCCCCCCTCCCGGGCTCCGCGCCTACCTGTAGCACGAGCGGCTCGGGGTTGAAGGCCAGGGTCAGCAGCAGTTGCATGCGCTCCGAGTCCTTGAGGTTGCGCAGCAGGAAGCTGCCCGAGTCCTTGGTCTCCGCGTAGCGGCGCACCAGGCGATCGAGCAGGCGCTGCGAGGGGCAGTGCACCAGGTCGGACCAGCCCTCCACCGCCTCCGGCGTGAGCAGCCGCACGTCGCCGTTGAGGCGCGCGAACTCGGTGCGGGGCATGGCCTGGAGCAGGTCGCAACGGGGTCGGCCGGTGGCCCGTTTGCAGATGCTCTGGTCGAGCTGCGCCAGCTCGCGCTGCGAGCCGAGGCGCTTGAGCACCACTCGGCGGCGGCCGCCCTCGCGGGGCTCGCCGTACTGCGCGAAGTAGACGTTCTTCACGTTGAGGAAGTCCAGCAGGCGCAAGCGGCCCCAAGCCTCGAACACCACCTGTCCGTTGAGGAAGCGGCGGCACCAGCTCGTGCCGAAGCACGCCGGGCACTTATTGAGCTGCAGGAAGCGCCGGTCGGCCAGCTCGTTGCGCTGCCAGGAGGCTAGCAGCGACGGCGAGTGCAGCACCATCAGCACCAACAGGCTGCCCAGCGCCGCCAGCTTCAGCGAGCGGGACAGGCGGCCCAGCTTCGGGGGCACCAGGCGCCACATCCCGCCCGCCGCCCGTCCACACGCACCCGGAGGGCGAGGGCACCCCGTGGGCGCCCCCGCCGCGCCGAAACTCGGAGAGCGACCGGCAAGGGCCCCCGGGCGAGAGAAGGAGCGAGGTCGCGGGCTGGGGCGGGAGGCGGAGTAGGTGTGTAAGAGAGAGAGACGGGGAGCGGGAAGGAGCCGACCAAAGCAGGCTGCGACTTCTGGCAGTCACTAGACTCCACAACTCTCGAGCTCCCTCCTCCGAGCTCCCCGCCCTCCGACTCCAGCGGTGCCTCCTTCAAGCCAACCAAGTTATAGAGGAGCGGGAGGGGGAGGGAGCGCGGGGACCCGGCGGCGCGCGGCCGCGCGGCCGCGCGCGCGCACGCGCACTGCTCGCTCGGGGGTGCGAGAGCTGCGGCGGCAGCCGCCTGTGAGGCGAGCGGGGTCTCTGAGGAGAGAGAAGGAGGGACTCACGGAAGGGGAAGAGAAGCTGGAATGTCTCACACCGAAAAGTAGCAACAGTGTAGGAAGGTGGGAAGGATGAGGTGCCCGCACGTCCCTGACGCCTCACGCCCCGATTCCTACGCGCTGGCTCTCCAGAGAGGCAGAGCGGGCCAGGGGGCGGGGCTGGCGGGGCGGAGCGAGCGCGTCGCGCGCCGCCCGGAAAGCGTAAGCGCGAGCCCGAGGGGGTGGCTTCTGGGGGCCGGCTCTGTGGGGGCGGAGCTCGAGCTTTTGGAGGAGGGATAAACAGGCGAGATCTGGTGGTAAAATGACTTTTAGTTAACAGTTAATCTTTTATGATTGTTGAGTCTTCCTGGGGCCTCTCTTTTGGCAACATGGAAACGGTCCTGTAAGAGGGTATAAAAGAAGACACGAATTGCAAAATTGTCACCCCCTCACTCACCGGACTGCTCACGCCAGGCAGAGGCAGAGCGGGCGGGGCAACGTGCTCCTCGCCTCTGACACGGGTGGGGCGCGCGCCTGGGGGCGGGGCGAGACGAGGCACGCCTGGCGGGAGATCTCGTCTCTTAAGGCCCGCGCGCCTCTAGGTCGGGGGCGGGCCTGCGGTGAAAACGTGGGAAAGGCGTGAGTTGTTGGCTGAGGGTTTGGGGATCGCATCTTTGGCGTTTGTTATTATTTGCGGAGGCCTCTTAAATTTCCTGAGCGAGTACGGAAAAATGAAGTTAAACGGAAAGTGTGATGGAGAGGAAACCAACGCGGCCTGGTGTCGCCGGGAGTTCTGCCCTAACTGGTGGGAAGAAGCGGCGATGAGCATTTGGCAGGTTTGCCTTGCTCCCCGCCTGTTTTCACAGCCCGGCCTTAAAGCCGTTTTCTTCTGCTTGGAGAAGTGAATTTCCCGTCGCCGTCCGTGAGCCGCGGGCTGGTGCTTCAGGCCCACCCATCCCCCCGACTCCGCCCCGCGGCGTCCCCGAGCTCGGGCCTGCCCCGCGGGCCACGACGCGTTGCTGTGGCGGTAGCCATGGGGACCCAGGGCTGTCTGGCGCTCCACACAGGCACTTTGGCTCAGATTCACGCCACGACTGCAAAAATAACTCGGAAATGCTGAACTGTAGCGCCTTGTTTTGGTATAAGTATTAGGGTACCCGGGCTCTTTAGCAGTAGCTGAGAATATAGAGAACGCTTTTTAGTTTTAGCGCTCGAATAGTTAACATGGGGATTAGTTCTGAGAAAAAGGTGGTTCCTGATACGGTATTAAAATCTGAGTCTTCACTGAATTAACTTTAGGGATTGAACAATGATTTTTAGAAGACACTGGTAACTGGCATGTATAGATAAACTCTACAAGGACTTAATAAGAAACTTCTATATTGGATTATCAAACTCACTTCTCTGTATTGTTCTCAACAGTTATTTGATATTATTATTTCAAGCCATCCTCTTAAAAAGTACTGTTGAGTTTAATGTATTGTCCTTCCGGATATAAGAATTCAAACTTTTAAAAAACCTTTCAACAATTAATACATTCAATATAGATGGGATTTTTAAATGATACTACATTGAATACAGACAACTTGGAAGATTTAGTCTTCAGAGCTTTGTATAAAATGACTAAGAAATTTGGCTTCTACGGTTAAGGACTTTATGCCACCTTTGGCAGTAATTTTATTTAAGTTGCTTTCAAGCTTCCCAGAAATCCATACAATGTGAAGTTATGAGCTAAACCTCAAATGAGGATTTCCTGAGAAAAGCGTTGGGTGTGATTAGTCTGGAGATGTCATCTGTGCTGCTGCTGCTGCCACTGCTCAATTGTAAACTAGGCAAGTCATGTACTAAACTAAGAATTTCCTATTCCCGAGTATCTTTCTTACCTGTCCCAGAGATGTGTTTGATTAATACCAGATAATTTATGTGAAAATTCTTTAAAACAATAAAAGCACTGCATACATTTTTATGTTTATAGCTGGAATGAATCCATTAGCATTCTTGACAGTAAACTGATTAAGCTGAGAGAGTTGGAGCATAGTTAGAGACTAGTTAGGTAAGTGACTAGTAACAGGATTTAAGAGGAATTGCTTCTATGTATGGAAAAGATCTTTGGAGTTCTTAAACTATTTTCAGCCTCCAAATCCTTGGATTTCTAAAGGCATCATTTGAAGAGTGGAAATAAAAAAGGTTACTAGTCTATACAAATTGAATTTTGAATATATTTGCTTTGTCTCTAAATATTTTACATTTTGGTAAAAGCCCTGATAAGTTTTCTAGACGTTTATCAAGAAAGATAGTGTTCAAAAAGTTACATTCCTCAAGGTAGAAAACAAAAAGGCTTAGAGCTATAAGAGAGAAACTGAAGAGTTTCTAAGTACTATATTAGGGTTTGGAGAAAGATCAGTAAGTGAATGATACAGTACGTTACCCACCTATCCTATAAATTACAGGATGCTTTTTGCTAATGGATTATAAGCTAACATCCAAAGCTTTTCCCCATAAGTTTAAATAATGGCAAATAATGTAATTTCCAGTGCATTGTAAAATGACATTTTACAGTAGCAGTCACTCTTTTAAATGTATGCAATGGAATTAAATATAGTATTTTGATGCCCATCATTTTTAAAAAGCGAACTAACACTGCTTGTCTAAGTATTACCTTGTATTGCTGTTCTGTCCTTCACATTTACAACAATAGTTCTCAGGGACGATTGACTCCCTCCCAGGGGACATTTGGCAATATCTGGAGACATATTTAGTATCATAGCTAGGAAGTGGGGGCTACTGGGTATCTAGTGGGAGGAGGCCAGGGATATTGCAAAATATCCTACATTGCAGAAAGGAACTCTGAACAACAAAGAATTAACCAGCCCGAAATGTCAGTAGTGCTATGCTACTAAGAAACCCAGACGTACAGAATTCTATTCTTATATAGTGTGGTTTTAGGCATAAAAGTCCTACTGGTTATCATTCTTTGCTGCCGCCAAAAAATATGTGTATATTAATATTTATTGCATATCATATGGTCATAATGTTCTAAAATTAAGTCAATCCAGGGAATTTTTTTTATCATTGTGACTCTTACTAATATACAAATGATCAACGTATAAATATCATAATTTTGAATAATTATAAAAAGTAATATTTTATTGAAATGTATTGCTTAGTAAGATTGGGCTTTTTATCATTTAGCTTACGTTCTCATGGATGAATATTATTTATTGCTAGAATCTTACCTAGTCATTAATTTTCTCAATATTGACTTTTAGGTGCCCTGGCAGTTATGTCCTGGAACAATGCACCATAGTGAGATTCAGGATAGGTAAGAGGTTTATTTCTTTTGTAAAGGCCAAAAGGGCCCTTCTCTGTGTACTGAAGTACCTCAAACATTATCTTTTTTAAGAAGTTGTTTACTATAGTTACTGGATGGGCAGATGGGTGATAGCAAGGACACTGGTGGGAACACTCTGGATATATTCTGAATACAGACCTAACATAATTTACTCAAGGTTTGGATGTGAAAGAAGGGGAAGCAACAGCTCTCACTGCGTGGTTTTTATCCTAACCCACTAGAAGATTTATTATTTGCTAAGACGGGGGATACTGAGAAGAAAAGAATGAGGCAGAAAGAAATACAATTCCCCCTGCTCATTTTCTTCAGTGCCACATTTGTGTTTCTAAGTTTAAGTTTGCTGTTGAAACGGAGTTACCTATCAAAATGTAAATAATATTATATATTACTCTCAGTGTAGTTAAAAGACTTACACAGTCATTTTCCCACAAAATAATGGGATCTTTTCCTTTGTTTCTAACTCCATTGCCTACAATTCAAACACTTGACAAGTCAGTTGTAACTCTTTACTAAGTAATGTTAATAATCTGATTTGTATATACTAGATTACCTTAAGGACAGGTTTTGTAATTAAAAGCTGTTAAGTGTTTCAATAGAATTTTAAACACATTTGATTGTATTTGAAATAAAAAACTATATATAGGTAATTTTTAGGACAGGTTCACTATCATCAAACAGCTGGCTCAATTGGATGTATAAAGCTCATAATCACCTAAGTTATGACTTTGTGATCATTGAATTATGTAGTTTTTTGACTTGTGCAAAACAATGCAATTTAGCTCAAATGCAACTGCAACCTTTAATTCATGATTTATATTAATTCAAATTAACGTGCATTGTTATTGGCTAGGCTAATCCAAAGAGGCACATTTTTCTCTCAGTAAATTTTGAATACTTCTGTTTTTTTCCACATTGTTTCAGCAAAGAAAATAATATATACAAAGAGAAAAATTAACACCATTTCAATGAGAGCTTCCTTTCATACCCAGTTATTAAGATCTTTTGAAAAGTTAACTCAAAATGTGTACACCTTCGTAATTTATCATTATTTTATGGACTGGCATATGTAGTTAAAGTTCCCCTTATTCAGTTCCACTCCAAGATTCTGAGGGTATGGGTTCTCGAAATCCAATGGATGAGACAGATATATGCATACCAGCTTTATTACATGTCTGTGATAAATATTGAGGTCTAAGCAGTATTGAAGAGCATAAACAAATTAGAAATTCCTGAAGTTACCAACATTGTATTTGCATTGAACACCTTTTAGGAGAGTAAGTTAGGTGCACTAGGATAATTTTGCTTCTTTCTCCTTTACAGCCTGTTTTCTTCTTAAGCCTTATCTCCTATGTCTCTTACCTCTCTACCATCTACTGGCTTGTGCCACCTCTGATGAATAAATAAAGGCAGCTACAGCCCACTGCTGTGGCTAAGCAAGCATGCCAGAAAGCTTGAAAAACCTCATCTGCCCTTTACAGAGCAAAAGCGTCCTCTGAGTAGCTAAAGCTTGGACTTCTATGTAAGGTATCTTTATCAGATCCCTTTATGGAAATCACATGTATAGGAAAAAGACCCCCCCCCCCCATGCCATAGTCTTTAGCCTAATGGCTGTGCCAGTTGTAAAGATGAGCCACAGCTGAAGAAGGCTATTTATGTTTTGTACTTGGGAATCAAACATAATATGTATTTAGTGTTCAAAATTATATGGTTGAGATATGTTTTTTGGTTGGTTGGTTGTTTTTCTTACAAAAGGGCTTATAAACCCTGTAGGTAAATAATTAAGAATTCCTATTTTGGGAAAGTAAAGATTCTGGCCACTAATTCTAACATATGGGGTGTGTGTGTGTGTGTTGGGGGGGGGGTCCCCGTATCACAATCAATTCTCCCAACACCAGCTGGGTGTCCTACAATTTAACTCAATTCTGACAATGTCTACCTGGAGATAACATCAGATTCCACAGATTAAGGGCTTAGTCCCATAAGACTGCCCTCTATTTCAGATAGCAGTTTAAAGCCCGGGTAGTTACCTGTGCTTCTGAATAATGACCAGCTATAAGTCAGAGGTTCCCATGACCTCTTCTTTGGGTCATAGGTTAAGAGTTCAGTCCTACAAGACTGTCTCTGCTTCCACTTCAGATGCCAGTAACAAGCCCAGGTTATCACCTATCTTCTCTCACATACCTTCTCCTCGGGTTTGATTAATTTGCTAGAGTGGCTCACAAAACTCAGAGAAACATTTTATTCATTAGATTACTGATTTATTACAAAAAGATATAACTCGGGGCTCCTGGGTGACTCAGTTGGTTAAGCGTTCGACCTTGGCTCGGGTCATGATCTCAGGGTTCATGGGTTTAAGCCTTGTGTAGGGCTCTGTGCTGAGAGCTCAGAGCCTGGAGCCTGCTTTGTATTTGTCTCCCTCGTCTGTGTTCTGTCTCTCTCAAAAATAAATAAACATTTAAAAATTTGTTTTAAAAAAGGTATAACTCAGGAACAGTCAGATGGAAGAGATGCATAGGGCAAGGTATGGGAAAAGGACTGGGAGCTTCCATGCCCTTCCCAAGTGTGCCGTTCTTCCTGACTATGTGTTTTCCAAGTTGCAAGTTCTCAAAACATCTCTTTGGGGTTTTATAGAGGCTTCATAACATAGGTATGATTGATTAAATCATTGGGTGCTAGTGAGGGATTCAGCCTCTAACTTCCCTCTTCTCTCTTCTCATCAAGGGGTGAGACTAAAAGTTCTCTTCCTGGTTAAACTAAATAGAACTAAAAGCTCGATTCCTGGTTAGTTCACCTGGCAACCAGCCCCCATGCTTCTGTGATTTTCAAGTCACCCATTAATGTAAACCCAGTCGTGGTAGGAAGAGGCTTGTTATGAATAACAAGACACTCATTTTACCTTTATGGCTCTGAAGTGCTTTCAGGAACTGAAGACAAAAAAAAAAAAAATCTAACAATCGATGTTTCCATTGCTTTCATGCTTAGGAAATTCCAAGGTTATTATAAATCACATCATCACAGGAATTAACTGTAGAGATGTCATGTCATCCAATGTAATCTAATTCCAGAGTGTGGCCCATTGAACTATCAGTCCACAACAGATTTACCATCTTTGAAATGTAACTGATTCACTGATCTGTCTGATTTGACAGACCATCTACTACTTTCTGTCCTTGTGCTACTTTGTAGTTAATAAAGAAAGTAGATTGATATGCAGGGCTTTTTCATCTTTTTTTCCCCCCTAGGAAATAATAGAGTTCTAGTTATTTTTTTGAGAAGCCAGGAATTAATCACAAAATAATACATATTTATTTAATATCATTAAGTTTCCTTGAAGATTAGTCTGATACTTAGAACTTAAATAATTATAGGTAAATGAAATATATGGTGTGATGATATAATCACAAGGTAACAAGACCATTATTAGAACTTGCTGACAAATTAAAAATAGCAACTTAGTAGATTAAACTGGAATGTCATAATAATTTTTTTATAGATGCTATATTATTCTAAAATAAAATAGCATCTAATTGCAGTTATAAGTTTGCAATTGTAGTAGTAGATATTGTAATTGAAGTCCTAGGATTTGTTTAAAAACAAGCTTTAAACTTCATATAAGAGCAGAATTTAGTTTTTGTTACTAAGTTTTGATTTGTAAGTCTTTAAGACACTAGTACTCAATTTTGGACTGTATGTAATGAAAGACATTGAAAAAAAAGTTACGTAACGTGCATAAAAAAAGGAAAAGAAAAAGAAAAGTTCAGTGTTAGTCTCAAATGCCAAAGAGATGACCAATAGTAAATAGTAAAAACTTAACTATAAAAATCATTAAGTTATAACATGTCTGTTTATTCATTTATTGGAATATATGTTTCTACCAAAATGACAACAAATGACTTACATTTCTTATGTTGTTTTTTCTCTTAAAACTGGTAATAATTGCAAAGGAAATTTCAGGGACAATATTTTAAAAATTATTCTTAAATTCCACATATCTTTGTAAAAGCCATATTTAAAGAGAAATATTTTTCTCTAAAAATTATTAGCCTATCTTTTTTATATTTTCTTTTCTATTTGTTGCTTACATATAGAACTAAAGTATTTTTATTTATTGTCTTCATAACAGCAACAATGCTACATTTCTTTCTTTCTTTTTTTTTTTTTTTTTAAAGAGAGGGAAAGAACACATGCATGAGAGGGGTACAGGGAGAGAGAGAGAGAATCCTAAGCAGGCTCCACACTCAGTGCCTAGTCTGACACTGGGATCATGACGTGAGCCAAAATCAAGAGTCTGACACATTCAACTGATTAAGGCACCCAGAAGCCCCTATTATTTCTTATTAATTCTAACAGTTTGTAGATTCTTTGGTTTTTTTATACATACCAATTGTATAAATTACAGCAGCATCACTTAAAAATTATGTTTTTTAGAATAAATCTAAAGATAGGAATAAATCTAAAGAAAGAAGGATGGACACCATCTCTACACTGGAAATTATAAATCATTATTGAGAGACAAAGATAAATGGAGAGAGTAACATACCATGTTTAAGAATTAGTAGCTTTAATATTGTAAAGATGTCAGATGTAAAGATGTTAACTTATAATTCAGATAATCCCCATCAAAATTCCCAACAGTTTTTTTTTAAATTAAATTGACAAGCTAAAAACTCATACAGATCTACAAAGAATGAGGAATGACTAAGTTATTCTTAAAGAACAAAACACTGGAGGAGTTAGTAAATACAACAGTAAAAACAAACACACAGGTGGTCAGCTGACTTATGACAAAAGTGGTTAAACAGCGTAGCTCCCAAGGTGGTTTAAAATAAATGATACAAGATCAAGTGAGTATCATGGAAAAACATGTATATCTTGATCTGTTTTCACATGCCAAGTACCAGAATCAATTGTAAATGAATTACAAACTAAATGTGAATGATAAAATACTAAAGCTTTTCAAAGGAAACAGGAGAACTTCTGCCTGACTTTTAATAGGTCTTGATTGAGGAAATCCCTAAGACCACCCCCAGGTTCAGTAATTCACTAGACGAGTGGAGCTCAGCAAAGCTGGTATACTCATGGTTACAGTTTATACTATAGTGAAAGAATGCAGATTAAAATCAGCAACAGGAAAAGGTACATAGGGCAGGGTACAGGGAGACCTGGCATAGAGAGCTTCCAGTAGTTCTCTCCAAGTGGCATTGTGTGAACAGTGCTTGCTTCTCACAACAGCGATATGTGGCAATACACACACAGTGTTGTCAACCAGGGAAGCTCAACCAAACCTTGGTGCCCAGCGTTTTTCTGGGGGGCTAAGTTACATAGTCATGGCTCTCTTCCCTTGCTGATCTTAGTCTTCTGCTCCTCCAGAGGCCAGTGTGATACCAGATGGGCCAAGGCCCCCACCATAAATCACATTATTAATATAGACTACTTGGCATGGCTTACGGCCCCCAGGTAAACAAAGACACTCTTATGAGGCAGGACATTTTAAAGGCTTACAGTTACCTCCCAGAAGGCAGGGATGAGGACCATACCTTTCTTTGGGCAAGATTAATCTTGTTATACAACAGTAAAGAATTCTTAAGAAATACCAAAAGCTCTAAACATAAAGGTAAAATGATAAATGGGTCTGTATTAAGAACTTCTATTCATTAAGACAATGATTAAGTAACTTAGAGTAGGAGAAAGTATCTTCAATACATATATTTGACAAAGACTGGCATGCAGATTATGTAAAGGACCCCTAGAGATCAATAAGAAAAAAACCAAAGGATTGTTGAGGGGGAGGGGGACAATAAGCAAAAGACTTAAGAAGGCACTTAAAAAAATAAACCTCACGTTTAATACTAGATTTGGCAAAAATGTGGAGAAATCATACCTCTTATACAGTGCTGGTGGGAATGTCAGTTGGTACTTTGGAAAACTGTTTGGCTGTATCTACTAGAGGTGAACATATACATACCCTGTGACCTAGCAGTTTTGTTTCTAAGTGTATACCCAAGAGAAAACTCATGCATTCATTCACCAACAGACATATACTAGAATATTTATTGCCATACTGTAATAGCAAAAAACTGAAGAATATTCCAGTGTCCATTAACAAATAATAGATAAATTGTGGTTTATTCACCCCATTGAATTTGATATAGCTATATATAAAACAATTTACAACTGTGCAAATCAACATGGATGAATTTCACAAAATGAGGAAAAGCCAGACAAGATGGTACATTCTGTATTATTCCATTTATATAAAGTACAAAATCAGTAATTAGGCATCACATTAACAGTTATTCTTAGGCAATAAATACAAAAAGCCATGTAGTGATTAGAAGGTGCAAAAGAAAGGTTCCAACAACTGTTCAAGGAAAAATGGCAACAATAATACACATGGCAATCCAAATTCAAAGAGAAAATGACACTTTTTCAAGGAAGCCAAAAATTCTGCCGAAACCTAATACCTAGATACATTCAGTTTACAAAATAAAATGCTTATTTTCTTTAAGATACTTATATTCAAGATACCTGAAGTTTTCCCAGGAGTAAGAGTAATTTGATTTGGATTCACCTTATAGGCCATTCTTAAAGAGAAAATCTGCTTTAAAGGTAAATTTTAATCTCTTAAAAGGTAGACATATAACTTTTAAATGACTTTTTTATGGTCTGTATTCATCAAGGGTTTAAAAGCAGTGTGTCATCTTTTTGCACAAATATGGTATAATAAAATATTTTATCTTTGTCCCTGGTTCCTGACACAAAGCTTCTGAAACCTTTGGAATTTCCTTAATGATAAGGCAGGCCTCTAGTAGCTTCAGGATGGGGCTGGTCACCGGAAAGACCAATCCATGATTAAAAGCTCGGAACTTTCAGTCTCACCCCAAACTTCCAGGGAGGGGAGAGGGGCTGGAGATTGAGTTAATCACCGATGAGAAATAATTTAATCAATCATGCCTATGTTATAATGTCTTTATAAAAACCCCTAATTGATGGGATTCGGAAAATTTCCCAGTTGAACTCATTAAGTGCTAAGTGGGTAGTGTACTTCTTCCATTTGATTGTTCCTGAGTTATGTCTTTAATATTAAACTTGGTAATCACAAGTAAAATGCTTTCCTGAGTTCTGTGATTTGTTTTAGTGAGTTATCAAACCTAGGCAGGCAGTCAGAGGAACTCAAGAATATTTAGTTTGCTGAGCAGAACTGTAGGTATCCTTGGCACCCTATTTGCCTAGCTTCTGAAGTGGGTGCAGTCTTGAGGGACTAAACTCTTAAACTGGTGGAGCTTGATGCTAAGAATTGAACTGAATTCTTAGACATCTAGTTGGTATGAGAATTAGTTAATGTGTATAAAAAACCGTCAACAAATATCTCTTTCTGCAATGACAGTTGTTACAATCTGATTTGTGACTCCGCCAACCCCGATACATTCATATGTTGAAATCCTAACTCCCAGCACCACAGAATGTAACCATCTTTGGAGGCAGGTTCTTTAGAAAGATGATTAAGTTAGATGAGGCCATTAGGATGGGTCCTAATCCAAACTGACTGATGTCCTCATAAACAGAGGAAATATGGATACATAAACAGATACCAGAGGTGTGTACACATACAGAGAAAAGACCATGTGAAGAGGCAGCAAATGTACAGCCATCCACACGCTAAAGAAAGAGACTTTAGAGGAAATCACTGCTGGCACATTAATCTTAGACTTTTAGCATCTAGAACTTTAAGAAAATAAATTTTTGCTGTTTAAGCCTCCCAGTCTGTAGTGTTTTGTTATGGCAGCCCTGACAAACTAACAAATTTATTATTTTATTTTATGTGCTTATTTCAGACCAGAGTTTTTAGCCTGGAAATTTTAGGAGTACATTAACTAGTATCCACATCTCATGCTATCCCAACCCAATGATTTGAATCATGATTTTCATACTTGAAAACTAGCACATGAATCACACATCATAACATGAAAGATCAAACGGAAGAATATCTCAAAGCACAGAAAAAAAAATACAAATGGAAAGTATGAAAGAAAAGATCAGAGAACTGAAGGACACATGCAGAAGACCCAATAGTGAATAAATACGAGTTCCAAAAGAAGGAAGAATAACGATGGAATAGCATCAATAATTAAGTCTTTTATAGAAAAAAATGTCTTGAACTTGAGAAAGCTATTTTTCCACAGAATAAAAGAGATCACTCTGGCAGGATTGATGAAGAAAAACACTGTCGTGGAAAATAAGACCATAAGCTCAAAACTTACAATAAGAGTTATTTACTAAAAATGACATTGCAGAAAAGGAAGAGAGTTCTTATCAGCTATTGCAGAGTAATCATAACCGATTTTTTTCTTTTTCTTTTATTTCCTTTAAAAATTTTTAAATGTTTATTTATTTTAGAGAAAGAGAGAGACAGGGTGTGAGTGGAGGAGGGGCAGAGAAGGAGACAGAATCCGAAGCAGGTTCCAGGCTCTGAGCTGTCAAAACAGATATCATGACCTGAGCCAAAGTTGGATGCTTAACCGACTGACCCACCCAGGAACCCCAATGACCGATTTCTTAATACATCAAAATTATCATGGTTTATTTGTACACAATAGTGCAATCAGACCCCAATTCCAAGATTTACATTATAGTCAACAGAAAATATAGGACCTCAGTAACAGTTAATGAAAAAGAAAATACCAGGAGTCACACATTAGCAAACAAAATGGGTACTCGAAAGAAGTGCTAATATCATACAATTAGAAGTGGTCATGGAATCTATCAATAGCTCAAGGAACCATTATTTTGTTGATTTTTCAATGTTTTCCATATACTGACTTAATACTATCTTGTTATAGACGTGTTAGAAATAATCTAGTTGAATTTCTGAGTTCCAAGGATAAAGAAAAAACAGTCTAATTAGCTAATGGAGGAAGAATAATTATGAAAGAAAAAAATCAGATGAACCAACACTTTATTTACAATATTAGAAGCTAGAAAATCTATTATAATGTATATCTAGGAAAAGGACTATATGATCCATTGATTCTAATACAATCAAGATATCATTTAATTGTCAGTTATTTGTAAATATGTGAAGATTGATAGAATATATCACTCAGCAGCACAACTGAAGAAGTAGTAAAGGAAAGGACTGTAATCAAACAGCAAAGAAAATACTGATCTCAAGACATGGGAAAATAGAATAAATGAAAGAATGATGAGCTCTGACACAATTGTTGCCTAAAGAGATATCTAAACAGAGATGCAGAGTGAATGAGTATGCATAATATAAACATTCACTGATGCTTCTTGAAATAAAAGTGGCGTACTGCAAAGGAACCCTGATAATATACTGTAACTAAAGACAAAGTATATCAACTAATTCTAGGAGTTTGGGGCCAGGAAAAGGGGAAATGAAAGTGTTCCAAAGGGCTTATCCAGTGAAGGAACAGAGCACCTAGAAAACAGCAATAGTTGGTGTCTTATTTCCATTTAACCCTTACTTCCATATGGATTTTATCTTGAATATATGAAAATATAATCAGTGCATGAAAACGTGCAATAGAATTTCATAATTAAGGAAAAGAGAATAGTAATGATCAAACAGGAAAACTGAATAAGAGAAATACTTAAAGGAAAATAAGGGAATATTCTTAAAAATGCAAACAAAGTAGGATGAAAGGAATAAAACATGAATGATGAACTTCCCCAATGTATAAAACAGCTTCTCAGATTGGGTTGAAAAAGAAAAAAGAAATCTATCAATATATTCTTTAAAAAAAAGAGTTTAAACAAAGTAGTGAAGAAATGTTGAAAATAAAAAAATGGTATAAAAGATAAGCAATTGCATATAAAAATGGAGGAAAGACAATGTTATTATCAGATAAAATATATTAAGGTTAAAAGTTCTAAATAAGATAAAGACTATACAATGACAAAAGGCACAGTTTACAAAGAGCATATAACAGAAACCAGTTTTTAAGCTCTTATCTCTCAGCTTCAAATTTATTGTTTTATCTCTCAGCTTCAAATTTTCTGTTCTGTATTTTGCTTTGTAATGCTGGAGTTAGAACTATGAAAATTGCATTTCTGATTGGTCATTTTACTCCCTGTTAAGCTCTGGCAATAGGGGGGCAATAAAGAGTTATCACAAGACAAAGAAGAAAGAAACTGTTCTATTCTTACCATTTGTATCTTGTTCCTGTTAGCATCACCCTAATAAAGTATTACTCTGGCAGCTTCAAAATATAAGCAGGTAGGGAGAAGCCATTGTATATTGTCGGTGTCTATAGTATCTGAATGACCTGAGAATAGAAGAGCCCCACATAAAGTAAAAGTAACTCACTGGAAATCATAGCAATTCAGTTGGAGATCAGTAGATAAAACTGGAAGATGTTTAGTATATTCCAATAAACAGTAAGCTGGCTAGTTCCCATAAGTTTTCATAACTGACTCACTAGGGCTTCCTCCAAGTACAAGACTTTATACTAAAGAGAAACTGCTGGGATGAAACAAAATTGTTGAGATTAGGAACAACTGAAATGAAGGAAAAAGAAGGTCTAGATAAAAGGGAAAAGGAAGCAGCTGAATCTGCCCCAAGCAAGCCATTATAGTTTTACTAATATGTGAAAACAGTATAAAAAGTATCTCATAAGTAAAGAAGCTATATGAACTAACTCTTTTAAGAAGTTATGAAAATTAAATCAACATAGAAATGAGCATTAGAAAACTATTGAAATCAAATACCAGACAAATAACTATAAGAAAACATGACAATAATAGAATAAACCAAAGAAGGCAAAGAAAACATGCTGGAAAGACATATTCAACATATATGCATATTGAAACATACCATTTCAAAATGAGACAAAAAATTAGGAAGATATATGAAAAAATAAGAATCAGAACTAGAAAAACTCAGAAATTAGTTGATAAAGCTCAAAAAAGAATTGAAAACTGTATCAGATCTGATCAATAAACTAGAGAAAATGTAACACCCCAAACTCAAGTAATCTCTTAATAGAATTAGATTAAAACAAGAGAATTGAAACAAACAAAAATAAAACAAAATAGATAAAAGGGATTTGAGAGAAAATGATAAAAGACTGAAGATATAAAAAGAAGATTCAGCATATGAAATAGTTTCTTAAAGAAAAGGAAATCTGGGTAATAGAGCAAATAACTAAGAACTTGCTGAAAATATTATTATAAAGTATATGTATTTAATAGAGCACACTACTACCTGATAATATCAACCCAGAAAAATCAAGACCAAGACATATTCTAATAAAATGACTGGACTTTAAAGAAATGAAAAAATCCTCTGGGAATCTAGGGAAAAGAGCACATATTTAATAACGGCATCAAACTGATATTACCATGGGATTTTTTTTAACATCCGTGCTTTATGCATAAAAAAGAATAACACATTTAAAGTACTTAAATGTGACAAGGCATAAATAGGATAAAGCAAATGAGTAATTATATATTCTAAATCTATTATTTGTGTGACCTTGAGAACCAGATTATCATTATGGAAGAAAACAGGTACAAAATTGAAAAGGCTACATAAAAACCCTAATTTGTAAAATCCTAGAAAAAGGAAAAAAATACCTACCAACCAGTAGTAAATAGTGGCCCTGGTTTCCAGATTATTGTTTTATAATAATTTTTTTAAGGAAACCATGGCTGCTTCAAGAAATGACTGATTCCAGGTTTACACCAAAAAAAAATGTATTAGAACATCTTGAAATACTGCATATCAGAGAAATAATCAAAAGGATTCAGAAGTCAAATTGAGGCCCTCATTGGCCATGGATATATAAAAATCACAATGGATTGAAACTAATCAAATATATTTAAATTTGTGATTTCATAATATCAAACAGTATTTTTTGAGGACTTCATTGGTCACTGACATGCCTGTAAAGATGCTCAGTTGTTAGAAGTTTTACTATATGAGGAAAAAGGATCTTTGTAGATGGGATTAGGTTACAGATACTGAGGTGGGGAGATCCTTAATTATCCAAGTGACTTTTTTTTAACATTTATTTATTTTTGATAGAGAGACAGAGCATGAGCAGGGGAGGGGCAGAGAGAGAGGGAGACCCAGAATCTGAATTAGGCTCCAGGCTCTGAGCTGTCAGCCCAGAGCCCAGTGCGGGGCTTGAACTCACAGACTGCGAGATCATGACCTGAGCTGAAGTCAGATGCTCAACTGAGACTGAACCACCCAGGTGCCCCTCCAAGTGGCTTTTAAATATAATGACAAGTACTATTATAAGGGAAGCAGTGGGAGATTTGACTACATACAGAAAAGAATGTCATGTGGTAGAAACAGTCAGAGGAAGAAGATGGAGGAAGGGAGTAAAGGAATGCAAGGGCATACAGCACTGCTCTCTGGAAAAGAGATTCTCCCCTCGAACCTTTGGAGTGAATGTGGCTCTGCTGAAACCTTGATTTTAGCTGCAAAAGATTCATTTCAGACTTACAGCCTTTAGAACTATCAAAGAATAAATAGATGTTGTCTTAAGGTGCCAAGTTTGTGGTTGTTACAGCAGCCAAAGAAAACTAATACAGTCAGAAATCATTATCTTAAAAACATTAATAAAAAGAGAAGCAAGCGTTCGTTTCTTGCTTGGTAAGCAGCAAATGAGGAAGTGTCTTATTAACTTACTCCAGCTAGTAAACAAAAATGTTAGGATATTATAGGTGTTTTATAAATAGCAATGAATTAGAATTTACACATTGAGTACAAATGGCTGCTAACATCAAAATTGAGAGAAAACAAATTATATGTACCTTCAGATAAAAGATTATAATCTTACCAAAGGGATAAAAATGTAATTTTATCAAAGTTCTAGATCCTGAAGGCAGTTTGTAGGAAATAGGATAAAATAGAACATGTTCAATTATATCACAAGTATGTAATCAAAAAAATCCAGACTATGAGAAACCAGACTGGGCAAACATCTCATTTCTTCAACAAATAAATAGTAAAGAAAAGAAGGGATGGCAGGAACACCTGTATATAAAAGGAGACTTAGAAGACAATTCAAGTTAAGAAAAATGGGTAAGACTAAATAAACTATAATGTCTAGGGATGTCCATGTGGATCATTAAAAGCCATAAAAACAACAAAGAAATGAGTGTCATAAAAGTTGGGATAGTGTATATGGGTGGGAGGGGGCTATCAGTGCTAAAGGGCACACAGAGAGACTTATGGGATGGTTAACCAATTTCTATTTCTTGGCCAGGATGGTGGTTATTTATAAGGGTATTCTCTTAGACCATTCAGGCAGGTATAACAAAATACCACAGACTGGCTAGCTTATAAACAACATAAGTTTATTTCTCACAGTTCTGGAGGCTGGAAGTCTAAGATCACACCACTGACATGCTTGGGTAGTGCCCTCTTCTTAGTTGCAGACTTCTTGTATCATCAGTAGGCAGAAGGGGTCAGGGAGCTCTCTGGAACCTCTTACAAGAGAACGAATCCAAAGTCTCCACCTACTAATGTCATCACCTTTGGGGGTTAGGATTTCAACTTATGAATTTTGAAGGAGGGGGACACAAACATTTGGAACATAGCAGGTATTTAACCTTACAGTAATTCACTAAGCTACATTTTCTTTTGTGTGTTTTTCTGTAATTTTATTTTATAATAAAAAGCCAAAAAGAATAAAACAAGTAAATACTACACTAGTGCTTCCACCATAAACAACTAAAATTTGGACAAAATGTAGGACAGAACTGTCTTCAGACTTTGAAAAACAGGCAGTACAAGAATGTGATCCTAAAGGGAAAGGAAACAATGAAATAAGTTACTCATTCATTCCACTTTCTAATTGGAGGCAGTTTATAGACTGAAAGCAGGAAGGGAGAGCATGAACAGACCCGGGAAATACTTGAATTTAGAGCAGCCAGAATGGAGAAACATTGTTGAGCAATCAAGGCATTCCATAGAGATCCCAGAATGGTCCCACTT
Source organism: Cryptoprocta ferox (assembly GCA_028646485.1). NCBI lineage: Eukaryota > Metazoa > Chordata > Mammalia > Carnivora > Eupleridae > Cryptoprocta > Cryptoprocta ferox. The sequence continues at coordinate 112,894,080 of CM053573.1, forward strand.
TAGTAATGGGGCTAAATTTGGCCATATTAAGAATAGTCTATCTTAATATTTGTTTTACCTGAACAAAGCTTTTTAAAAAACCTTGAATAGATGAAATAACCATGCCACAGCAAAACTCAGCATCTTTAAAGAGAGATTAAATAGGGGCACCTGGGTGGCTCAGTCGGTTGAGCATCTGGCTTTGGCTTAGGTCATGATCTCGTGGTTTGTGGGTTTGAGCCCCACCTCAGGCTTTGTGCTAACAGGTAGCCTGCCTTCAGATTCTGTGCCTCCCTCTCTTTCTGACCCTTCCCTGCTCACATTCTCTCTCTCTCTCTCTCTCGCTCAAAAATAAGTAAAAAACATTAAAAAAAAGACTAAATATCCAGGCTATAACATTAAACTATATTCAGTGTTTGATCAAAAATTACTACACATGCAGGAAAAAGTGACTAATAACTAGGAGTGCAATTAATTAATAGAAATAAATATAATAGATGATGAAATTAGCAGGTACATTCTTTAATATAATTATAAGTATTTTGAAAGAGAGGAAAACATGAAAGTGAGAGGAATGCAAGATATGAAAAAAGAACTAAAATGAAACATTTAGATGTAAAAAATATATCCAAAATGAAGAAAAACAAAACCCAAAAACAACAGAATAACATAACAGCCGACTCTAAAATAAAAGATAAATGAACTAGGATCCCTGGGTGGCTCAGTTAAGTGTCCAACTCTTGATCTCAGCTCAGGTCATGATCTCACAGTTCATGATTTTGAGCCCTGCATCACGCTTTGCACTGACAGTGCGGAGTCCGCTTGGGATTCTCTCTCTCTTTTCTCTTTCTGTGCCTCCCCTGCTCTCTCTGTCTCAAAATAAATAAATAAACTTAAGAAGTTAATGAACTGAAGATATAGCAAACAACAATAAGCTCTCCAAACTAAAGAGCAAAAGGGCCAAAAGTAAATGAACATACTGACTCTGTGAGAGTGAAACAATATCAAGTGATCTATGGATAGTGTCCCAGAAGGAGGGGGAACAGAAAATTTTTTAATGATACAGCAGTCAAATATTTTTGAAATTTGAAGAAAATTATATACTCCCAACAGCCTGAAGTCCAGTTAGTCCCCAACAGAGTAAACACCAAAAAAATCATACCAACAGACTTAAATTGTTGAAAATTAATGACAAAAATGTTTTTAAATGAGCCCAACACAAAAAAAGGCATTTTCCTTGTAGTGCAATTAATAGGATAAGAATATCAACTTTTTATTAGAAATAATATAAGCTGGAGGGTGATGGAAAAACATCTTCAAAGTACTGACAGAAAGAAAAAAATCCATAATCAGATTCTATAACTAGTTAAAATATCCTTCAAAAATGAAGGCAAAGTAAAGACATTTTCAGACAAAGCTAAGGAAATGTTTCCCAATCCAGTACTATAAGAAATGATAAAGGAAGTTATTTTAGACTGAATAATGCCAGATAGAAATTTGGTTCTATACAACAGTTCTAAAAATCCAGTTAAAGGCAGAGATTTTTAGGCTATGTGAAAAAACAAGGCAAACCTTATGGTGTGCACAATAATCACTTTGAATATAAAGACAATGGTAGGTCTTTAGTTGTAAAAAAGCTAAAGTGGCTATATTAATATCAGACAAAATAAGGTGAAATGATATTACTAAAGTAAAGAATGTGATCTTATAATAATGAAAGGATCAATTTGAGAGGGCATAAAAATCCTAAACATGTATTTACCTAATAACTGAGTTTCAAAATGCATGAAACCAAAACTAAAAGAACTGAAAAGAAAATTAATCTATAATTATGGTTGAAGATTCCAACACAATTCAGTACCTAATAAAGGAAACTTACAGAAAATTACTAAGTTTATAGAAGACATGAACAACAATATCATCATGCTTGACCTAAACTGAAATATAGAAAATTACATTCAACAAAAATATATATTCCTTTGAGTGCATAGGAAATATGCATCAAAATAGCCTATATATTGAGCCACAAAAAAATTTCTAATAAATGTAAAATAACCATCATATAGCATTATTCTCTGACCATAATGAAATGAAATTTAGAAAAAAAAATTATCTGTAAATAAATACCTAAATTATTTGAAAATTAAACTACAAAGTTTTAAATAACCCAGATTCAATGAATAAATAACATGGTGAATTAGAAAAAATTGTTGAAATGAAATAAAATTATTTTTGAATTAAAATGAGAATAACACATTAAAATTTGTAGGGGCAGCTAAAGTGATGCCTAGAGGAAAATTTATAGCTTTAAGTGCTAATATTTTTTTGAAAAATAATGATATTAATATCTTAATAATATTAAAATTTTTTAAATCAATGATCTAAGCTTCTATTTAAAAAGGTAAAAAATTAAGCCCAACATAAGTAGAAGGAATAAAATAAGGAATAGAGTAATGAATCAAATAATAAACAGAAAAAAGATCAGTTGAACAAAGATCAGTAAAATTGATAAACCTCTTGCTAGACTGATCAGAAAAAAATGAAGACAAAAATTGGCAAAGATAGGAATGAAAAAGGAGAAAATTCTATAGAGCTTATATACATTAAAAGAATAATAAGGACATATTTCATGAAAAAATGGACTACTTAAAATTGATAAATTGAAAATGTCTAAAAGATCAAGTGAACAAAATTGACACAGGGAAAAAATATGTGAAAAGTTCTCCTATTAAAAAAATGAAATTTATTATTTAAAAGCTCCCCACCTTCAAAACAAAAACATCACTCCCACATGGTAGGATTGGTAAATTTAAGAAAATATGACCCAGCAATAGCACTGCTGGGGATTTACCCAAGGGATACAGAAGTGCTGATGTATAGGGGCACTTGTACCCCAATGTTCGTAGCGGCACTTTCAACAATAGCCAAA